>LODT01000022.1:600000-1098390 GCA_001606155.1 Tieghemostelium lacteum | reverse complement strand
AAGAACTTGACCATCAAGAAATACAACTCTAGAGTTAGAAGGACTGATGGCCAATCCAATCTCCAACTAGACCTTAATCTACAAGGTATATTCCCTAGAATTGCTAGAATTGTTCATCACAAAGGTAGAAACACCTTCTTTAGATTCTTTGCAAGATGTCTACCTGGCATCAATCACCAAAGAAAGAGATGCCCTCTAAATGAATGTAGTTTAACATTCTCTGACCCATACATCCACTTTTTTTTCAACTGTAAGCTATCAACTAAACACTGTAACGAAATTGTTCCCATTGTCAACCAACTCTCTATCAAGAAAATCCACTCTTGGAGTCTAAATGCCATAGATCTAAATCAAATCAGCCACCATGAGAAAACATTCCCAACCCTGATGGCTATAATAATGAACCAAATGTGGAATATAATCTGTTACAACCTCTTTGAAACTGACAAATCCAATAAACCACCACCTGTAATGAACATAGCTATAATAAGAAAAGAACTATCCGAAACAATCAACATCGCCAAATGGAAACTGCTAAAATACCTAGACTACCAATCAAGGATCAACAACTCCAATGACGATGTTAAACTTAAATTTGAATTCAATAGAAACTGGCAAACAGTTTACAATCCTCTACCAATTCCACACAATTAAAAATAATATAAAAAAATTCCAATTTGAACAACTGAAAATAAAGAAGAACTTACAAACAAGAACTAAAACAAGAAGACCCCATAAGAAGAAAACAAAAACAAGAAGAAGAACACCCACCTATCACAACATAAATGCATCAATCACAACTCACAATCAAAACTCACATCACAAAAACAAAACAATCAAAACCAAGATAAATACCATTTAACACCAACCACAACACAATTCTAACAGATAATACCTCTCAATAAATAAACGTAATTAAGACTTTACCGTAGTACTGGCGCATTGCTAGTTACACAGGTCCAAAAAAAAAGGTGATAACATAGATAAAAATTTTTTGTGATGGGTGATAAAGCACTGTTAGGATTTATAGGTAGCTCTATAGGAGAAGGGAAAGGAGCCAACTACTTGAATAATAAAACTATTCAAGTCAGACTCTTCTTTCCGCACCAAGATTCACTACACGCAAATACAGGATTGTTCATTGATAAAGTATTTGTAGCTGCATCCTATAATTTCTCTAAACATTCAAAAGGCTTTACTTGCTATGGTAGAATCCTCAACGAAAACCTGACCATACTTCACCAGGTATATGCCACATTCAAATGGCTTAACCCATTTAAGAATGTTATTGTGAATCTGCCTAGATTCATACTCTATTTCCCTGGACATCACTATGTGCATGCCACTTCAATCACTGGCAATAGTAATGTCAACCACTGTAATCAGGAAAAGATAGAAAGATACTGGGGTATTAAAAACGCAAAAGTGGACGAGTTGATCGTCAACATGATAAAAAACGAATGTTTCAAATACTCAAGTATCATCTTAATACCAAACGATCAAGATGTGAAACACCTGCAAGTTTTCTTCAATGAAGAAAAAGACAAAAAAGACACAATAGTGAAATATTTCCTCTCTCCATACACTACTAAAGAAGTCCGTCTAGAACTACAAAAGATTTTTTGTTAAAGGCGTACCAATTGATACCCTTATGCCCAGACCCCTAACATGTAGGAGTTGGATCTAAAGTTTATTTATGTACATTGAAAAGGGCCATAAGATGGTCTGGTATTAGAATTTGTATTAGGTTGTTATTTTTGCACCAAGTCTTGGTGAACATTTTGATTTGAAATTTGATCGAGGATATACATTGGTTTTTCACCTTGTCTATAGTGGTACTGTGGTGGAGTCTCCAGTGTTTGGACATTAGGCCGAACGTTTTTTCCCATTCTGCTCTTTTAGCTATATTCATCTTGTAGGTGACAGCTAGCCAGTTCAGTTCCATATCAATTTTATCGTGGTTTTTCTTATTTCTCGAATACCATATGAAGTCAAACAATATAGCAATAAATGAACCCAATACTGGGTTGTTGATTTGGTTTAATATTCTTTGGTTCCATTGGTATCTACTTGATAGAACTCTTTCTTGAATATTCTTTATGAAACCCAGTCTTTTACAGGTAAAGAATATGTGTTCTGACGTTTCTGTTTCCTTGCAGAATGGACACACACTACCATGGACTTTTGGTAAAGCTTTAAGTATATATCTCCACATCAGGTCTCTACCTTTGTTATTATGACAGTTCTTCAGGTTTTTGAGGATGTGGGGTAGATTTACATTCTCTTCTCTTAATTTTCTTTGGCCCTCAGTGAGTATCATTACTTCTCTTTGACCGTCTATACGTTTCATCATTACTTCATATATTTCTTTTAGTCTTATTCTTCTATTGGTTCCTTCTGGAATTGTCTTGGAACCTATTTCTGTTTTAGAGTTTGTGTAATCTTTCCATGCTTCAAAACAGTTTTTCATAAATTCAGACGGCATGTTGTTTCTCCATCTATGTATCCATGCATCCTCGTAGGAGACTGCTAGAGCTGAAGATCTATTTAATCTGTTGATGAAGGTGGTAAAAATCCAAGCTTTTTGAGCCCTTGCTCTAATATCCATTTTCCATAGACTGATTCCACCATGTAGAATTGATTTGGACGCTCTTGCTTGTGATATTTTGTTTCTATTTTTCTTGGTAGGGTCCCAGTCTTTGCTAGAGTATAAGAACCATTTACATAGTTCCTCCAGTTTGTCCATTTGGAATGAGTCTATATATAAGTGGTATGTCATTTTAGACAGGATGTATGACTTTAGGATGGCCATTCTCCCTCTGAATGTAGAGGATCTTGTTTCCACAGCTTCATCAATCTTTCACAGTTGTCTATTAACCTTTCACCTTGTGAGACTACTCCATAGCTGTTAAAAACATACCTAGGTACCTTTCACTTTGAATTGCTGTGGCAATGGGGTAAGGTAGATTTCTGTTAGTTATTAGTTTCTTGTTCTTGCTGTTGGCTGAATCAAACGTCATTATTACACATTTGTCCGTATTGATTGATGATGATGTTGCCCGACAGAACTTTTTGATTACCTCATCCACAATCTCGAATTCCTTTTCGTCTTTAGCCATTGTTAGGGTGTCGTCTGCAAATGACAACAATCTGCAATGCAGAAGGTCTTATGATAAGGAGAAGAGGCATAAGAGGATGATACCTAGTATCCGATTAGTCCCTTTTGCGTAGTGGTTATACATTTCCCATTCTTACAATTGGTATCACCTGTTAGGTAGTGAGTTCGAGACTGATTGGGGATTGAAACAAGATTCCTATCAGAATCTCAGGATGGAGGGGAAGTGATGTAATGAAAGTGAAAGAAACCAGAAGGTCTTATGATAAGGAGAAGAGGCATAAGAGGATGATACCTAGTATCCGATTAGTCCCTTTTGCGTAGTGGTTATACATCTCCCATTCTTACATAGTAATTATAAGTTAGAAGAAAGGGTAGATAACTTGATTGTAGTATTTGCATAATCCATATGGGGGACTAAAATAAATATAAATGGTATCAAATAATCCATAAGTTAGAACTTATTAATTTTTAGCATTCTATGTTAGCTTTTAAAAAATCTAGTTTTAACAATTACTACAACAAGGTACCATGGCAGTGGTCAGAACCCTCATTTATCCACTGAAGATGGTGAAATATCAAAAACCAACTAATTGTAGACCACAAGTTGAAATATATATAGGTATGTAAATATCTGTCAGAAGATGGTTATGGATTCCAAAATAAATTTTATTTGATGTAATATTAGTTAAAAAATTGATTAAACTTACTAAAATCAATGTGAATCTTTTTCAATAATATGGTAATCAGAAATTGTATATTCACCAACTCATTCACCACAATTCTATAATACCTCCATGAATATAAGAATTGAACAATTACTGGGGAATTAATATTTTTAGTTACACTTTTTTTCAAAAACTATAATTGTCTAATGTAACTTAAAATATCTTTAATAAATAAAAATATAGTAGATAATTTTATTTTATAAATAAACTCTCAACTGATGTTCTGCTTGGTGAGCCTTCTCAGAATAATTAAAGTTTTAAAATGATAATATTTGATTGTTATTAATTTCATTGAATGGTGTGTGGAGGTGGTGACATATTCTTTTTACTAAGAAATGGATTTTCTCTTTGGCTATTTTCGCTTTGCTCAAATCTGGATTCAAGTTTTCTATATTAAATTTGTAATTTTAAGTTTTCTATATTAAATTTGTTATTCTATATTTTGTAATTTAAATTTTCCATTTTAAATTTTCAAATCTAAACTTTTAACTTTGAAGTACTAAGGGAGTTTCCATTATAAAGTATCTAAAGGTTAAAAATAATTTAAAAATATTTATTTTTTTTATTTATTTATGATTGAAATTTCTAATTTAACTTTTTAACAATTGCTTTACTTTTGTTTTTATGATCACTCAATCTAGATTCGCATTATCGTAGTTTAAAGATCGTCTATTTGATTAGCTTTCTCTTAGAGGTTTTTAATGATCGTCCCTAGTTTCTTTTAATTCATAAGTTAATGATAAACTCTTTCCTGTTTTTATCACTAAATCAACACTATCTTCATTTGTAATTGTAACAGTTATCTTTTTAGAGTTTATTTAATTGATAATTGATGTCAAATTTGTGTTTTTTATAAAAAGTTGAAAATTTTTGTTATTTTTATTTTAATACACAATGCAGAGCAATAATAATACAACAACTACAACAACTACTTCATTTACAAGTAATACAATGAATATAGCACCAAAAGATTGGACTATAAATGAAACCAAAGCATGGTTAGTTAAATTCAAGGAAGATTTTCCTAAATCAAAAGACATCGATTATTCAGATTTGGAATGTGCAGGTCCGGTTTTAATTATAATACCTGAATCTTATTTTACATCATTACAATATGGTAATATTTTATATTCACAACTTCAATCTTTAATTAATCAACCTCCACCACACTCTGATTTTAAAAGAAAATTTGAGGATATGAATTCAGAGATTCAACAACTAAAAAAATATAAAGAAACATCAGATTCAACAACTAAAGAAATATAAAGAATCATCAGATAAAATGGTCTTAGAATTGGAAACTGTATATATAACAAATAACTTTGATATGAATTTATAACATTTTAACACCTATGTGGATATTATTTTAGAAATTCAACTGTGGTTTTAAAATATGCTGTAATTATAAATTTAATTAGAATATTTTAATTAATATTTAAATATATTTTAATTTTATTTTAAATATTAATTAAAATATACAAATTGTTTATTTATCAGTAATTTTAAAATATTTAAAATAACATATTTAATTTACTTTTTATTGATTAAAAAGAAAAGGATATTCAAAATTTTAACCAAATTTAAAATATGAAATAGAATAACTATATCGAGAATAGAATTAATTTTGAAAAGATAATAATTATATTGATATAATTGTTCTCCTTTATCATTAGCAGAACTTGATGAAGAAGATGAATTAAAATACGATTTACCAAATATATGACCATTACAATGAAAGAGATTAAAGAGAGTCCTTTAAAATTTGAGAAATGGATTTTCTCTTTGGCGATTTTAGCTTTCAATAGTTAGCTCTCGTAGATGTGGAAATAGATTATTCTGAGACTATGTTGAATAATTGATGAGTTTTATTATATTATTTGTAATATAGATAGATATCAACTATTTTCCAATTTAGTTGTTGAAATGAAGACCTTTTAAAGTTTTTGAATAAATTGTTTCAATTTTGGTACAAGAAGTCTCTTCATTGCAATTGTTGAATTTTTACTTTACAACTCTCAATTAAACTCTTGGATACAAAGAACTAGTATTTATGAATCATTTTTTTAATATATTCAGAATTATTGTGTTCTATATTTTACTTTAAAAGTATTGAATATATATAAAATTGAAAAGATATAATAATTTTTAAATTGAGAAATAGAAATAAAAGTAAAAACGTTTTTAAAGTCTTTGCATCCATTTTTGGCAAATAAAAATCATAGTTGATATAATTATATTAATATAGACTCAAAGGCTAACTATTTATGTTTTTTTTTAAACATTTTAATTATACTGATAAGGCCCAAACCAATTGAATGTTTATTTATAAAATAAAATTTTGTTTGTATAGGTAGATTAGAGGATTGATTTTATCCTGATCATAGTTGATTTGCAGTTGGAGAATTTTATCTTTAAGTAACTCCTTTTCTAGTTGTATTATTCTTATAATTTGGTCTGCAAATCCTCATTAAAACTGTACCTATATTGTTTAGTATAACTAAACAAATATTTATAGATACTACAAGGAAGGAGAATTTATTCCTCTTCTTCAAATAGACAAAATCAAACCCCCATCATCATTTTTAATCCTTCCCCTCACCCCTTTTCAATTAAAAATGGAGAAAAAAAACCATTTCAACTGTTAAAATTGGTACTGTATTTTATTATTACCATTGGTAAATTTTTTTGGATTACCACTGGTATTAAAGTGTACCATACCATTTTACCAGTGGATCAATAAAATCAACATCAACACAATCTAGTTTTTGGACTTTTTAGGTTATTTATTAAAAATATATAAGTTTCTTTGTTTCACTGTATTTCTTAACCTATACTCTGGTTTAGATATTAAGAGAAGTATTTAATTTATAAAATTATGGTTGTGATTCTGAATAAAAAAGTCTATATCAAATTAATATTTTTATTTAGTATTATTTTCTTTGTTTAAGAAATTGAAAGAATAAAATAAAATTTTTTTTAATTTTTTAAAATGTGAATGACATTATAATTTTGTTTTATTTTTTTTTTTTTAATTTATTTTATTTGATAGAGACATGTCGAAAGGATATTCTAAAAACACAAAATACACTGGAATATCCAGCAATGTCATTGAAGAAAACCTCTCAGAAAATGAACATACAGTTGAAGAGGAAGAAGAGGAAGAATTAGAAAATAGCACAACTAATTTATTAAATAAATTTAAAGTTAATTTAAATCCTTATATTTATGGACAACTAAAAAGAAATAGACAATCTCAAGATGAAGATATAGAATTGGGTGAAAATAACTCTCAAGGTACACAAGGTGAAGTGCGAACAGATAACTATTCTTACTACAATCCAAATCTTCTGATATCAGAAAATATAGATGAGACAACATCAAATACAACAACAACTGCAACCCCATCAGCAATACCACCATCACAAATTCCAATATCATTATCATTTTCATCACAATCACATCAACAAATTCCTCTTTATTCTCTCGGTTCTCAACTACCTTGGATGATCAGGAACAATTCAGTTTCACCACATAGTGATAGTAGTAGTAATAGTAGTAATGAAAATGGTGAGATTCCATTGGTGAGACCTCAAATAGAGAGCAGTTTTTCAAGACTTTTACCACCCTACTTCTCAAGGGGAATTAGTATTTTTCAAAATCATCGCCAACTAAATGAAACACAGAGTCAACTGATAAAAAACAAAGATATTATAGTCATTCAACAGCCTAATAAAAAGCTGTCTATAGGTTTTTCTGATGTAAAATTCAACCATTATGATAAAAATGGAGAACACAATATCAGTGCATATTATGCCAACTATCAAGACGACGATATATTAATTCGTGGTCTAGCTGATAATCATTACGGTGATCAATTAGGTGGGGCCGCATCAAATTACAGTAGTAATGATTTTGAAATGAACTACTCATTGATCCCAGAGGCTGAAAGAAGACAGAGATTCTTTTTAACAATGATCATTGTGGAAATGTTTTACTATGGATTGTTGTTAACTGCAATGAACCAATTTAATCTTTATGTTCTCTTATTCCTAGTAGGGAGTATCTCAAACAATATTTTAGCAATTTATTCTGTAAAGAAGAGAAAGAAGCATCTCTTTACTTTATTTTTAGGGTTGGAATTCCTTCTCATTATATGTACCTATTTCACACAAATAAGTGGACTATTCTTGCTACGATTCCTTTTATTCTTAATTGGTACAAGGGTTCGACAAGAGATGACCATATTTTAAATAACAACAATGTATCATAATTACTTTCCTCTAAATTATTATTATTTTTATTTAATATTAATTTTATTGAAATCTGTAGATTTTAAATCTATTGGTGTTGCATTGAAAAATCTAACCTTTTTTTTAACAGATTGATCCTCCTGATCGTCATTGTTTTCTTGTTCTGTTGTCTCCATTGGAATAGGTCTTTTCTTTAAAATGGATTTTGATTTTTTTTCAATGTCCTGTATGGGTTGTAATTTTAGATGTGCGGGTGTGGATACTATAATAGATTTGGTTATTTCCGGTAATCTATCTTTGGGGATTATTGGCTTTGTTTCATCTACGTTGCACTCTGAGTATTTAACTTTTTTGTTACTTTTCTTCTTCTTTATGCTTTTCTTATTTTTAGAAATAGTATCAAAATTTTCTTCATTTGCTTCTTCAATTTCCATATCGAACAATGCTGATTTTTGATTTTTAAAATAATCAGAAAGCAAAGAATTGGTGGTTGATTTGTTCGATTTGTTCATTGTAAACAATAGTTTAGTAACTTGTTTACCATCTATATTACCATTATCGATAATTTGAGTTTTGTTAGGTGTTTTAGCTGGTGATTTAAAAGATTGTTTTAATCTGGCCTGTCCTAGAGTATTTGTTAGTTGGTTGGTGGTTGGAAGTTGGGTCAAAACACCGGCAGATAAAAGACTATTATTACTCTGTGAATACTTTAATTTAAAAGTACTAGCTACCATATTATCAATTTTAGAATAGAAACTTTCCACCGATGCATCTAAATAGAATTTGGTGAGTGGATCTAAAATTTCATAGATTTTTTCAAGATAGTGTTGGTGCGATGCTATAGTTCCAATCTTGTTAAGGCAAGAGAATACCTTTGTGAATTCTTTAATTCTGCTGTTTCTAATATTATTAAACAGTAATTGGCAAAGAATTAAAGCAATTCTAGGTTGTACATCATCAATATTGAATTTTATGTGATCCTGATATTCATAGGATGATTCAAATTCCTCCTCTTGAGACTTGGTTGCTGTTAGAGATTTTTGTTGATTGTTATTATTTCCACTCGTACTGGAATTTCTATCAAAGAGGGCTAATAGATATTTGGTTAAATCTAATGGACATATTTTATAGTATATTGAAGTTTCCTGTTCTTGTAATATACTATTATATAAAGTCTGAATGCAGCTGAACAGTAAAATCTTATTTTCACTCTGATCAACAACATAATTCTCTAGAAACAAACCCAGACATTTTTTAATTTCCTGTTGGTCATTAGTCATTGGTGAACTACTGCTATCAGACACCAATAATGAGGGGTTGCATATTCTTGCCAAATACTCTAAAATGAGAAAAGACAATATTTTGGAGTCAAAAATAATTCCACTGTACATTAACTTTACATAACCCTCCAAACAGATACTTTTAATTTCCGAATTGGCACTCTGAGAAAATTTCTTGATTAACTTGTATAGTGCTTGTGCTTCTGATGGAATTTGTTTTGGTGATCCAAATACCAGTAACAAATCAAAAACAACACGTAAACAAGACAATTGAACTGAGAATCTGTCATTCTCTAATACCTTTTCAAAGAGTGATAAATAGTTAATTGCCAATTTTTTTTTGTGTATACAAAAAATTCCTAGATTTTTGATTCCTATTTCTCTTAGTTCCTCTGTTGTATCTTGAATAGATGGTAAAATTACACTTCCCAGTAAACCATCAATTTCTGGTGAATTGGAAAATTTCTTTACATTTAACAGCAGATAGTGGCTTATCCATGAACATTTTATCAAGTTGGTGTGATTTTTAACTTTGATCGATTGGTTCAGTTGATCAATTGTATTTTTCATTTTTTCTATTTCATTGCTTGATCCCTTAGATTTTTGGAAAATAGCAATAGTTTTTTGTAGAGTACTTATTCTTTTCAATTCTGGATACTGTTCATCTTGGTCCAATGGATCAATAATATCACTTATTAACTCTACAACAAATCTAATTTGGTCTTTTTCAACTGGTTGTAAATGTGCAATCACTGAGAGCACTAGATTTAGTAGATCTTTCTGTTCTACAGGACTTAGCATTTTTATGAGCTCTCTAAGAAATATAAGTACATTATTTCTGCCAACCTCATCAGTCGAGTCATAGAATTTTAAAACAGACAGTAATTTTGATAGTACCAAAGGATCCCTGTTTAAATGTCTCAACAATAAATCTCTAAATTCCGTCAGAGTTGGTAACAGTTCATCCAGTTTCTCCTCAAGTAGTGCTCTGGATTTTATTGTAGACTGAAAATGTCTAAGAACTAACAAACAATGGAATAGCTCTCTACTTGATAGTCCATTTCCACTTTCTTCCAAATGGTCTTTTAGTGTAAATTCAGCAATTTCGATGTCATCATATATTAACATTAGTAATCCTTCAATTTGCTTTTCAATTTGTTCAATTTCTTCTGTTGTTTGATCGCTAATAACTATGCTATTATTATTATTATTATTATTATTATTATTATTATTATTGTTGTTGGTAGATAATGAGGGCACAAAAGATGATAAAAAATGATATAACCATTGTTTAGAATCACCATTAAACTCCAATTGAATAACTTTTTTAAACCAATGTTTGAACATGTTGATTGATAAATTTCTAATTTCAGACTTTGGTTCACCCAGTCCACTAGACATTAAATCTAATACTTGTTGATTGGACACATCTCTAAAGGAAACATCACTAGCTAATACCTTATATGCATTTTGTCTTACTATACTATTTATATCCAAAGTTCTTTTTAATAGCATTTCTATAGCATATTTAACGAGTTGTTTTTGTTTTTCGTTTTGTTGTTCAACTACAGGTTGATAGTTTTTCAGGAAATCTATAAACCACCCAATATTTAAAATTGCAATATTTCTTATCTGCCAATTGGTATCATTATCCAGCATTAGCAGTAGATGATCTAAAATTTGAACAATATAATCATATTCTAATGATGATGGTGGTTGTTTTTTGGCCAAAGACACCAAGCATTTCAAAACCAACAAACGAATGTTGTAATTTTTGTCCTGTGATCTATAAATTAGAGTATCTATCGTCTTTTCTGGGTCATCTGCTAAATGACCAATAGTGAATCTATCTACACTGATAAAACCCAATACAATATGCAAGGATCGTAATCTAACAACAGTTTCTTTTGAATTTATAACTTTAAAAAAGAAATCTTGTAAAAGTCTAGAAACTTGTATTTTTGTTTCTGTACTCTGAGGTACTTTGTTGTTGTTATTATTATTAATTGGTTGATATTCAATACAATATAATATATATTGTGAAATGAATTTAATCAACATATTTATATTATCATTTTCAGTTGAGATTAAAAATATTTTTACTGGCGATAAAAAACTCTCCACATATACATTAACATCTTTATATTTTGATAATACTTTATCAAATTCTCTGTAGAGATTTTTAAAATTTGAACTGTTACTCTCTAATGTTTGTTTAAATATTTCATTTATTTTCTTATTTGTCATAATACAATTCTAAAAAAAAATAAAAAATTAATTAATTTCTAACTCAGAAATAGGAAAAACACTAATTTTTCTTGGTATATTAAAATACCAATTTTTATTCTAATTAAAAAATAATCAGATTTTGTAGCATTTTTAGGTTCTTTTTGAAGTGATATCTTATAGAGGTCAGAAGCAGTTGGAGGATTTAAATCTTTTAGAAAAGTTTGAATGATTGGCACAGGTTTGAGGCTGTATTCAGACCACTGATATTGTTGTACTTCAGAAATTACTTTATAGATTAGAGTGTACTTTGAGAAATTAATTAGATTATTTCCAATGATATTTGGGTTACCATCTTCCATAAAAGTTAAATCAGCTAGATAGACTACAATATAAGGAACACAGGGTGGATCAGTGTGGTGAAGTAACAGTCTATAGTTTTTGTAGGAACCTTCACAAGTCATTTCTTTTTCAAGGGACTCTAGGATATCTAAATACTTTTTACCTACAAGTGCTCTGGTATACTTGAGACGTAATACAGCAGAGTTATTCAAACCACCAATAAATGACATGAGAGTATTAAAGTTTTTAAGCTCTCTTAATTTCTCAGCAATCTTTATGATTCTTTCCATTCTCTTTGCTCTAGTTTTTACACGCTCTGGTTCTAGTATCAATTTTACAACCCAGAGACCAACATCATTAAATCTGTTAATCATTTGTAGGATAGTTGGTGATTTTCTTGCAGCAATTGCTGGTTTGTTCCATGCCTGATTTAGGAACTCTGTTGGTTTAATACTACTGTAAAGACTAAATTCATAGAGTGTCAATTGTCTGGCAATCTCTTCATCATCAAAATCGAATAGTGATCTTGGATTTGAAAGACCTTTTGTCTTTATCTCTGGGAATTTATCCTTTTGTTGTAGATATTTAAAATCGCCATTTAATTTCATTTGTGATGATGAAGATGTCAATGATCTTGGTGATCTTGGTGATATAGTTCTAGGTGATAGAGATCCATTAAAACTATTACTATTACCTTTAGAAATTGCATTATTATTGCTGTTATTATTTATAGATGATGGCATTGATGTAGAGAGTGATGTTTTTTGTTGTTGTTGTTGTTGTTGTTGCTGTTGCTGTTGTTGTTGAGTACGTTTAGCAGCAATAGAGGGATCAGATTTAATACCACATGTTCTCTTTAGAATATAAGATCTAATTTGGTTGCCAAATGATGGAAAAGCAGACATCATATGACTATCAACAAAATCAACCATTAGTTTAGTTGATTCATGATCAAAATCTTCATAGTGATGTTCCACCCAATATTTAATTACATTTCCAACACGCAACTGAATAGAAAGTTTCTCTTTTTCATCAATTTCCACGTGAGGTGGTATTTGGAATCTCTCAAAGAGTTTCTTTAATAAAATGACTGAGCTGGTATAGGAAAGATAGGTCATCAAAAGAGTTTTCATAAACATTAAATCATGTGTATTCTCGCTGGTGAGACGAATGATTAGCTTATTAAGAGTACCAGCTTCGATAGCCAATGGAAGATGTGCATCTTTTTGGGTACTACTGTAGATTATATTCTCTGTTGAATCTGGTGGCTCATTCCAAATGTTAATTTGTTTCTCTACTTGTAGTTCTTCACCATTATTTTCAGATGTACTAACTTGTTGTTGTTCTTGTTCTTGTTGTTGTGTATCGTTAGAGTTTTCAGTATTATCTTCTTGTTTAATCTCTTCTAAAATTAAAGGATCATTTGGTTGAATGCCTTGTGATTTTAATGATTTTCTAACATCTATATTATTTACCAAATGACCAAGACGTTTAATGGTATAACTTCTTTCACGTGTTGTTGGTGTGATACTTCCACTACCAGATAGAGAACCAGGGGTAGGTGATGAGGCACCATTATTACTAGTGGAAGAGGGAGTGTTCTGATTTAGATAGCCTAAATTTTGAGATAGTCTACAGACTACATCTTTAACAGGATCATTAAAATCTACATAGACTAGATTAGTTTCACCATTCTGACCAAATAATAATACCTTATTTGGAAGTTCTCTAAATTCAATTTCAGATTTTATATCATAGGACCACAGATAACGTTCCAATTCCAATTTGGTAGCATTATCCTTAATCTGTAGGAAATAATCTTTGGGATTCTGAATGTTTTCATTGTGGACAATCATATTAAACATGGTTGATACTTTTACAAATTGATCAAATTTAAATGTACAGGAATATGATTCTCTAGATTTAATATTTACTTGATATTTTCTGCATCTTTCTTTAAATTCAAGCAATGTCTATAAAAAAAAATACAATAAAAATTAGTATCATGTGATGCTATGCAGAAAAAATAATGATGAAAATACATACAAAATTCTTTAAATGGTAAGAATCTAAAGGTAAATCTTCATCCATCCAAAAACCGTCATCATCATCTTCAGAAGGTGTTAGATAGAATCCACATTTGTTTAAACTATCTAGTAGACCGGTTCTTAAACCAGTAATTTTTATAGCTTTTGAGACAGTACAGGATGGGTCAAAATTCAATGTCAAGTAATTATATCTAGAAAAGTTGGTTGATATTAGAATTTTCAGCTTCAATGACTTTAAGCTTATCTCTTGACTGCTAAGAAGTGACATTGTGCTCTCTGATGATGCAAAAACTGAGTTTTCTCTCTTGAATACCAATTGTGAATTACTATTTACTTGATAACTCGAAAATAACTCATCCTCTTCTAATTGTGTTTCTATTGGCTCATCATGTGCTGATTCACCTGCTGTTATCAAGAAAATGGCATGACTTGATACATCAATAGATTTATGAAATTTCAAATAGAGTTTTCGGATGATAGATCTGACTGAAGTGAATTGGTTCAGTTTTAGAGTGGCTTGTGCTGATAATTGTGAATCACTGAAATTTGGTATTACAATCTTTACAAATACTATAGAAAGACTAACTGTCTTTAGTATTAGGGTTTGTTGTTCTTGTAATCCAACTTCTATCAGTGTGCATTCTTTATGGAGTGGATTGTTATTGTCAATAGCTATATTATCATTATTACTATTATTATCAATTGCTTTAAACAATGAAAATGATTGGTGACTATTATTATTATTATTTTTATCTTGAAAAGAGTGATCAGTGCTACTAATATCATTACTAGTTTCCCATTCATTATTTATAGTGTGTTTAACACTATTTAATCCATGGTGATGTATTAGATTAGGTAATATTAACGAAAGTGCCTCATCAATAGTTGAACATGGAGATAATTTTAATGTAGTTTCAATAATCTCATTATTGTTACTACTAAAATTATTATTATTATTATTATTATTTTGATATATTATTTTAAGAGTGATTTCGTATGGTAATGATTTTGATTCATGAGTTAGTCTTGGTGTTGAAGGTGCTCTTGAAGCAACTTCACTCAACTTTAAATCGGATTCAGGAGTTAATCTACCATCAGATAATGAATTAGCAGTACTTTCATTACTATCACCGCTACCAACGCCACTAGCATGCTGAATCCCTAAAACACCATTTGTTGTTAAAATATTATTATCCAGACTTGAGTGTAACCTTGATAAAGAGAGCTCTGGTAGTACTCTGTTTGTACTATGTAATGGATTAGGCGATATTGGAAGTTTTGGTACTGAAAATGATTTTGATGATGACTGTATTGGTGATGGTAATGGCTTATTGTTGTTAAATTTACTTGGTGATAAACTTATATTATTATTGCTATTTTGATTATTATAATCAGATGAAAGCTGTTTATCTTTTTTGTCTTTCTTTTGTTTAGTTTTAAATAATCTAACATGAAATTTTTCAGATGCAGATTTTTTTAAGAGTCTAGGTTTATCTTGTTCGGTTGTTAATGTGTTTTGTTGTGATGTTGATAGATTATTAAAATTTGATAATGAGCTATTTGGAGAATATACAGGTGATTTAGTTATTGGTGATATAGGTGGTGTTATACTACTACTACTTGAAGTTGAACTATTTGAGCTGTTACTACCAGTACTTGATGTCATGTTTTTTTTTGGGCTTTGATATGGTGATCCAGGTACCATAAAACCACTAGATAATTGTAAATTTAGTTTTCTTTTAAATTCTGATATATTTGGTGATGAGCTAGTCAATAAATTTTGTGGTAATTCCTCTACTTCTTCTTCTTCCTCTTCTTCTTCTTCTTCTTCTTCCTCTATTTCTACTTCAATTATATCGTCTTTGTCAAAAATAACTTCTTCTTCTTTATGTTGTTGAAAAGAGTATTGTTTATCAAATGTTTCATTTAGTGGTTCCATTTTTATTATTATTATATTATTATTATTATTATTATTATTATTACTAAATGTTATTATAATAATTTCTAAAATTATCTTGTTGGCTAGTGTTTTCGAAATATGGTTTTTAGGGTTTGTGTGTGTGTGATTCTATTAAAATTTACAGTGAGTGGTATTGTTTGAAAATTCAATATTTAAACATTTATATTTAAATTTTGATTTGGTAATTGTACAATGTTATTAATGGTTAAAATTAATCTTGGTTTAGTCCTAAAAATACTTTTAAAAAGAAAATATTTGTTAATTATTTGATTGTTGATCAAAATAGAATTAATATAAATAGAAATTTTAATTAAAAAATAAAATTAAATATTATATAGGTTTATCTTATAGATGATAAATTATTATAATTTACAAACACAATTTAACCTCTATTTACCATCAATCTCTATAGGTACTCTTCCTATAGTTAAATTAGTGTTGTGGTAAACCTGGAGTGTGCAATCAATAACAACAACAACAACTATAAAAACAGCAGTATGGCTAATGAATGTAATGTGACAAATAAACAACTACTATTACAAGTACAAAAATTTAAAAATACATTACATGTTGGTGTCTATGATTAAATTTTAAAAATATAAATGTGTATGTGAATTAATTTAAATATTGATGTAGTTTTTGTATACATTAATATTATCTCTTCCCACTATCGACACCACACATTTTATTTTTAAGAAAATTATGGTTTATTTAAACATTAATCCACACCCACTTTTACAAAAATAGATTTATAAATGATTTTAAAAAACACATAACCAATTTAAAAAGAAACGATGTTGATCAATTTTATATTATACTATTATTGGCATAATTTAACGATTTAAGTTTTAAAACACAATAAATTGATGTAAAATCAGTGGTGTTAAAACATACAATAACTAATAAACTTGTGTGATTGTGTGGGTGCTAATTCATAAAAAAAAAACAAATAAATTTGTACAACTGACGACTCTAAAAACACTGTTTGTTCTAATTTCTGATATATTGTATAATAATTAATGAGTTTTATCTGTTTTTCCAAACTGTGCTTGTTTTCAAATAAAAGGTAGATGGTTGTTTGTAGTCTAGTTGTTGTTTCTCATATGATTCATAAACATACTTTTTTGATTGGTTGAGACGTAATATTAATACAATTGAAAATCCTTTTCAAAATAAAATGATATTTTCTTTAATTCTACAACAATCAGTTTTTTATAATGAAATCGAAAAAACAAATAAAAAAAAAAAAATAAAAAATCTAATTCAGATTTGTGAGATTTTTTATCATCATTATTTGAAAGTGTTTGATCATTAATCTTCCATCATTTATCTCAAACCATACACTTTACATCTATTTACTAATCCATATATTAAAATATTGATAATATAATATAAAATATATTACCAAATATTTCTCTTAATCAGGTTATCCAATGGTAATAATCTTCACCATCGGAAGCGAAAAAACTCAAAAAATGAAATCACGCTTATATTATATTCTTTAATTGAAAGAACCAATGAATTTTCTATTTATTTTTTTTTAAGAAACATAATTTTTTTAAATTTTTTTTACATTAAACTCTCAAAACACAAACCAAAATATTCAATAAAAATGTTGAGATCAAAAATATTACCACAAGTTTTACAACAAGCCATAAATAAAAATGACGTTAAAGCTGTATTGTAAGTCTAATTCAACCAACATGCTAGTAGTATAATGTAGATTCTGACTTTTGAAAATAATTTACAACAGACTAATGAAAGATGATGGTTCTCTTATTGCATGCTCAGAGTCTCAGGGTTTGGATCACAATATTACAAAAATAGTTTCAGCAATCACAGCCAACATTTTTATATCATATAATAGAAACAATGATTTAGAATATCAATTGATTGATTGCGAAGAAGGTAGATTTATAGTAACTAGAGTAGCATCTTTACTTTTATGTATATATAGTGACTCTACTGTTGAGTTTGGTTTATTAAAAACAAAAGTAATTATAAATATATCCAAGATAACTAAACAATAGGTATAAAATATTAACAAGGCTTATTCTCTAAATTTAGGCTACAAAATTACGTGAATATTTACAAGAACCACTAAGTAACGTTGAACAGGTACAATAAATTGATTTCTACAACAAATTGTTAAAACAAACAGAATTATAGGGTTTAGGAATAGTGTAACAGATATTTATATTTTATAGTAAAGATTTAAATATTTTGTACTTTTGATGATGATGATTATTTTTAATGACAATATCAAGTTAAGTTTAGGACTACATTCAATAATAATGCATCTAAAGCTCCTAGACATACATATATCAATATTGGATACAATTACAAGAACACCTCATTTAGTCAAGAAAAACCAATATATGTATATAGATACAGATAATTTATTTTTCTTCTTTAAATGGAATATTTAGTTGTTTCATTGTAGCTTTATACTTATTCGTCAGAGAGGCTTCATATATTGATACTACATTACCACCTTTACCCATTCTTCCAGTTCTTCCAATCATGTGAGTAAAACTACCAGCATTTACTGTAACATTAATAATAAAAACGTGAGAAATTGAAGATATATCAATACCTCTGACTGTATCTTCTTTGGCCAAATAAAATATTGTATTGTTTTTGGAATTTACAATATTATTATTATTATTATTATTATTATTATTATTATTATTATTATTATCATCATCATTATTATCATCATCATCATATTCAGATTGTAGTTTAATATGATGCAATCGCTTTAGTTCCCTTTCTTTTAATTGAATTTTCAGGCTACCCGACTTAAGATTAGAATCATTTTCAATCTTATGCAATAGTTTTGATTTAAAATGAGCATCATTGCAATGATTGATATTAAAAGTATTAAAGTCCATATCCGAGTGCAATAATTGAGCATTTATATTTCTTTTCAAAAGTTCTTTTTGTACGTTAGTAACATTTGCATCATTTGCTAATATACCAATAGAAACAGTTGCATTAAAATCATTGTGTGCTTCTACAATGGTATTTAACATTTCTAATTCACTTTCAACTGGTACAAAATAGAATTTCAAACGGTCAATTACTGTTGGTATTGCCACAGTGGATTCTTTTCGTTCCTCTATGGTGTTTATAGATTTAAAATCTTCATTAATCCAATCTCTATCATTTATGAGTTTTTTGGTAACTGAATTTAATGTTGCTGATGTTATTATTGTTTGAAATTGTCTACATGTCCTTTTATATTGTGATTGTTGTTGTTGTTGTATTTGTTGCTGTTGTTTACTATTCTTTTCATTTAGATGTAAATCTCTTTTGATAATGTCAATTATTTTTAATTCATCTTTACTTATATTAGGTTGTTGTTCTAGCTTTTCTTGTTGTTGTTTTTGTTGTTTATCATTTGTCAAAAATTCATAGTCTCTGGAACGTTTTTTAATTTCGTTTAAAAGTAAATGTCCAACTAATGGATGTTTCTTTCGAATCTTTAGTTGCCTTTTATCTATATTATTAGCCAAAGCCTGAAATATGATATCAGCTTCGTCTATAAAGAGTAATTCTAGATGTTTGATGTCAATTGTACCACTGAGTAACAGTTCATAGATTATCTTAGGTGTGCCAATAAGAATATCAGGAGAGGTATATTCAATCTCTTCATTTAAGATATTTAATGATTTACCAGAAACAGCAATCTGTATTTTAGTTAATGTTTCGTCCGGTACTTTGAGCTGAGACAATAAATCTCTGGCCCATTTAGCAAATTGCCAAGAAAGTTCTCTGGTTGGTGCTATTACTAGATATTTAATTTGTACTTTTCTATCTTTATCATTTATATTATTATTATTATTATTATTATTATTATTATTATTATTATTATTATTATTATTATTATTATTATTAGTTGCTGTTAGGTATTTAAAGTACCTATTTACTATTTCGCAAATGATACTAAATGATTTTCCTGATCCTGTTTCATCAGAAATTAATAAATCATGACCTTTTTGTATAAATGGTATCGATTTGCTTTGAATAAGTGTTGGTTTTAAAACACCTTTGTGCTTAAGTAAATCTTCAATCTCTGTACAATATCCAAATATACTATTTTCATTATTATTATTAACTATAACTGCATTTTTATTACTAAAATATCTATTTAGTGGTTTAAAGTTTCTAACTAATCCAACTTGAATTTGATTTACATATGTTATTTTTGATATTCTTAATAAATTAAACATTTCGAAATAAAATAGTTTTAAGTAAAAATTTTCGCGTTTTTACATTTTTAAAAAAAGCGCTGATGGCTTATCATTTAATAATACCTAACCATTACACAACTTTTTTTAAGGGAACAAATATTTGAATCATTTCTTATGCTATCCATTTGTTCCACCACCCTATTTAAATTTAAAAAAAAGATAAAAAAAATAAAATATAATTAAAATTTAAAGAGGGAAGGATTGATCATCAAAGACTTAAGAATTTCAATTTTGACTTTTTTTATTATGTACAGTAGATTCTTAGACTTTTGTTGTAATATGATATTTTAAAAGTATTTCCTCAATTGATTTGGGAATTTTTATAAATGCCAACTTAAACAAACGGGTATACTTTGGATAACATGTTCAAATTGAGTCAGAACACTTGATGAAATTGGTGTTTCATTGTAAGGCTCTGATATATAGATTTCATAAAGATTAGGATTACCTTCTATAAGTTTACAAAGATATTGAATATAATCATCAGTAGATTCTCTTAAAATGATTTCATTACCAGTATTAATACTAACGAGTTGTATATTAACAAATTCCAATTGTTGTAGATTATTTATGGTTTTGGTTAATAACAGCATATCACAATCATTAATAGATGTTATTGTAATTTTTTTACAGTTTTTGGTAATTTATCGAACAACTTTGTCATGGTACCACCGGTAATGGTTATACCAATATAGAGTTTAGTAAGGTTAACATTATATTCTTGCACTTGTTTTAATATATATATTAGAAGTTCATCAACATCAATGCAATGTTCATGTGTTAAATGTTTTACAGAAGTTATTTGTCTATTTATCACTAGATAATTCAAAGTTTTGCTACAGGCCATTAAGAAGCTATCCAAAACCAAAGGCACTTCAAACCTGTAATTTGGAAATGAAGAAGTTGAACCAGCATTAAAATGAATGGTATTCGCATTGATAAAGTACTCTGGGTTGGGATGATGATCCAGTATTATTGTCCTAATTTGACTTGGAACAGACCAGCACTTTAGTAATTCACTTGCAATAGTGTGTAGTGTCTGATTCCTAATTTCAAATTTTTCTGTTATATTAGCTATAACTCAGACCTTATAGAGATTTAATAGTTGTATTACTGTTAAGAAAATGTGTAAATAAAGTTTCTGAATATCTACTATAAAGCATACCTAATGTCTCCAGAGTTTTACAATACTGAATTCGTAGATAGAAGATCAAATATCTTATCTGCATAGTAATATTGGAGATTTTTAGATACTGTAAACTACATGAGTTTTTCAAATAAACTAATAAACTTTCATTTGGTGATCTTAAATTGAGTCTAGTTAACTTTGTGAATGAACTGAGTATATCTATACAATGTATACCCTTAAAGCTTGTCATATCTAATGACAATAGAGTTTCTTTAGAATTTAACAAATTTGGTAATTCTTTTTGTAGATCAATTGAATTTAGTGATCCATGGGTATTGAACATGTGCAGATTTAAAAGAACTGGTTTAGTTGATCAATTGAATGACTGTATCTGACCATATGTAAAGTCCCAACTTTTTTTAATCTTTTCTCTATATGTTATCGCTAGAGTTTATTGATATCTGATATGAATATCTTTCATATAACTCTATTTACACATTTTAATTCTTTGGCTATTGTAGACTTCCAATTATACAAGTGATCAAATATTTTTAAATTTATCTAGGTAAATCAGACATTTATAAAATAAAATTTAATATTAAAAATTTTTTACCTTGTGATTACTCAATTATTTAGTGTTTTGATTTAACTCAGCTTCAATTTCAACTGAAATTATGAGGTGTTGTTTAATTTATTGTAGATGAATTTGAATATATTCCTTTTATTGTATCTGATTCATATTGATTTACTACTATGGTGATCTTTGTGCTGTTTTAACTTTAGTTACCAATATGTTGCTTGTTGGTCAAATATATCTGGTTATTATGTTGATGTGATCTATTTTATGGCTTTTTTTCTTTTTTATGCTACATTTAATTAAAATGCTTATGCAATTTAAAGATTTCAAAATTTTTGAATATCAAACTATTTTATCTATAGGAATTAAAAACGGATACAGATGAGATCTTGAACATACTTCTATCCTATATTGTAGTATTATTAAAAATGGGTTAATTTTTAATAATCCCATGTTCAATAAGAAGCTAAATTAAATATGAATCTTTGTTTTAATAATTTTGCCTTTATATTGTTATTTCCTTAAAAATAAATGCAAAGACTTAAAATATATCTAATAAATTTCAATATTTATGTAATTCTACACTTGTATGATAAAAATAACGATTCTTAATTTACAAAATATTTATAAAATTATGGTTTCACATGTAAGAATTTGCACTTTTGTTGTATAGGTATACAATTATTTTTAATTAAAAATTATTTCTACACTATTATACTACTCTTTTTTGATATAAACAATAATAATAGACTATTAAATTCTGCAGATTATGAAAAAATGTTATATTATTATTGGCAAACTAATATTAACTAATTTTGAACTAAAATTGAATACTTTATCAATTAATGAAAATAAGGAATAGAATAGTAAAGTGCACCGATACAAATTCTTCAATAGAGTAATATCACCAATTTTGATATTTTTTTCAAACAAACATACAAACAAAATTTTATTTTATTGAAGGTTTCTGTGAATATAGTGAAGTGAGTTAGATGAAAAAGGTTAATGATGAATTATTTATTAAATAAACACGATTTATTTATTAAATCATAGGCTGAATTGAAATTGTTTCTAGTTTTGGTGGTTTCAGTCCATTGGATATGATGACAAATCCAACTTAAAGCCATTTACATCCCCAATACAATGAATTATCAAATTTGGTCCATGTTGAGGTAGAGCTATAATTTGATTGGGTGGCCAAAAGGGAACTGAAACATGGAATACACCTGGATGATTAGGTACAACTCTCATGCTATCAAAATATATATGGTTGAAATTGATTAAAATATTTAACTGATCTTGTTTTGTCTGTATAGAATTTAAAATATCTTGATGCCCCTCTGTACCTACTAATCCAGGATTAATAAGTAGGGACTGTTGGCTTCCTAAAATCCTATTTTGAAGTTGAGCAATTTGTTGTTGAGTTTGTTGTATTTGAAGTTGAGCCTGTGGATGTACATATAGATTGGGTTGACCAACTTGAGGATGAAGTTGATTTGTTCTACAATACAAATCAACCATTCTTGATTTCCCATCAATCAAAAGACCTGACTCTGATCCACATTCTATCCACATACACATCTTATCCATTTGATATTGACGTTCATTGTTGGGTCGTGGTGAATATGAACGGTTCTCTATAACAAAAGATGGTGCAATTGGAATAGTATTATTCTTTCTTGTCTCTATATCAATATTCATATGTTGTTGGAGGGGAAAGTAGGCAGCATCTGGCCCACTAAATATTAAACAGATATAATAACATGTTAGTAATATAAAAACGAATTTGTATTCACTTGATCTTACAATTTTCCATCTGTATTAGGTCCTACTAAATGAAACTTTGAGCTTGAATCATTGAGTCCTATTAAACCATTTTCAACTGTCCAATTACTAAGTTGTCTAGATAATTCACCATTCTGTCTTGTGGGAAGATCAGCCATTGTTTTAATGTTGATTAATGAGCTATTCAATGTTTCAATGTTAAGATTATCATTAAACTTGATAAGTTCAGGTATTGATTTTGCAAATGTTGGTGAGTTGTTACTTATATGTATTGGTAGAAGAGGAAGTAGAGGTGATAAATCAATGCTAGTTTCTTCTGGAACTTCTATACAATGGTGGTTAATGTATTTTGGGTTGAAACTACTGTTTAATTCCTTGAATTTTTGAAATTCCTTTTCTGAGATTCTCCATGGTAATTTCAGCTTGTGAGTTTCTATAAGCCCTCCTAAATCACCCATTTTGAAAAAATAATTTAAAAATTTACCAATACACTTTTTATTCTTGTTTTTCGAATAATAATTTGAAGTTCTGAGTTTATGTATGAATTATTTTAGTTATTATATAATTATTTTTTGAAAAAGTCTAAGAAAAATATTTTTTTACAACTTTTATTTTTTTAATTAACCATAATAACTAAAATAACTACTACTTTATTAAACTATTTTGAACAATTGAAAGAATTAAGTTATTATTGTTATGGATTTTTTGAAGCTATAATTATAAATAATTTTTTTTTATTTAATAATATCTTTTTTCGATAACTATAATAACTAAAATAACTCTAAAAAATAAAATAATAAATATATAGAAATAATTCAAAAGATCAACTCAGGAAATTGCGAAGCAAATTTCCCTTTGACCAATTCCAAATGATTAAGTATAGTTTTTTTCACACCCGCAAAAAAAAATCCCACTCCGATTAACGCTCTGTTGTGTTTGACCATTACACATATACTAATATTTAGTTATGTATTTCATTCACTCAAACTAATAAAATTAATATAATATTTCCTCTTTACTTTATCATAATAATACAGAGTTTAGAAATCTTTATGAATTGTAATTTTAATATTATCATTGGTGGTTTTGATTAATTTTGGCTTAAATTGATAACATTTTTGAGTAAGCATTGGTTGAATGTGTGTATTAATATAGTTACCAAATAGAATAATTTCATTTAGTCTTTGGTTATTGTCAAGTATATCATTTAGATTTTTAGAACTTAGATATTCCATAACAAGACCTAATGCTTTGATAGATGGACTGAGATTATTAATTAATACTTTAAAATAATGAATAAAACCTTTTGGAGGTTTTTTATTACAGCCACCCCAACAACTGTGATCGTTATTACAAATTGATAAATTAGTGAGTGTTTTGTGATTCATCAGTAAATGTTGGCATTTATCCCAAAGATCTTGAGAGTACGCTTCATTTGGTGTAACATCTCCATTATCATAATAGAATGGACAAAATAATGAATCAAATGTACCATCTAATTCTTCAAACTGGTCTAATTCATCATAGTATATTTCTGAGAATTTTCTGTATTCTATTCTCTCTAAATCAATATTTTCATTAGGATCTTCTTCAACTTCATCCTCAATATCAAAATGATCACTATTAACATTTGAATCATAACTCTTGTAGAATGAATAAATTTGGTGAAATTGTAAATCTACATGAAGAGTATGAATATTGGGTGATTGAAGTAATCTGTAGAATGTATATAATGATATTGGTGTATCAATAATTTTTACAGATTCATATCGTGAATTGTGTTTAGATATACTATGACACGCAAGATGAGGATATTTTGCATCACTGCAATAGAGAGACTGTAGAACCAAATCAATAGGATCCAATAAGATTACAGCATCTCTAAAATCAGAAAAATTGGTGCAATCTAATCGTATATTAGATTTAAGTATCAGTGATTTAGTTTCAAAGTTTTTATGTGACATTTTGTTATTATGAACGTTATTTTCAATGTCAGTTTCAATATCAAAATAATATTGAACATTAGGAATTTGAATTTGGTTGAGAAAATTCAATAAATCCCATCGAATAGTTGAATAATCTTTGCTAACTACTAATATACTTTCAATTGATAGGATATTGCCTTTATCTTTGTATTCTGAAATGGCATCAACAAAAAGATTTTAATGTTTACAAGTTTAAATTTCAAGTGTTTAACATTTTCAAAATTGGAGTGAAATCTATATCTATTGTTACTATTGATTAGACTGAATTCACATGGGTTATGTGACTGTGCAAATTTAGATTTTTCCATATTAACAATCATTGTACAATCCGCCTGTTTTTTCAAAATTTCAAACCATTCCCTACAAACCAATGAGTAATTCATTGCCCATTTGATAATTGGAAGATGTGACTTTGAAAAATCAATTAAACCCAATTCTTTTGACAATATAATTAATATAGATTTCTCTAAATATAATGATAACTTTACAATCCTAGTCTCTTCTTTAACTTCGTTGTCCATTTCTAGATTTGGGAAAAAGCTTTATTAGGTTTATATATATTTTCTTTAAAGAAAGCTTTTCTTCTAAAAAAATTTTATTCAAAAAATGTTTTGTTCTTAGAAATTTAAATACATGATATTTTGTCTTGCATTTATTATTTCCACTCCATCTCATTAATATCAATTTCTTTTTAGTAACAGGAATATTTACATTATGTTTGTAAATATATAAAAAATTATAAAATACTAATGAGCAAAAATATATCAAAATAATTTATTGATTTAAGAAAAATGAATAAGATTTAATAAATATATAAAGATTTAACTAAATATCATCAAATAATTTAACTAAATATCAAAAAAAAATTTTCGCTTTTTCAAATAGGGCAAGTATGTAGATTGATTGTATAGTGTGTAGTTTGATTTCTCAATAATGAAATCCATATTACCATTTAATTTGTAAAAAATATTTCGTTGGCTTTGAATAGTCATGATTTTAGAAAAATTAGTGTTTATTTATTTTTTGAGATTGTTCTTTGTTTGTCAGCATGTTCAACCAATTTTTCCTCAACAAAAAGACCTTTTCTCTTTCTTATTTGATTCATGTATTGAGTTGCAATATTATTACCCAAAGAGGCAATATTCACACCATTCTCTTCCAATTCCTCTTCTGTAGTTGGTATATAGAAAGGATCTTGAGTGATTGTCTCCCAATTGTTATCAAATAGTAATTGAGTTGAAGCGGCCCCAGATGTTTTTATCATAATCTGTTCTGAAAAACCAAATGACTCAGCAACTGGAAGTCTAGCTTGAATTTGGAAAATAGAAGTACCCTCTTTGATACCCTCTCTTAGAATTTGAGCTCTTCTAGAACTTAATACTGAATACATTTTACCAAGGGCTACTGAACTGACTTGAACTTCACAACTGTACATTGCCTCCATTAATCTTTGTGGTTTGGTTTGGAATGCTATTCTACATGCCTCTTTACATGCAGATATCATCTGACCAGACAATGGACCATAACTATCACTCATTTGAACTGATTCTGCAAACTCAATATCTTCTATAATCAAACAAACACCCATCATTGGCTCTTCACAAATTGGACCAGCAATAGTAGCCAATTGGAATCCAGAGACAATACTATTATCCAAATCGAATATCTTTTTAAACTTTTCTTCATCCTTGAGTAGTTGTTCAGTTGATTGTTTATCAAATTCCTGTTCGTCGTCCTGTTCATCTTTCTCTTCATCATTATCTTCTTCATGGGTACCTTCATCATCTTTATCCTCTTTATTTTCATTTGAGGTCTTATTCTTTGCATTTTTCTGGAAACCTCTCATTAGAGCGTGTTTCCAATGAGGTGAATTATTAAATCCTGGAATATGATTTAATAATATATTTGGACCAATGTGTTTTGGACCAAATGACCATATATTATTGAGTTGACCTTTCCATTCATCACCAGCCTTTTCTAATTCCTCTTGTAATTTCTCTTTGAAATCTTCTCTTTCAGAGGTTTCAGCTTCCTTTTTACTGGTTTTATTATCAGAAAGTTCCTTATTTTCTTTTTTACCACCAAGGAAGAGATCTCTGAGTGTTTGTGCATGTGATTCAATGAGATTGGTTATATTCTGTGGTAATGGTACTGCTCTTACCTTGACTTCAACTTTTTTATTTGGAGTCTTATATCGAATAACACCATTATTAGTTTCATCTTGACTTTGTCCTGGGGGTGATTTAGTACCATCTACTAATAATGTGCTAGTTGGAGGACTTGAGTTATTTACAATTTGTGCTAGTATAGTTTCTCTAAATGGTACAATAGGTGCTGAAACATGTACTGGAATCTTTGCAAAATTATCCCTTAGATCATTTATACATCTCTCTAGATGCAATTCACCACTGGCAACAATAACATGTTCACCAGTCTCTTGAATATAGACTTCAACCAATGGATCAGATTGATTTAACATTTTTAGACCATGTAATAATTTTGGCATATCTAACAGTGATTCAGGTTCTACAGCAACTTTAACAATGGGAGAGGATACAAATGCCATATTTACCAAAGGTGGACAACTTAAACTACTACTAATACTTGCTGATTTTAATATATAATTACCAATACCACCACCAATACCACAAATATTACCAGCAGGTACCCTATCAATTGGCTCTAAACTATTACCCATCAGTATAAATAGTTGTGTTATTTCAAATTCAACAACATCATGAGTTGGATTCATTGGATCAAATCTTGGTCCTAAAATATAAACTTTACTACCTTTTTTCAAAGTACCACTAAATACTCTAACCACTGCAATAAAATCATCATCTTTTTGATTTGCCTGTTGTGTATTAATTGTATTTGGTCTAACAGATAATGGTATTGGTGATGTTGTTTGTGTAGTAGTTGTTGGTGTTACTGTTGGTGTTACTGTTGGTGTTACTGTTGGTGTTACTGTTGGTGTTACTGTTGGTGCAGTATTAGGAGTAGTAGCAGTAGTTAAATCAGTTGTTTGTCTATTCTTTGGTACAGCTGAAGGTTGTACTCTTCTAGGTGGTACAGGTCTATGAACAATTGAACTTGCTATATTTTTATGAGCATAAGAAATAACTTTTGCAACATAGGCAACAATTTCACAATCTGAACTCTTGTTACACTTTTCAGTGTTTTTTAAAAGTTCCAATTGTTTTGCCTCAAGATCATTAGTGACAGTTGGTGATTTTGTCATTTTAAAGATCTTTTCCATTCTTCTAGTTTGACCCTCAATTGGATCAGGTAGATGATTAACAACCATTGACAGAATAGCTTCAGATAATGGTAACCAACTTTGTAATACTGATTTTAGTACCAATTTATGATCGTTATTGGTGTAATCTCTTTGATTAACTTGTAACTGTAATGCATTTATAATCTTATCTAATCTATCTCTATCTACCCAATCACTAGTTACTGATTTATAAATCTCCCAAATTGAACTTAAAATAAAAGTAACAAACATTGGTGTTAGATTACCTCTAGGTGATGTATAAATTTTCTTTTCTTTTGGGTGATAATAATATTCACCCCATAATGTTTTCTCTAGAATTGCTTTTTTAATTCCAGTTTCTAGATAATAGTGTGTTAGTTTTTTCTATAAAATACTAATAGTTTTTTCAGGAATAACATACTCTTATTACAAATATCTATAAATTGTTGAATTGTAAAACCCCAACCATCAAAAGCAGTAGTAAATGCTACATTTCCTTTTTGTGGTGAGAAATAATATTCAGTACCAAGATTAGAGAGATCTTCTAATTCATCACTATTTAGATTTAAAGTTTCAGAAGTCTCTTTAAAGAGAATTTCCTCTGATGTTAAAGTACCAGTGATTACATTTACCTGTTCAATTACTTTTTTTAAATGTTGATAGGCCTCCAAAGGTGTCATATGAAGCTCACCTATAAGTCTATCAATTTTATTCAATACCAAACATGGTTTAACTTTCTCTTGATAGGCTTGTTTTAATACTGCATGTGTCTGAATACAAACACCTTCAACAGCATCAACAAGTACCAATGCACCATCTGTAATTCTAACTGCTGTTGACACCTCACTAGAGAAATCAACATGTCCTGGTGAATCAATTAAATTAATTAAAAATGATTCTTTTTCATCACTACCAGTGTCTTTATGTAATAATCTTTGGTAGAGTAATGCAATAGAAGATGATTTCATTGTAATTTCTCTTTCTTGTTCATCTTGTAGAAAATCTAAGAATCTTAATTTACCAGCCATAGCTGGTGATATAATACCATTAGATGATATAATCTGATCTGATAATGTAGTTTTACCATGATCTACATGTGCAAGTACACATATATTCCTTATATGATCTTGGTATTCTTGTAATGATCCTAATAAATCTATACATGTACAATAAAATGTTATTATTTAGAAATATAAATATAAAATCCTAATAGATATTTACCAACAGAGATAGATGGCATTTTAATAAATATATGACTTGTCAGTCGGCTGTATCGTTTTAAAAAAAAAAAAAAAAAAAATTAAATTAAATTAAATTAAAAATTGTGTATTTTGATGTATTTTCTCTGAATTATACAATTATTTCTCATCACAATCATTTATTTAAATGTTCTCAATTTATTTATAAAATGAAGTAAAAGTAATATTGTTGGGAAATTATTTGTTTGAGATTATAAATTTTTTTTATTTATTTGAAATTTACAAGATGGAAAAAAAAAGATTATCCCATTATTATTATTGTTATTATATATTTTGTTTTAATTTAAACTTGTTGATATCCTGCAGAGGAAGCAGAAGTTCCAGTGACTTTTGATTTTATAAATAAGACACCATCTTTGAGTAGACCAGGGAAAGTATCAGCCCAAAAATGATAATTTGGGAAAATCTCTTTACCATGTAAATGTCTAACTTTAGCATTTACTATACTACCAGCAGCAACATACAATACGGAACCACAGACCAAGATGATAATAAAAACCCAACCACCACCAATTGATGGTTTTTTTTTATCTGAAGAACTATTCTTTCCACCAGAACCAGAGTTATCACCACCACCACATGCTGCATTACCAGAGAGTTTTACTTCATAGATACATGCTGTTGAACTCTCATCTGCACCTACAATTTTAGTTGGTTGTCCTTCAGCACAGGTCATTTCTACCTTAGTTGTTCTAGCTTGTTTGTTACCATTACAAATTGGACCACCTCCATAGGTAATCTGGGCACCTACAACACCTTCTAAAGCACTGAATACACCGGTATTCAATAAACCTGTATTTCTCCATTGACCTGATGATAGTTGACATGATGCTGATCCAGCAATAGCTTTAGCAACACATGTTGGTGATGTAGCACAAACATTCCAAACATATTGAGTTTGACCTTGTGTCGATGAATATTCTTGTAGATTTGTAGTTGCATTTCTACATTATTTAATTAAATAAAATTTGAATTAATTAATCACATCCACATTTGAAAATAGATCTAAATATATCTTCATTTTATCTTTTGGGAAATTTGGCATTCAAAAACAAAGTATATTATGATGATAAAAATATTAAAAAACACCTACAATGTAAATCCACTATAATTGACACCACCAAAAGTACAATCCTGTGCTAAACTGGTTCCTATTAACGCAATAGTCAAAAATAGCAATGATATATATTTTTGTTTATACATCTTAAAGCCTTTATAAATATATGTGTGTAAATAAAAAAAAAAAATTTTTGTGAAGACTTCTTCTGAATTGAAGAAATTTATTTTTTTAATAATTGCAAAAAGACCAATCAACACCAAAATTATTTTGATCAAAATTCCTATTTATGGGGGTGATATAAACACCACTGTATTAAAAAAAAAAACAAAAAAAAATACTATGGTTTTTGGTTTATAATATTACTTGGTTTTATTTTTAGTCATTGTGTAAGGGGATTTAAATATATATATATAAAGATCTATAAGAAATGTAGAAAATATAAATATTCTTCTTTTTTAAATTTAATTCTATTATTATTTAATTATTATTTTAAACTTGTTGATAACCGCTAGTACCAGAACCAGTGATTTTACCTTTGATAAACAAGACACCATCTTTAATGAGACCAGGGAATGTATCAGTCCAGAATTGGTGATTTGGGAACATTTCCTTACCGTGTAAATGTCTGACTTTAGCATTAATAATCATACCAGCACCAATATAAACAACAGTTGCGCAAATCAAGAGAATGATGAATATCCAACCACCACCAATACCTCCCTTCTTTTTCTTGTCATCGGTTGAACCTTGATTTTGACTTCCACTTTGAGAATCAGTACCATCAGTATTACCACTGTCATTGTTACCACCATCAGTGTTACCACCTGATGTTGTACTTGCTGGACCAGCACTAGTAGTTTGTGATGGACATGCACCGTTACCTGACATTTTAACTTCATAGATACATGATCCAGTAGGTGCCTTTTCATCAACAGATAAAATCTTTGTTGGTTGACCTGGTGTACATGTCATCTCTACTATAGTAGTTCTTGGTTGTTTGTTACTATTACAAACTAAACCTTTACCGTATGTAATTTGTCCACCTGGTTTACCAGTTAATTTAGCAAATTGACCACTGTTTAATAAACCAGTGCTTCTGAGTGTGGTACCTGATCTTTGACAACTTACTGCTCCTGCAACTCCACCAGTTCCTTGAGTACATGATGGAGCAACTGTACAAACATTCCAAATATATGTAGTACCTGTTTGTGTGAAGGAATATTCTTTCAATGATTGATTATTACTGTTTTGTATTTAAATTTATTCAGTGTTAGATATTATCTGAAATATCTTGTTATTTCATATCTTTTATTTCATTTGCTTTTTTTACCACACAAACACCAATCTAATTTTGTGGTGTGTTTTTTTTGTGTGTTAAATGATCAGACGAAAAATGATGAAATATCATAAATGTGGTTTGGAACTTACGCAGCCATTCTTGAAAAATCTATATTATTATATTTACATTGACCTAAAGATCCTTGAGCTGATATGCTATCAAAGATACAAATAGCTAAAAGAGCTAATACAACAATATTTTTATTCATTCTTGAAAATACAAAAAATCATAATAAAAAAAAAAAAAATCCTATTGTCATCAAGAAATTTATTTTGTAATTTTCTTTATCACTTTCTTAAACAAAATGTCGTTTTCGAATAGAGATATTTGATTCGAAAAAAAAAAAAAAAAAAATTAAAAATAGATATTTCAAATAAATAAATATCGAATGGATGCAAAGAATTATATTTATATTGAATTTAATTGAATTGTATTGTATACAATTCATTTAAAAAAACAAAGACAAATCAATCTTTTTTTCATTTAATTTTTTTTTTATTTGAACATATGAACAATGAGTAGTTTTATTGTAGAAGATGATCCTGAAAATGAAATACCAAAATGTACACTATTTAGTAGATTAGTTGCTAGATCAAATAATGAACAATGTGTAAATGGAGAATATGATCCACTTGCATCTTGGGCATATTATAAAAGTTTAAATCCATCATTAAGTTTAATTGATGATGTTTCATTTACTAATAGAGTAAATGCAAATCAATATAAATCAACTACACCCAATGAAACTACAACAACCACCACCACCACTACAACCACATCAAAAGATGAAGAAAAACCAAAATCCAGAAAAAGGAAAACAACATTCCAAATAGATGATACAAGTAGCACGCCAACCTCAACTACTCCCACTACCACCACAAGTTCAGGAAAATTCATTATACCAATAATTAATCAAGATTGGAAACTTGTTGGTTTTGATCATCAAAATTCTCCGAATTCATATATTACAAATGAAATCAATATAAATAATAACAATAGTAATAATAATAATAATAATAATAATAATAATAATAATAATAATAATAATAATAATAGTAGTAGTAATAGTAATAGCAGTGTATTTAGTTATAGTGCTGACAAAAAAATAATTTCAGAGAGATATAGATTTGATAAGGATGAAATGGATATAATCTATTTATATCTTTTTAGATTTGGTACCTATTATTTCATTGAACCAGTTAGAGCTTGGTCATGTATAGAAAAACATTTTGATTATAAATACACACAGTTAGAAATTGGTATATTTCTAACTGATTTACTATCTTCAAAAGAAAATCTTAATCAATTGGCTCAGTCAATGCATGAATTTAAAGTAATTCAAGGTGATGCTCCTGATAAAGTTTATAGACGTTATAATATTAATATATCTGATGATATAGATACAACAGATACAACAAATACAAACACAACTTCCACAACAACCACATCACATTATACTAAAAATAGACCAGATCCAATTGATATTATATCTGATGATGAAACTGATAATGATTTACAGAGTGAGGAGGAAGATGAATTGGAATTACAAAAATATGAAAGTTCAATTGATCAAAATTTGGAAAGTAATGGTGAAGAGGGTGAAATGGAAGTTGAGGAAAATGATTATTTTGGAGTCAATAGAGATGTTAATAATTATTATGATGATTACGATGATTATGATAATGATGATGATGATGATAATGATGATTATGACAGTGATACCATCAGCTATTATTTTGATCCAAATAAAGAATATCAAAACCCAAAAGATGAAAAGTCAAATTTTATTACTAAAACTGCTGAAATCAATAGAGAGGAGGCATATTCTATTATTCAACAAGAGAGAGAAGATCAATTAAATCTAAAGTTGAATAGTACCAAGCAATTATTCCCAAATGAACTCTCTCCTAGCGGTTTTAGTAATTTTGTAAAAAGGTATATATATATATACACTTTTATTTTAAGAAAATATTTGTAAAAACTAATATTTATTTATCAAAAATTAGTGATTATTTAGGAAGGTATCCAAATATAGGGGTATTTCAATCAATGAGAGAGTCTCTAATTCAATGGTTGAAACCTATTATTGAAGATTTAACATTACAAACTAGTAGTCCAATTACTAAAGAGATGGTAGTTAGATCACTAAAATTCAATAACTCACTACCAAATTATAGTTGGCAACCTACTGATTCCTACTTTAATCTCTATGAAAATCAAAAAGAACATAATAATGATGTAGCAATGGTTTCTCAGTTTATAAATACCCAAGATTTACTGGATGGTAGTTTTGATTTATAGATAATACTATTGGTAAAATTAGTTATTATTGTTGATCAATTTGTGGAATCAAATATATCTACATCTAATAAATACATGGAGAAAAGATTAAGAAAAAAAACACACCAAAGATAGATTAACATTATTCTAGATCCCCATTCAAAGAATTCACTTTTTTTTTTTTTTAAATTTAAATTCAAGAGGTTTGGTTGTTTTACACTTTTGATCCAATTAATTTTCACAATTTATATTACAATGTAAATTTTAGAGTTTTTAAAGTTCATCAATATATAAATATTTAATCAAAATAACTTCGAATTACAATTTCTAAATTTAATAGATAATCTTTTATTTTAACTTGTTGTATAATATAATATAAAAACGTTCAATTTCACTTTCAATTTCAAATTATATATATTTTTAAAACACACAGTAGCTTCACTATTGAATTCCTAACGTGATTTTTTTTCACTCCGTTAAATCTCACTTTTCACCCCACTAGCAGAGTGCAAACACACAAAATACACACACAATTGAATAAATTTTATTAATTTTTTTTTGTATATAATTTCACACATATCCCCCCTCCTTTCTCCCCTAAAGCAGAAACAACATTAAAAATAGAGACCAAATACCAAACAAAAGCAGCAATAATAGCAATAGAGGATTAGCATTATTTATTTTTAGTTTTTTTCTTTTAATTATTAAATTTTATATTTTCTCTTGTATAAATACATTTTTTATAGTAACAATATTAATAATAGAAAGGTAGTAATTAATTACCTCTACAATTGTATTTTATTTATATATTTTATTTCTTTATTTAGTAGTTAATATATTATACAATTATATAAAATCAAACTAAAAATGGAAATCATCAAGTTCAACGGTAGTATCACTATCTTCCTAGTGACACTTTGTATATTTATACCTAATGTTTTATCATGTGGTATGACAACTCATAATATGGTTGGAAGAAGAGCTTTTAATTTCTCTTCATTTGAAGGTAAGTTTTAATTGAATTTTATAAAGTTGAATTTTATAGTAATTTTTTTTTTGTTTGGATTTAAAAGGTTTTGAAGAATATAAAGTATATATATCAGATAATTACCCAACATTTGATGCAGGATGTGCATTTCCAGATTTTGGATATAGTTGTGGAAATTTAGCAGAAGAATCAGAAGCCGCACATTGGCCTCCATTTTTAAGGGCAGGCACTAGATACCTGTTAGATACCTATAACCAACCATGGTCTGAAGATGCAATTAAATTAGCAGTGTTTCTATTAGGTATTGCATCACACCAAGTTGCTGATATTCCATGGCACTCTATTGGTGGAATTAAAGAAGGTTTAATTCGAGCAATGGCAGGCCAAGATTTTGAAGGAGACTATTCAGTTGCACATACGAATGCTGATGATGGAGGTGAATTTGTGTTGGCTTATAATTATAATTTAGATTGGTTATCTGATGAATGGTATGTTCCAGTAACTGATATAAAGAATATATTCTATCTGATGAATTACACTGAAGTTGATGACTACAAATTGGTAACGTGCAACAGTAGATTATATGCTGGTGCGATGGGGGTTAAGATTGGTGGAAAGTTTTTGTATCCTGATATTGCAAAGAAATCTATATTCTTAATTGACCACTACCAAGATTATTTTAATGGTGGTTTGGATGATATGGCTATTTGGACTAGTTATTGTTGGCCTGTGTTAATGGGTTGGATGCAAGGTCAGGAAATTGGTAATTTCTGTGCAATTCAACCTGATCCTAATAATGAGCTAGTGAATGACATTAGACATTATCATGGGTCTAGTGAAGTATCACATCCCTATCATGACGAAATTGTTCAGTTTATTAATGATAATTTAGAAATTAAAGAACAAGGAAATGGATATTCTATAAAACTGCCAAAACAAATGAAATCTGATTTATATGATAAATTATCATCACTATATCAGGAAAAGAGACAAATTGAAAAAGTAAAAGATAAACAACAATCGGCACTAGGTATAGATGTACAAATTGGTTTCAATTTGAAACCTCTGGACATTTTAGAAAATAAGAGTGTACCATCACCAAATTATACTTCAATTCAAAGTGAAAATGAATATAGTTATCTAGGTAGAGAAATTAAATCTGTAGATTTAAATGGTGATGGTTTAGATGATTTAGTTATATCGTCACCTGGATATGGTATGCCAGGAGCTATGCAAACTGGTTGTGTATATTATATATTCTCTGGACAGAATTCATCGTTATCACAGTCGATTAACAGTGGTGCTGGTGGATCACTGAATATAAACCAACTATACAATGGTAAAGTTTGTGGAAATGAAACACATTCAAGATTTGGTTGGACATTTGAGGTTTTGGATTTCAATTTAGATGGTGTACTCGACTTAGTAATTGGTGCACCAGGTTCTGAAAATGCAAATCTAACATATATGGGAAAGGTTTATGTTTATTTTGGTGAAATGTCAAGTGGAAAATGGAGTGTCCAATCCTATCCTTCAATGTTAATCTACGGTTCAAATTTCCATGATCAAGCTGGAAATTTAATCACATCTGGTGATTGTAATGGAGATGGTCACTTGGATTTGATTTTGGGTACCTATACATCCGAAGCTGGTGGTACTGAAAATGGTATGGTGACTCTTTACTATTCAAGTTCAAAATACCAATATGGAAGTTCATTGGATTTAAATATGGAATATGATTTCCAATTCTATGGAATTGCAGATTATGAATGGTTTGGATATCAAATTTCAGTATATCACGATATCCCTGAGAATAAGTCATTTATTTTAATTGGTAGTCCAAATTATCATGCATTTAATGGAACTTTAATGGATGTAGGTAAAATTACAGCATTCCCTTTAAATCCACCAAGTTGGGATGCAGTATTTACACTATATGGTAGTGATCAATTTGATAAATTGGGTTATAATTTCCAAGTTGTAAATAGTTCTCAATTTGGTCTAGAAGGAAAATATGATAATCTATTACTTTTATCATTACCAACTAAGATATTGAGTTCTGATTTAGACCAAGCAGGTCAAGTGTTGCTCATTGATTTAGATTCACTCATTGTACAAGGAGATGCTAGTAAATATTTAGAAATATCATCTAGTCCTTCTATTTTATCATTTCAAGGTACAACTAAATACTCTAGATTTGGAGAATGTTTACTACTGGGTAAAATACAGTCGACTGATAGTAACCCAACACTATTCATTGGTGCACCCTTATGGACTGATTCATATGATGATACTGGTCCTGGTATTGTCTTTAGTTTTGATCCAATGGACTATCTAGTAAACGATAAAACAAAATCTCCAAATCTTATATCAAAAGAGAATTCTAAATTTTATAAATTATCTTCATCATCATCTGGAACAACTGTACAAAATAATATTAAAGATTCAAGATTTGGTTTTAGAATGGTTTTGGCTGATCTCAATATGGATGGTACTAATGATCTAATTATTGGTGCTGCAAGAGACAGCTCAGAATTATTAGAGGGTGGCTCTGTAAATATTTTTTTATCCTCTTAGAGTCTGTTTTTATCCATTCTTAATAATATATAACATATCTATATAAAGGTAAAATAAGATCTTTCGAATAATATTAAAAACAATTTTTTTTTTAAATTTAAAAAAGGATGATTGTTATACCTTTTGTAGTAAAAATTGTACCTACTTAGTTTTTTTAAAAAAATTACAAAAAAAAATTTTTCATTTTTATATTAATTCGTAATCAAGTTGATTATTTGAAATAATATTATTATTATTATAAAGATGTTAAAAGTATTCAGAAGCACATCAGATACAAAAATGCTATTTAAAAGATTTTATTGTAAAATCACCAATGAAAAAGATTTAAGCGATATTACCAAAAATAGTCAAGTATTACCTAAACAACCTGAACCGCCAACAAATTGTTGTCAAAACTCGTGTAAAGAATGTGTTTTTGATGTATATTTTAGAGAATTGGAGGAATATAACAAAAAATGTAAAGAACTGAATCCAAATGGATTTTCAGAGGTTGTACCATTAACCACAGATGAAAATGAAGACCCAATGCAATTCTTTATGAAAATGGGTATGTACAAAAATATCTCAATTGTTCTTCATTGCCTATTTCTTCCTCTTTTCTAAAATCCACAAATGTATATTGGATCTACAGATTCATTATTACTGCTAACTTGTATTAGCAATGAACTCCTACTTACTTACCTTTCAATTCTTTTTCCAATTTCTACTTTTAGAGAGATATCATCTTCATAAAAAATCAAATTAACCGCTGTTTTAAAATAGACCATCATGTCCTTTTAAATTGCTAGAGAAGATTATAATCTCTTTTTATTACTAAAAAAGTTCCTGATAAGATTTTTTAATTTGACAGGTTGCCTACTTTTACCAGTCAAAAGAAAAAAAAAAAAAGAAAAAAATTTATTGTAATAGAAAATCCTCATTCGTTTAATATAAAAACAATCTTGTCAAAGTATTTGTAAAAAGAAAAAAAAAAGTAGGAACATCCAAACTCTCTCCTCTTGCAAAGGTTCTCTACTAATAATAACCAAAAATAATAATAACTTAAAAACAACCCAACAAAAAGAGTAAATTATAAATATAATATATCATTATGTCATTTTCACAAGCAAATTCCAGAGAATTGTTTGAAAAATGTAAAATCAATGATAGCAAATCATGTTTGATATTGTTGGAACAGGTAAAGGAAAAGAGAATTGATGTCAATGCAAAATACGATGAGGGTATATCATGCCTATTTCTCAGTGCCTACTATGGAAATATTGAAGTTTTCAAGGCATTAATAGGTGCAGGTGCCAATATAAATATAGAAGAAAAGAGTGGAATAACACCATTTTTGGTCTCATGTGATCAAGGAAAAGTAGCAATTGTAGAATACATAATAAGCAGTACACTGATGAATCTCATTGAGAGATCAACCATTTTAAATGGTTTTATTGCTGCCTGTAAAAACGGACATCCTCAGATTATCAGAAGACTGATTGAAAAGGGTTTAGATGTAAATACACTATTGGATGAGCAAGGTGCTACTGCTCTCTATATTGCATGTGAGAATCAAAGAGAGGATTTGATTATACTGTTATTGCATTTAGGTGCCGATCCTAATTTACCCAGAGCTAAATACTATCCTATCCACTTGGCTGCTCAATTCGGTGACCTTAATACTATTGAAAGACTACTGAAGGCTAAAGCTAAAATCAATGTACAGACTCCAGATGGTGCAACTTCTCTTTTGATTGCCGCCCAAATTGGAAATGTGCTTGCTGTTGATTTACTATTGAAATACAATGCCGATCCAAATATACAAATGGCAACCGATGGCTCTTTTCCTGTCTATGTCAGTTGCTCAAGACACCATAATAACTCTTCTATGGCCTTGTTAGAATGTGCCAAAACTAATGTAAATCTATCTTTGAATGACGGTACTACCATTTTGCACATATTAAGTCAATTTGGTAATATTAAACTTATTAATATCATTTTTGAATACCACCCTGATGTCAATGTAAATGCCACCGCAAAAACTGGTGCTACTCCATTGCACTATGCTGCCAGACATGGTCAGTATGAGATTTGTAATCTACTGATACAAAATGGCGCTAATATAAATATGCTATGTGATGGTGATACTCCTCTTTCTGTTGCCTCTCGTTACGGTAGAACTGATACTATCAATGTTTTGAAATTGGCTCATGAAAGATTAGAGAATCACAATCTAAAAAAAGAAGACTCCTAACACCTCTTTACCATTACAAAATTAAATTAAAATAAATAATTATATATTTATATATTTAATTTCCAATGGTACTCTACTTTTAAGGATAAATTTCTAAAGATCATCTCTTATATCATTTTGGAAATTAAAAAAACTGCTAAATTTATTCAATTTCCCACATTTTTGGAAAAAAAAATTATCCTATAAATCTTCCCAGTGAAATTGAATTTACAGATTCCCATATACCGCTAGTAAATTGATAATCTCCACCATCAAAATCATCATGATTAGCATATGCTAAATCTGATGGAATTGCAGTATCATCTGAGTAAAAAAAATTACCACCATTTGAACTTATACTAATATCATTGTTAACCTCACTTTTCTGGTTTAACTTTAACTTTTGGTATTTTGGTTTTTTTATCTTTCTTTCTTTTCAAATAATCAGTGTTAATAATTATTAATTGGGAATCATATGTATGGATTGATACTTACAAAGGTGAAGATGATGATTTATAACTTTTTCTTTTCCACTTTTTAAATGGTTTTGGGGATTTTTGAGATGGTGATAATGTAGATGAAGATTTTTTTGAGTATGAGGAGTAAGGTTTTGTCGATGGTGATGTAGGTTGTTTACTAAATGAATTGAATTTTGGTGGAGGTACTGCAAGCTTAGCGCCAGAGTACTTTGGTTTACATATATTACTTAAATCAGAGGGTACTTTAGATTGATTCTTAATGGCAAATGGATTAGATTTTTCATCATCACCCTCCAAATCTATAATATCGTCGTCTTCTTCTTCTAAAATATTATTATTATTTTTACTATTTCGATGATATTGAGTAAATTCAATTTCATCAGGATCATCATCAATTGGTACATAACTACTATCAGTACTATTACTTGAAATAAAATCTTCTTCTAAAATTATACTATTATTATTATTATTACTTTTACTAGAGGGTTTACTATTTTTTAGATTAATGAGATCTCTTGCGTTAATTGAGTTTCTGCTTGTAGTTGTAGTTGTTGTTGTAGTTGCTTTCTTATACGGTTTTATTTCATCATCACTATATATAATGTCATCATTTTTGAAGATATCTTGATCAATTTGGAAATCTAGTTTTCTCTTTACACTTAAATTCTTAATAATACTGTTATTATTATTGTTATTATTGCTATTACTTTTGATTGGTAATCTCTGTTTTAAAGAGTTTACATTAAATTCTTTTTTTGGTTCAGTTGACTCCATCTGTTCTAGTTCTATCATTACATGTGATTCAATTTCTGAATTTGGAATTGATTTCATGCAAATTGGACACTCTGATAAACCATTATCGCTAATGTTATTGTTAACAATAACAGTATCGTTGCTATTGGTGGTATCAATGTTACTATTATTATTTAGTTTATCTATATGCATTAAAACGTCATCAAGAATCTCTAATTGTTGTGATTCTATGGGAATAGAATTTCTAATGGTAATTTTATCCTCATCTTTTTGTACATTTGATTGAGGGATATGTTCATCATTGTTAACCACATTATTTTGTGGCACTGCTTGTTTTTTAGGTAAATTACTCCTAGCTGAGAGTAATTTTTGTTTTAAACTTTTTTTACTATTCATTATCTCATTGTGTTGGTAAGTTAATTTAAAAAAAAAAAAAAAAGATTATACCAATAATTTTAAGAATTAAATATAACAAATCTCAATCGAAGGGCCTAACCATTACTACCATTGATTGAATTATCAACACTTCACTAAAAGAAAATAATCAATAAAAAAGACCAAAGGTAAAAAAAACAAACTGTGTATGTCGTGATTGTATTTTTGTTTTTCATTTTTTTATACAGCAATTTCGAGTCGATTTACATTTGTTGGTTTTAACACTATTCCTATATTATGTATATATTGTTTTTATGCTGAGGTATCAACAGATTCAGTTTTTTCTTGAGTAACAATTGATTCGACTTTATCTGGTACTTGATTATTTAGATCTCTTCTACATTGAGTACTACATTTAGAGCATATTTTTTCTTCAGTTGGTTTTGATACAAATTCTGGATGACCATTAGGACACATGATAAAGAAACCACAATTCACTTTAGTTTGACCACCACAAGGACATTTATGTCTTCTAGTAATTCCAGATACTTTTGAAGTATTTTTACAGTTTGGACATCTAATTTCATATTCACCTTTTAAGAACATTTTTTATTGTATTGTAATGATTATTTATATTTATGTATTTGATTTTACTAAACTTATATCTAAATTGAATGGTAATTTAGTTTTTTAGACCATATTTTATATTGTATAAAATCACGAATATCTCATTTTCAATTTACATGGTACACCCACATTTTACAACTATTTAAAATATTTTTTTATACCCAAAAATATGTTTTTAAAAAAGTGTTTATGTGTGAGTTGTTTACGCACACCAATACTTCACAATATCTACCCCCCCTCTCATGGACCTTAAATCATGTTGTTATAAAAAACTATTACCAAATTTGATAATTATTTGAATAGTGTATTTGTGATTAAAAAAAGATTTGTTCATATAGATTTTAAAAATATAAATAGAAAGAGTATTAAATTAAAATAGAAAGGCTTTCATTTTTGATAGTATAATCAAACCACTCGTCTCATTTTGCAATTTATTTTTGTGTATTGTGGTGTTGTAGTAGTAATGCTATTAGGGGTTTTTTAATAGAACTGCAGTGGAATATCTTTTAACTCAGTCATTGATAATGATTTTTTAGCCTTCTTTAATATATCCAATTTATAAATACATTCATTTCTTCTGGTAATAATATTCTCATTTTCTCTGAGTAATTGATCTACAAGATGTTCATCATAGAGTTGTGTTGCTAATTCTCTTTGTAATATATCTTTTGATCTTTCAATGAGGAATAATGTTATAATCTTCATTGTGTTCTCTTGTACATTAAATTGAGCAATATTATAATAACTCAATAATAGTCTCTTTAATAGTACAATTTGCTTCTTCTCATCCTCTGTTAACTCCTCTGTAATTTCATATTCTATAGTAGGTTTAGGTTTCTGTGTTACTGGACCTTGAATTTTAATTTGTTGTACCTGTTGTTGTTGTTGTGGTTGTACTTGTTGCTGTGGTTGTGAAGTTCCAAATATTCTTCTTAAAATACCTGTAGATTGCTGTTGATTTTGTTGTTGTTGCTGTTGTTGTTGTTTCTGAGTATAGTCATCATTTGGATATGATCTATCAATCATATATGGATTTAATTCATCACCATAAGAGGTATTGGATGATTTAGATGGTGTAGTAGTGGCATTGATGTTGATATTGATATTTGGAGAACTACCAGAAAGTAACTTATTCAATTCACCAAGATATACAGGATGAGAAGTATTAATGAAACAAGCTTCAGCATCAACCATATCACTAATCATCTTATTGGTGGGTGATAGGAGTTTTCTAAGAACATTATTAGAAACCTCTACAATTCTGTCACGTAAAACTGGGAATCTTGACAGAATATGACTGTCAACCTGAGTTAGAATACGTAACAATTCATCCAACACCAAATCAGAACATTGTGTAGCTGGATCTTTCAATTTCTCAATTTGTTTTTTAACCAAGCTATCAAAAGTCTTTTGAGGAATGAACATGGTTGGTCTGATACCAGCTGCATTTCTAAGTGCCACACGTAACTGTTTATCAGATATCCAATCAAAAGGTGACTGCTCTTGAACCTGTTTAAAAGACTGAGTGAAAATTGCACGAATTCTTGCTCCACCGTTAAAATGCTTGGTATTTAGTTCCTCATTACTACCATCTAAATCTGATCGGAATTGGTTTGAGAATCTATTTAGAATGTCAATTAACAATCTAGACTTATCAACAGATCTCTCTGGAATAGGTTCACCGTACTTCTCCAACTCATCTTGATACTTTTTAATAAGTTGTCTAATTTGGTTCTTTACTGATGGAAATGTGTCTCTAATGTGTTTTGTCAAGATTTTGTTGCATTTCTGTGCGAGATATTTTGTACCTAGTTGATTGTTGATTCTACTATATGCAGGATGTTGATCAAACCAAATCTGCTCGTCTTTTAACATTTGTGAAATTGGTTTTCTATTGTTGATATCTTGTTGTGATCTATTGATAATTCCAACAAAACCATATTTTAGAGGTATTTGGTCACCAAGAAGAACATCGATAGCATCAGTACCTTTATCCATAAGATCAAGTTTAGTCAAAACACCGATAGTTCTCTTTCCCTCTGGATCAACCTCTTTAGCTAACTTTATACCATCACTAGTAACAATATCCTGATTAGCAGATGTTATTGCTAAAATGATAGAATTTGGGTTACTGATATATTCCATAATCATAGATTTCAATTTCTCTTCGATATTCGAAGGTTGGTCACCAATAGGTACTCTAGCAATACCAGGAGTATCAACCAAAGTCAATGGAATTACATTTGGACTGTATATTCTCAATAGAATAGGTTCAGAACTTATATCCTTATTAGCACCAGCCAATCTTTCAGTTTCTCTTTCAATTTCCTGTTTAATCCCATCAAAATCAAATTTTTTGTTTCCAGTGTGAGCAAATTCACCATATTCCTCTAAACTGTCATGTTTATTCAATTGTAAAATCAATGGTCTTCTAGTCACCAAACCAGAACCTCTAGGTAGAAAATCTCTACCAACTAGATTCTCCAATACAGATGATTTACCAGATGACTGACTACCAATTACGATAATCTGTGGTAATGTAATCTCAGATCCAATCAATGCAGTTGTCTCTTGTAATTTATTAATTACAGGTAATAATGATGTACCAACAGTTTCAATATCTTCAATCAATATATGACCACTATTCTTATTTTGTGTTGAATAAAATCTATTATATTGATTATTACTACTAATTATTCTAAAATCTCTATTAGTGTTATTTAATTTTAATTCTTGTTGTTCTTGTTTTAATGAGTGTTGTGGTTGTTGTTCTATAATATTTAATATTTTATTTTTACTTGATTTAATTGTACATGTTGTAAAGTTTCTATACAGTTGTTGTTGTTTAACTAATGTTTTTATATATCTAGTAATCTTTTGATTACTTCTTGAATATCTAGATATCATATTTGTATTTGAATAATTTGAAAAAAAATTTTATTTAAGTTTTGAATTTTTAAATTGTGTAATTATGATATTCAAAAATCTGATGGATGATCAAATTGTGATGAATTTTTAAATCATAATTATTTTTCTAAAAAAATATGTTTTATTTATATCTTTGAATGTTAAGAATTACAAAATGTATATAAACATGAAGTTATGTATTGAAACTAAATTTATTTTTAATATTTTTATAATAAATTGAAATTTTGAATATATGTAATATGAAGGAAGTTGTTTTAAAACATATTAAATTCAAAATTAAGTTTGAAAATGAAATGTGTTAATACATGAAATATTTGAAAATGAAGTACGTTACGTTAATTAAAAAAATCGTAAATTAATTCAAAAAAAATAAAATTTGATTGAAAATTTTTGGACGAAATACTTTTGAAAAAAAAAGCGATTGATTTTTTGTTGTTTTAGTAGAGGAATAAATCAAAATGGTAAAGTATATCACACATTTTTTTGATTAAGGCTATCATTAGAGATGAATATTAATAGATGATAAACAATAGCCTACCCGTTTCAGAAAACACAGAAAAACAAGAGGTGATGTTTGTGCCGGTTACGGTCGTGTTGGAAAACACAGAAAACACCCAGGTGGTCGTGGTAATGCAGGTGGTCTCACTCATCATAGAATTAACTTTGACAAATAGTATGTAGTGTTTTGGAGCAATGATTGGATAACAGATAAGATTAATACAAATATAAATATATAGCCATCCAGGTTATTTTGGTAAATTAGGTATGAGAACTTTCCACTTACAAAAGAACCACGTTTCAGAATATTGTCCAACTATCTCATTAGAAAAGATCTGGACTTTAGTACCAGATTCAGTTCGTAAGAATCTTGCCACCAAAAACGACGGTACCGCTCCAGTTGTCGATGTTACTCAAAGAGGTTTTTTCAAAGTTTTAGGTCATGGTATTCTCCCAAAACAACCAATCATTGTTAAAGCTAGATACTTCTCCAAGATTGCCGAAGCCAAAATCAAAGCTGTCGGAGGTACATGTGTTTTGACTGCTTAAAATAAATAATTAACAATACTTATATAAAACATCTCAACACCCCAACCTAGAACAAATTATTTGAACATTATCACAAAGATTTTTATTTAGATTTTTAATATTAATTGAACAGTGAATGGTTTATTATAAAAATTAAATAATAATTGATTGTTTAGTATTATAAATTGGTTTTTATTTGTGAGAATAAAGACTTGTTTGTTTAATAAACAAGCAATTTTTTTGTTTTTGGATCTATTCAGAGTCAAGGGAAAAATGATTATTTATAATATGGAGGAGGTTTACCATATGGTGGAGGTGGAGCTGAAAAAGTATTTGGTGGCATAAATTGTGGATTTGGTTGATGATAGATTGGTGGTTGTTGAGGTGGTGGTTGACCATAAACAAATGGATTCATTGGTTGTGGTTGGTAAGGTGGTGGACGACCCATTGGATTTTGACTATTTGGTGGAGAAATTACATTGTTACTAAAATATTGTGGTGGTAATTGTTGTTGATGTTGTGATTGTGGTTGTTGTGGACTATTGTTATTAACTGGAGATTGACCATAGGGACTAACATTAGAATTAATTTGTCTTACAAGTTCTAATCTTTCCTTTTCTCTTTCATTTACAAAATCTTGACACTTGTTTTTGAATTTTAATAGAATCTCTTGGAAATTAGCATAGAATTGAATACCTTCATCGAGATTGGATTTCAATTCATTGTAAATCTTAAAGGCATTTGCAAATCTCTGTAAGACATCTTCTCTCTGGTTACCATGTTTAGATTTACCAGCAGTGAATTTCTCATTCTCCTTCTGGATGGTATTGAGTAGTGTCTGTTGTTTAAGGAAGGAATCATTTAATTGTAATTGCAATGGTTCATATTTACTAATCTCCTCTGAATATATAACCTGTTTGTCTTTCGATGGATTGAGAAGTTTCATAGTGATATCATCCTTCTTGATTTGTTCTTTTAGTTTTTCAGCAAGTTTCTCACGATTGGCAATCAAGACATCAAAGTCATTTAGCAGTGTAGTCAAACTGGCAATCTCTGGAATCTGATTCATGGGTGACAAATTGGATGGTAAAAGAGATAAAACCTCTTGTTGATTCTCTAGAGCTGCAATTAGGTGTTTGTTATCTTCGAACTTCTTTTTAATGAACCCATCCGATTTGGTAGAGTGCAGTAAATGGCTATTATATTTAGCCAAATCCTGATTGAAATTAGCAGTCAAGGTGTAAGATGGGGTACGATGCCATGCAGATTGATATTTAGTTCTCATTTCATTGTCCTCGTCTTCCTCCTTTTTGAGAATCTGTGAAGCTATATTACAAATATTGGTATCCTCATCAGAGAGTTGACCAAGATTCTCTAGGAGACTAGTAATGTTACTAATACCCTTTTCAGAACGTACCAAATCCATTTTCTCTTGAAGTGCCTTTGGAATACCCATTTCCTGAGCTTCAATAGATCCAGGTAAACCCATAGATAATAGTGAGGCTTTTGCAGTTTGATTGTGATAATCGATATTGTCCATCTCTTTTCTAAGTAACTGTTCTTTTTGGTCATTGTAATAGGCAGAATCTTCCTTAACAGAGAATGGAATCAAAGCTTGAAATGGATCGTTAAATTGTAACTCTGGTAATGGAGATGGTTTTACAAGTTCCTTCTTCTCAATAGGTGTCAATTTATGAGCTTGTGGAACAGTGTCATGATAGATGGTATCATTATCCTTTCTGGCTAATTCAAAGTATTTGGTTATACTAGCAGTATACTTGTCGACTGATTCCTTCAAATCAGCAGTTACCTGTCTATTGAGGTTAACTTTAACCTGGTTAAGTGACTCCATTGACAAGTTCAAACGTGCAATTTGTTCACCAATTTGTGATTTGGTTTCAAGTTCCTGAGCTTGTTTGTACTGACAAATTGCCTTGTATAGGTGATGTTTAATGAGACATACTACAACCCATTGTCTGTCAACAAGGGTCTTTAAGGTATTACCATTCAACAACAGACCCAATTGTTCAAAGTAGTCTGCAACTTGAGCTGCAATCTTTGCTTGAATACCAACAGACATGTTATCCATATTTGCCTTCTCATAGACACACTCTTGAGCTTGTGCTAACATTAGTGTCTGTAATAGCTGTAATGAGTCAGCTGAGAAATCCTGTGATGCAAAACACTCTGGATGTGCACTGATATACTCTCTAAGTGTCTTAAAAACACCTGCTGCTGCTTGAAAACTATTACAAGCTTTCTTTATACCATCAACTGTAGTTCTAGTTTGTGTTGCTCCAATTTGAGAATGTATACTACCATAATTAAACAATACTGATCCTCTCTCAAAATAGATACTATAAAGACTAGTTTTTCTCTGTTTATATGGATCTGTCCATGGAAATGATATTCTAACCTAAAAAACACATTATTAATAAATGAAAAGTGGAATTCCAAAACTATGTAAAAAAAACCTACATTTGACTCTGAAATTGGAAATCTTGATTCAAGAGATGATAATACACTGTAATATCTCCAAACCATTTCTTTTGAAGTCTCAGTCATATCAGCAATATTTCTAATCTGTTCTCTCTGTTGATTTAGATTGGTAATTACATTTTCATGATTTGTTAACTCCTCTTTACTAAATTGTTCTTTAATATATTTTGACAGTGGTTTTATCAGATCCACTTTATCTGTTTTTTTCTTTTCAATTGAAAGCATTATATTATATATAAATTGTAATGCTATAAACTATACAGATTCACAAATAAATTTAATAAAAGTAAAGAAAAAAATTAAAAAAAAAATAAAAAAAAAACTTTCATTACTATATTCCCTTGATTTTTTGGGAAATTGTTATCTCTTTTATTTGAGTTAGAATGTATTGATTCCAACAACCCGATATTTTAAAAAATGTAACTTTGTTATGTTCAAGGTTATTTTTAACAATAATTAATTTTATTTCCATTTCTAGTTATTATTTTTAGATTATTTATATTTATATATTTTTTTAGATTATACTAGTTTTATTAATTAAAAAAAAAATATAATATAATATGATTATTTTTTTATTTTATTTTGGGTTCGACATCTTTAAGAAATGGATGTTCTAAAGCCTCTCTAGCAGTAGCTCTTCTTTCAGGAGAATATTGAAGCATTGGTAGTAAGAAGGATGCAAATTCTTGAGATTCCTGATGTGAAAATTTGTATTTCTCGTGTAGTACATCAGATAATGGCCACTGATCAGAAAGTGAACTAATATTTCTAAGTTCACCTTTATTGTTAAAGTACTTCTTACTCTTTGCACCACTGGTAGTTAAGAATTTTGGAATCTTTCCTAGAAGTTCAATCATGAGAGCTAAATGATCATCAGTCTTACCAAAATCAGTACCAGGTTTTGGTTTAAATAGGTGATCACCAGTTGCCAATTCAAAAGCCATACAAGCACAACTCCAAATGTCTACTGGATATGACCATTTTGCTCTGACAATGGCTTCTGGTGACCTGTATTGTCTAGTTTGAATATCATCAGTAAAACGTCTATCCTCCCAACATGCATTACCAAAATCAACAATCTCTAATTTTGGATAGTTATTTTGATCAAAATTTTTGTTATCTTTTTTAACTTTAAATGTACCTCCATTCTCTGTAAATTCTTCGTTCATATTAACATCTATATCCATTTCATTATTATTATTATTATTATTATTACTTTCATTATTATTATTATTGTTATTATTATTATTATTATTATTATTATTATTATTATTTTCATTATCATCCATTCTTATATCTTTATTTGTGTTATTGTCATCTTCGGTATTGGAGGTGGAAGAAGAGGTACGATGAATTTTATAGAAACCATATTTTTCAGCCCAAGTTGAGTATGGGGAAGTTTTAAAATCAAAAGGTTCGACTAGAAGGACATTTTCAGGTTTGAGATCGGTGTGAATGATTTTACATTTAGTGTGAATATAGTCTAGACCTGTGAGTACTTGTTTAATGATTGACTTTACCAATGACATTGGAATACCACGATATTTGTAATGTTTAATAAGATCCAAGAGATTAGGACCCAAAACATCAAAAACCATACAAATATGTTTACCATTAGGACCCTTATGTGTAAAATAGTCTAAAAGAGTAGCAACGCAATCTTTACCAGTTGAGTTATTTGAGATGTCTCTGAGTAACTGAATTTCATCTTCGGCAGTCTCTGTATAGGTCTTTGCAGATCTTACAATTTTCAAAGCTACACTCTTTCTAGTCTCTCTATCTAAACACAACCACACTGTTGAGAAATGTCCCCAACCTAATTTATCAATAACTTGATAACGACCATTAAAAACATCGTCTTTTCTAACTAGATGGTAACCACCGACTCTATATTCTTTTGTACCTTCATCATCATTTGGCCCGCTTGGCATAAATGATTGTCTTTGTGTTTTGGTAGTTGTAGTTGTAGTCGTAGTTGATGAATTATTGTCAATCTCCATTGAAGATGCCAATGGATTAGATTGTGCTTTCTTTTTATTTCTACTTGAAGTACTTCCACTACTATTTAAACTAGATGTACTACCTCCAAGTATAGTTCCACCTCCTAATGTTGTTCCACCACCTAATGTAGTTCCGCCTAATGTAGTTCCACCAAGAGTAGTTCCACCAAGTGTAGTTCCCATAGTTGTGGTCTTTTCGTTATTTTGAGCAATTGAATCATTCATTTCACTCATTTCCTAATCATTAGGTAATCTATCTCTATTGTTTGCAAAAATTTAAAAAAAAAATATTTATTGGAGTAAAAAATCGATTTCAAAAAAAACTAATCTTCAACTTCTCATAATTTATCATTTTTCAAACATATTCAAATTTACTCAACCAAATTGATTGCCAAATTGAAAGTGGAAAAGAATAGAAAAAATTTTTTTGGATTCTTTTCTAATAAAGTGTAAAAAGTATAATAAAACTTGAAAATGAATATTAAAATAAAATTAATTTTATCTAAAAATTAAACTTTTTAGCAAATATAGGGACATTTAGGCCACAAAAAAATGTTTATAAAAAAAATAGAAAAAAATCTTTACTGATATCATCAATTCTTTTTTTTTTTTATTGTTTGATTATATACTAATTGACATAATACGTAAAATAAAATTATAAAATTTAAAGGTATAGTATATATAAATGTCAAAATGAAATTTAATTATAATTTATTGTAAAAAAATTACAATACCCCTTCCCTCTATCTTTTAGATATTTACAACCACACAAAACTATTTTACACATCAGCAAACCTAAAAAAAAAAAAAAAAAAACTAAAAAAATATCTGTTAACTTTATCTCTTCTTTTTTATTTATTTTTATTATTTATTATATTTATATTTGTTTTATTATATATTTATGAATTGGATAAAGGCAAAGCGAATATTAATGTAATTGGATATATATTATTATAATTTTACAAACCATAAAATTATTTTAATAATTATAATAATAGGTTCTTAAGATCTCTTATGTCAGCAATATCCCAGTCAAATTCATTATCATCTAATTCACTGAAAAATGAATTTGAATATAAATATACTGTATTATTAGAAGAGCATAATAAATTAAAAGTGGAATATCAGGAATTAAGAGTCAAATATGACCAATTACTTATCCAGTCTATATCCAACCAATTACCACCACAATCAGCATCAACAGGTGGAGATACAGCAACTAAAATGACAGCAAGTAACAACACAGGAGGTACATCATCACCAAGTACCTCAACATCATCAACAGCAACTATTGTAAATACCTCATCATCAACATCAACTTCTAATCTATCCTCAGCATCATCCACACCAATAACGACATCAACATCAACAACACCCAAAACATCTATAGCACAATCATCCTCATCTTCATCCAAAGATTTACTCGTTAGTTCTGGTAATTCTATAAATAAGGAAAAAGAGAAAAAGATGGACAAATTTTTGAAATTTATGCACATACACCCACACCACGGTCCAAAAAACAAGGAAAACAAACACAAAAACAAAGATGAAAAATCAGGAGGTTCATCACCTTCATCGAATAATAGTATGTCTAATAATGGTGCTGATCATAACAAGTCAGAATCAGATTTTGATTATGACAGTAAAGTTAAAGGACTTTCGACATTGTATAGACATATTCCAGAATTGGAGGTTATACCAACTGACAAACAATTACTGGCATATCTGTCAGGACCAGATTATACACCATCTACAGAGGTAAATACTCAAATTGATCAACCAATGGTAAAGTATCCATCGAATTTCAGTGATACTATATATGCGGTCTCAACCAGTACCTATCCATTCCAGATTGGTAACACCCTGAGGGACGGTGACCCAATTGCCGATAGATATACTTGTGTGGTTTATAATAACCGTTTGGTTACATGTCTAGCAGATGGTTGTAATTGGGGTGAAAAACCAAAACAAGCTGCACAAAGAGCCTCTCAGGCATTCATTGATCATGTAATGTCTAGAAACGATGAGATTACAAATGTCAAAGAAGCAGGTAGAATCCTTTTTGACGCTTTTGAGAATGCACATAAAAATATCCTTGATGGAAAAACAGATCAGGATCTCTGGCAACTAGGTACTACCACACTACTCGGTGGTGTATTACTAGAGATTAACAAGGGTCAAGATAAATGGTCACCTCAATGGGAATTTGTATGTGCCTCTGTAGGTGATTGTAAAGCATTTTTAATTACCCAAACTGAGATTGTCGATATCACAGAAGGTAATAGAATGAATCTCGATGCTAAGGATTGTGGCGGTCGTTTGGGTCCACATTTAGACTCAGGTAAACCAGATTTAAGAAATTTGAATATATTCTGTGCATCAGCTGACGCAGGTGACATTATAATCATGGTAAGTGACGGTATCCATGATAATCTGGATCCTCACCATTTGGGTAAATCTCCTCATGAAATGTCAAAGGAATTCAACTTGTCAGCTGATAAATGGTCAGATATAGACTCACCTAAAGCTATGGTTGCAAAAACTGCTTATTGTGCTAGTTTTTTGGAGAATCTTTTACAGGGTACTTCTCTACCTTCTGAAATTGCAAATAGACTATTAGACCACTGTTGGAATACAACCAAGACTAGCAGACACTTCCTAGAGACTGCAGAAAAGAAACAAAAGCTACCTAATGACTACACAAAGTATCCTGGTAAGATGGATCACACCACTGCTATATGTTTCAAAGTAGGTCATTTTGCAAATTCAACAAATCCAAAAGAAGGTGGCTTCCAACAATATTTTGGTATTGCTGAGACACCAAACAAATCAATAATCACAAATAATATTCAAAAGGATTGGATTAAAGTTTCACCTTCCACTAAAAATAATACAATGAAAAAGAATATTTTCAATGAAATGTCAACTCTCGATAAAGACAATATTTCAAATAATAATAATAATAATAATTCTAATAATACCACACCATCATCAACACCACCAACCAATGTTAATAATGGTGGTCAACAATCGTCACCAGGATCAACGGAATCATCTCCTGTATTAACTTCTTCTACACCAACATCTACAAATGACCAAATTTTATCTTTTGTACCTAATAGTATCAGTGGTAATGGATCTCCCTCTGCTGGTACCATCTCCATTGACCAAAATCCAAATTTATTCTAATAATTTATTTTACTCGTTTTTATTTAACTTTCTTGCACATAATAATATATTTAGTTAGTCTAAAATAAAAATTTTTTTCTTACTAAAACAATAAGATTGATTCTAAGAAGCATCAACTGATGTTAAGTTTTCAAAATAGTATACCAAACATGCTAAATCTCATTGTCTGTATAGTTCAATACATTGAAATTTACAATTCTTGTTTTATTGTTACATTATTATAAATATATTGTTATTTAATATGACTGAAAAGACTATTTACCCTGGTTTTTTGATATTTAATTTACACCCACAGGTCTTCTTTTACCACCCACAATACAAATTTATCATTTTTTTTTATATTTTAGTCACCACAATAGTTGAACTTTGTGTAGATGAAGGGCAATTGTGTGCGATTGGAGTTTGCAATAGCCATACATTTTTCAAAATTCAAATAAAACACCACTTAAATGCATTACTTGGCAATTTGAGATTACCACATACCAAGAAATGTTAAGATTTCGTTCTAGAAATTTAACCCCTATTCTTGGAAATCAATAATATAGATATATTCTTAATTGTTGTTATTATTACACAAAAAGATCTTATTATTGTAACACACCAAATCTTTACACACCAACCCACAGAAATTATAAGTATATAAATTCAAATTGTTATAATTAATTATCATTATTGATAAAAGATATTTTCTAATCCTCAATATATATAAATAATAATATGTTTAAATCAACTCAAAATTTTAATTTAATTCTTTCAACTCTATGTTTACTATTTTTTAAAAGTAGTTTTGCTGTTGATTGGTATAATTTATTACCTTATAATACTACAACATGTACTAGTGGTACTATGTATGGGTTAGGTTATAGCTTTATAGGCAATGCTTCCTATTGTACTGCAAATATTGAAGGGACACTTCATTCAGCTACATCATTTGTCAACAATTTAGTAAAAGTTCAATTTTACTCAAATTGGGCCCCAAAAGTATGTGCAAATCCAAGTTTGGCTTCAAATTACCAGTTGAATACATGTCAAGATTCACAATTACAAGGTTTCAATATGAATCCAAATGGTCTTTGGTACACTAAGAATTTCTATGTAAACAAAACAACATCACCTGTATATCCTACTACTGGAACATTGAAAACCAATATGCTTTTTACAATGTATGATCTAACTTGTACATCCATTACTTCATATGCATACTTTATAGGACACACAGTAATTCATGATCCAAACGACTCTAATATTTACTACAACTATTACTGTCAAAATGGTATTCCTTACAGAGAATATTGTGAATTAGAATGGGGATGTGATAGTACACCACAAGATCTAACACAAAACTGTTCTTCAAACTTTAGTTATTTCATTGCTAGATCTGTTAGATGTGTTTAATAATAATTAATAAACTATACTTGAGTTTATTTATTATTTATTAACTAATGAATTGAATCGAAATGAAATATTTTCATGTGGTTTAATGTCCATTACTGAACTTAATTGATCTTTTATAGGAGTATTAATACTTAGAGACTTTGGATTTTTTGGTGCTTTTTCAACTCTGTATACAGAAATTATAGGTTGAATAAATGTTTTTACATAATCTTTCTTCTCTTGAACATCGATTTTTCTCTTTTTTCTTAAATCTAAAAGAACGGATTTATCATTGGATGTTAGTGGTTTGAGATCAATGTGAATGTAAGCATTGAGATTATGAGATTTAAGAATACTAATTAGATAAGACGCAGATTCACCAGTTGTATTGTTCCATGTCATATCAATATATTGAATAGTTTTGTTATGTTTGAGAGCTGTTGCCATTAGACCTAGTCCACTGTCACCCATATGATTAGGTTTACTACCAACTACAATAGTGTTAAAAGAGTGACCTAGACTAATCTCTTTCAGTGAAGTATTACTATGTAACATTGTACTTAGTGACAATGCAGATGCATATCCCAGATCATTAGATCTTAAATCTAAAATCTTTAGTGCACTGCTATTATCAGATAAAGGTTGACACAGAATCTCAACACCTTTATCAGTAATACCAGTGTTCTCCAATGATATTGCCTCTAGTGTTGATTTTAAATGTCTAAGTATCTCTACTAGATGAACACAACCCTGTGGTCCAATAGGATTCGAATCCAGTTGAATAGAGGTCAATGTACAATTTGAGTTTTTCAATAACCCATTTTTTAACAATTCTATAGACTCAGGACCCAACTGATTCGTGATTAAATCTAGTGTTTTCAAATGTGTATTCATTGAGAGTAAATCAGAGATTTGTGATGCTCCTCCTAGTCCTAAGTGATTTCTCTTTATCCACAATGCTTTTATATTTTCATTTTTTTGTAGTGCTTCAGAGAGATGTCTAGCACCTTCTTCGTTAAAGTAATTGCAACCTAGATAGACAGTCTCTAGAGATGTAGATTGATTGATTATATTTGCAACTTGTTTGGCACCTTCAGGACCTAGAGAATCATCACCCATCAGTAAGTGTCGGATTTTAGTGTTTCCTTTTAATACTGATCCTAAATATTCAGCACCTAATGGTCCAACATTTTGTTTACATAAATCTAATCTACCATCTTTACAAACTGTGCCTCTTTTGAATTTAATATCTTTTTCTGGTAAATCTTGATTAGATTTCAGATATTCTCCCAACTCTTTTAGTTCTTCAACGGCTGTTTCAACTGGTGGTTTTTCTTTTTTAGAGGTACATATTGGTCCTACAATTTGAATATTTGACATTTCTTATGAATAAATCAATAAAACTAATCTGAAAAAATTTAAATTTGCAAAAGGAAAAAGAAATAATACAGAAATTAATACAAAAAAAAAAAAAGATATTGATGAGATAATAATTGGTTGGAGTATACAGCAGGCCATTGTTCAGTTGCACCAATAGCTATAAGTGACAGTAATCAAATTTATACTCCAACCCACACTTTTTTAAGTATACTTCTAAGGTCTTTTTGAGTGTTGTTAATTTTTAAAATCACTATTTAATCAAATGCCTCTTTTTGGAATGAAAGAAAAACAGAAGGTCTTAAGATAAGGAGAGAGGGCATAGGAGGATGATACTTTACCAATTAATTTCTTTTGAGTAGTGGTTATACCCCTCCGTCCAATGATCTTATCCCTAAAAAATTAATGCAAAGACTTCATGACTTTATATATATTATATTATATTATTTTATACATAAACTAATGTCGGCTTTAAAAAAATAATTCATATTAATTTAACACTCCCTTTATATGATTTTAAGAAAACTATTTTCTATTGGACTGTTGTACTATAGTTGTATTAAATATAAACAATTTCAAATAAAAGGACTTAAAATATCTTGCTAGTACATAGTTTGATCTAATATTTAGATATAAACCTATCAATATAGGTTTATATTGTATTAATTCAACAACATTACTACTGATAAACTGATTAATATTAATTCTTCACTTATAGCTGTTTATATTGTACACTACTATTTTAGATGTATTTGTAATATTAATTGAGCTATTGTATTTCTATTTTAATACATGAAATTCGTTTTTTTAATCAGTTTAGTTAAACATAAAAAAGTCAAGGACCCAATCACAACAATATAATATTCAGGTATATCACCAAATCACTGCCACTAGATTACTCAAACAATAAGCACACTATCTGCAACATAAACTATGAATTCATCTCCCCTCATATCTCTTAAAATGTCAAAACCATTTAACAAAAGCTAATTTTAAAATTAAAGATTCAACTGATGTCAGATTAGTGAACTAGTGTAAAGTTTTTAAAAAACAAATAATGTATATATTAAATAGTTGATCTTTAAATACTCAATTCAAATGTTTGGTAATATTAATACATAAGTTGTTGGACAATTACAGCTTGAAGTCTATTTTGATTATCCATTTGTTTACAACATGGTTTAATAAAATTTATTTCAAAAAAACTAATTATTTTTATCCCTATTCAATTTATTATAATTATATATTTTTAATTCTAAATTCAAGCCGACATCAGTTGAATTAGAGGATTGATTTTATCCTGTTCATTGTTGATTTGGAGTTGGAGTTTTTTGTCTTTAGGTAACTCCTTTTCTAGGTGTAAATTTCCATGGTCCATCTTTGAGGTGGATGTCTATTTGTTTCATATTGATTTGAAGTTAATTGGGATTATGTTGATAAGGATGATCTGAAAATTCAAATGGACTACTTCTTAGCTTGGATAAAGATTTGGAAATAGCACAATGAATGAGGCGATTGATTGTTTTTGATTCCTTGGTTATATTCAATAGGGTATTGGAGATTGACTTTCCAGTTGGGTGTTTGATCATTTAGGAATTTCTGGAAGATTAAATCTATTTTTTTGAATATCTAGGAGAAGTTGAAGTTGGATTACTTTTCCCTAGAGGAGTGTCTTCAGATTCACCTTTTTTCCTTTCTTTCTTCTCAAGTTTCTCTAATTTCTTTTCCTTTTTCTCTTGTTTCTCAATCTTTTTTGCCTCTTTTAGGACTTTCTTCTTATCCTTTTCAGATAAGGTCGTTGACATGTGAGCTTGTTGTTGAAGATGTTCTTCTTTGAGCAATTGATCTTCCTTTAAGATCCCATGGTATTTAAGTGGATGGATTGATCTGTTTTTGTTGAATTTTGGAATATATCGTACTTTTGAACTCCTTTTTGTTGAATAGGAAATAGTTGATACAGAATTTAATGCTCCTACTAAATATCAAACGTTTGATAATTTCATCAAATAAACAAACACACTTTTTCTTATCAAAACGTTTGGTGTTTGCTGGAATACCATTCAACCAATATCGAACATGAAAAACAACTTTTAATAGATTGAATTCAAAAAAATAAATATCAATAGATATAAAAAATATAATACATAATATATATTTATTTAGAAAAAAAATTCCTGAATTTCAGTTGCTATTGCATTTCATTTGATTTAGTTATGTTTCTACAAATAAACTGAGCTGGTTTTTCTCAAATTTCCATAGTAATAAGAATGGTATAGTTTTTGTGCCAAATCACTAAACTCGATCAATACAAGTACAAAGTTGGTGTTAAGTCTTTCCATCTATTTCTAAACTTTTTGAAGTATTTGCATATAATTTTGCTATGAGATAAGTAGGAGTATAACAATATTTAATAGTTGGAATTCCAATTACTACTCTTAATTTATCAAACCACAACAACATAATATTCCGTTACATAACCTAATCCCTTCCATTAGACTACTCAAATAAAAAGTGCACCTTATGCAACACAGTCTCTGAATCTATCTCCACCCTCTTCTTCTTACAACCACCACTGAATACACCAATCAATTCAAAAACACAATCAAATATTTCCAACTCAAAGATTTTGAATTGATTCCCACTTCAATACACATCTAAAATAGTAAATACCACATAATTCTAATCAAAATTTTCACCTTTAAATCAATTTTGAACAAATGGACATTATTCTGATAAATTCTAAATTTAATTCACCTATAAAAAGAACTCCTTAAATTCTGCAACTCAATACAGACAAAATCAATTACTCCATATTCAAATTCAACAATACCTATAAACAAAACTTTAAAATATAAATAAAAAACCAACTGATGTCGGCTTTGTGAAATTTTAAAAACTATACTAAATTTGATGTAATTTATAAAAAAGGATTCAAAGACTCTAATCATAGAGAATACCATATATATATTTTTCTATTTCAACTTCAATTCAACAATCTTACTCCATTATTTTTTGTACTATAATACTAGCCACCAAATATATAAATAGAAAAATTGAATTCAAAAACTTCAATTAAGTGATTACAATCTATGTTCCATTACAATTGAATTTCTATTATCCTTATAATTGCACTATTCTACTAAAGAATTCAATTTATGTTATTATCAAAAATTAATACTTGGACTTATAATTTAACAATTTTTAAATATTAAAATTTTAATTTATTTAACGACAGTTGAAGAAATGTAGGGAGGTGGACTGGGATATATCGGATACCATCCTCATATTCTTCCCCCTATCATAAGACCTTGGTTTTCTTAACCTAAAATATGACTGGTGTATAGAGTTATAGATAAATAAATAGATTTTTGTTGAACAAATAGAAATAAATTAAAAAAATAAGTCTTTTTTATTTTTTATCAAGGGTTGCTGACAGGCTGTGTTGACTTTCAATTATCTTAACTTAATCATAATGATTAATAAATAAATTAATCAAAAAAAATAAAGTTTTTAAAAGTAATATTACTTGACATTCATTACCATTGATGTTTACCTTAAATCGTTTAATCCCACTATAGCATCGGAAAAGAATTGTTATATTAAATGGTCTTAATTTTTCCTTCTTTTCCTTCTAAGTGATAAAGTCATTTAGTGATATAATATTATTTTTTTTTTTTATAAAAAGCTCTTGACATCAAGTTCAAATTTCTATTTTTTTTTTTTGAATATTTATTCCAACTAAGAAATGGAAAAAATAGGAACTCTAGATGGACCAATAACATCAGAACAAAAATTACATGAAATTTCACAGCAAAAGAATAATGCAGAGCATATATATCTTTTTTATAAAAGATTATACATTCTATAAGACAGAACGAGTGCTATGGTACTTTAAACATTTGTTGTCATCTTCTTCTACATCATTCATTAAAGTAATATAGATATAGTTTTGAATAAAATAGAATATATATATATATATACTTACAATGATATTATAGTATTCAGATAACGATGAAGGAATTGTAGTTTTATATGTTCAGTTAGAGAATGGAAAGATATTGGATTTATACAGGAACTATGAATCAATTGTACAGAGAAACTATCAAAGTGGTATTTTACATTATAAAATAGCATCAACAATGCCACCAACTAATTTAGATAATGTTATAACCTATGAGAAATCATTTAAATTACCACATTTATCGGTTATACCAAAAACACAGATATCTGTAGTATCAAGTAGATATAAATTTGTATTTGCTTTGGATATATCACCTTCAATGGCAACTGTAGATCCAATTTCTGGTAGAGTTCTCATTGATGAACTCTTTCAAACTCTTGAATCTACACTATTATCACTATCTTTACCTCTAGAATCAACACATTTAAATAATTTATCAGTATGTAGATTAGGACTTTTCTTTACATGGGTTACTATATACTAACTTATATACACACTATAGTTAACTCCAATTATATATGTAACTATAATTGCACAGGGGATTATACCAGAACATTTTAAGGTACTTATACAGGGAGCAATTCTGACGAGAAAGAATGTTTTCTGTTTGATTAAGGATGCAAAAGAGCAATTAGAGATATTAGAGAATGAGATATCAAAGACATTTCAAGATGGTAATAGTCAAGGACTACTGAATCCTTTGAATATATCACATGATTTAGGATTACTATTTAGTAATGCACAATTGGCATTATCGATACTACCAACTAGTGCATGTCCGAGTATTATAATATTTACAGATGGTGTAACTACTATAAGTTCAACACAAAACGCAATGGAATCGAATATAATGACACTGAATAGAAATGATATATCATGTTCTATAGTTCAAGTGGGATCAGGTGTACATTTACATTGTGATTTTGGTTATCCTCCTGATTCGGAGATTTTAAGATTTTTAGCACTGAATACCAATGGTACATTTTTTGATCAGAGTATGATACCTATATTCCCTAGAGATGTTGCAATGCCTGGAAGTTATTTTCAGTCACTTTCATTGACAATGCTATCACAGGAGCTTTCAGATAGAATTAGATTTATTCAACACAGTATGTTGTATAAAGAGTTCTCACCTAACAAAACTCCACCACCTTTACCACATAATCTCTCTTCTGGTAGTCTATCAAGACTCAATAGTTCATCATCATCCTCATCAACATCAACAATCTATCAACAACATCAATTGAATTTATTATCTAGTATCAATTTACAACCATCAGTTTCATCTGCATCTGAGAACACTGCAGTAAGTCAAGAGATTATCATTAATAACATGTCTATTATTCAGACAATTATGGCAATTGATTATCCATTCCCATTTGTAGGTATGCCACCTACAGTACCACTCTTAAAAGCCACAGCTAGAGAATATACCCTAGAGATTGATATTCTCAAACTCTTGGATCTTCGTATTAGAGAAGGTTTCAATGTTAGATTGGTTTCATTTAAAAAACCAGAATCTGAACTTGAAGTAAATCTCTATTTTCAATTTTTACCCAACATTAAAATTGAATATCGAATTAGTTATTTATTAGATAATCAACCTTCAAATAACTCTCCTCATAATAGTGGTAATCATCACCCTAGTAGTAGTTCATCATCATCACATCATTATAACAGTAAAGAAATTAGCTCATCATCAACATCATCAACAGATTATAAACCTATGGCAAAGATTACAATAGGTGTGATTGCATATTATGAATTTCTTAAAGAGTATACTAATAGCAACAATAATCAAAAAGATGGTAGTAGTGGTAGTAGTGGTCATCCAAGTAAAGACAGCTCGAGTAGTAGTAGTGTAACTAGTAGTGGTGCAAAAAAACAAGCAAGTCAATCAGTAATCAATTTACAATCGTATCTATTGAGTATATTTGAAAAGGATAAATTACTATCACTTATATTCCTTCAATGTCAACCATCATCAGTACCACCACCACCTACTAGTAACCCAATACAAGCACACAACACACAAGCCAGTAGTTTTCTAAAATTATTAAATAATCTAGGTCCCTATCAAGAATGGGAAAAGTGGTTGAAATCTGAGAATATAAATGTACTTTTGAAACCTAGTATTCTTTTAAATCCACCTAGTAGTGATGGTCAGAATTCTATATCACCTCAGTACAGTATCTCATTTGAACAGAGTAGAAATGCATTATTTAAATATTGTAGTAAATGGGCACACCATACATTTACAATGAATAATCTATTTGTAAAGTTTCTACCGGCTAGTGCTTCTCCATCTTTTATATCACCACCTATGCCTCCTATCAATAGAGACTCTGTAATGTTTGGTGGCGGTGCAGGTGGATCAAGTTTACATAAACATTTCCCATCGACTAGTTTCTGTATACTAAAAGTGCAATGGGATCTAGCTGGATTTGCAAATATAAATCTACTGTTTTTCTCAACCTCAGAGTCTATAAGAGAAATGACATTATCTCAGTTGAGATTGGATATCAGTCATCTTTCAACATCATTAATTTCATTCAATGTTGAGAATAGTTATGATCAACAACAACATCATCAACAGCAGTCACATCACCAGGAACAGTTACCTGAGGACTTGACATTGGCTTACAATTCCTCTCCTGTTGAGGATATAAAATCACTTACCATCTCTCCTATTCAAGTATTTCCAAGAGAGATTAAGAGAATATTAATTAAATATGAATTTGAATCGACAAGTACAGGTGCAGGTAGTGCTGGAAGTGGTTCTTCACCAAGTGGTTCAAGTGGTGCATCAAGACCTACAACACCAACATCTATAAAAACTCAACAACATCAACAACAACAGCAACAGAATATTGGTAAAAATCAACCACCAACTTTAAATCTACCTCCAAAAGCTGATATATCACAAGATAAATCACCTCCAACATCAGCAAGAGGTTCACAATCTGATAGATCACTGTCATCACCAACTAATGCAGTTCAAAGTACATCCCAATCACAACCTACTCAACCTACTTCATCATCATCATCAACATCATCATCACAATTACATTCAGTAATTAGTAATAGTAATAATGTACATATAAGTTCACATTCATTTCATTTTCATAGTGCTATACCATATCTTACCAATCCAAATCTAAAATATTATTTATGGAATCATAGATGGGTTTATGATTTATGTGATACTAAGACTTGTGAACAAGTTATTGGCTTTATAACTCAAGAGAGACTTAGTGAAGGTTTTCAATTACTCAATTTGAATACCTATCTATTCATTAAAGAGGTTACACTAAAGATCCTAAATCAACTAGTTGTAACAACAGTTCAATATCTAGTCTATCTCAGAGCTCCAAATTGTATAGTAATTGAACTTTGGATGGAACCTCAACGTGGAATGTACTATGCAAGTGACCAGAAAAAACTAAATGAAAAAGATTTATTCCTCACTCTTAAAAAATGGTTTGAGGAGTCTGATCAAACTATAATTAGCGCCATATCATCATTCAATGATCTTCTATCCGTTTCCATGTGTCAAGATCCAGTAAATGAACTTAAATCCATTTTAAATCCAGAGAAACGTGTTAGTATGTTATTTAAAGATCATGATATTCTACCACCTACCAAGATTCTAGCTGAAAAACCAAAGTTTTGTCTAGACTCTGTAGTTCACTTTGCAACTGAAACCCAAAAACAATTACCACTAGTGCACATGGATACCAAATCATCACTAGATAGTCTAGATATGGATACTGTACAACGATGTATAAAATCAAATATTCAACTGTACAATCTATTAGGTGAGATACTAAAAAGTTTCAATATCATTGAGATTCCAATGTCATCTTTTGTCTCTCATCCTCAGAGTAAATTCATTGGTGGTAGATGTTTTATTAGAGGTATCAATAGTAGCGATTTTGTATTGACTTATTTACATCCTCATCATCTTGATGATCTATTATTGAAACCAACTGTTGGTACATCTAGTAGCAGCAGTAGTAGTAATAACCAACAACAACAACTCCCTAAATCAGTTTCAAGTATAATATCACAATTGGAAAAGAAGTCATTTACAATATCATTTTATGAATGTTCTATTAAAGGTTTCATAGATATTCCTCATTCACCAATGACTAATGACTATTTGGATATATTGTTTAATATAAATATGATAAATTCAAGTAGTGAAATGAATATTAGTACTGGTGGTGAAACTATACCAATGCCTACTATTGATCCTTTACAGAGATACTATGTAAAGAAGAAGTCGTCGTATCATGAGACTATTCATCATACAACTCCACAGCATCCATCAACTAGACATTATAGTAGATCTATTAAAAATGCATTTGAGAGAGCTTATCTCAAAGCACTTTACACTAATTTACGTGACCATATTCCAATAGATACTCAAGATCTTCTAAATTCCATTCCAAATGGTAAAGAGTATTATCTGGATATTGATATAACTCAATTCCTTAGAATACTTTCAAAATCCTATCCACATGATACCAATCAGTATCTAAAGAATAGATTTGCAAGTCAGGTTTTGATGTTATTCACAAAGATTCCAAACACAGATTACTACTACTACAGTAAAGAGATTCCACAAAAGAAAGATAATCTCACTACCTCAAGTCAAAATGATGATTCTGAGGTCTCTACAAGTACTGATACTCTTCAAATTGACTCTGATTCTGATGATATAACTTCAGAGTCTAATACAGAGGAAGATATTCTCTTACAAAACAACATGAACAACAGTAACAATGGGTTGGGTCAAAGTGATCACATTGAAAAGAAATTAGAGGCAATATTAGGTGAATTGAAAGCTAATATCGATCAGAGATCACAAGATAGTGGACTGTATCCAATACCTCTATTTATGAGAACTGAATTCATTCTATATCACACTAATGCTTCTTATCAATCTCCAAATCTGGAAAGTGATTCACAAGTTGATGTGTCAACTACTATAGGTGGTGGTGCTAATACCTATCAATACCAATTCAATTTAGACTCTTTCCCAGTTTCTAATCCATCGTTTCAGGAATTGGCACCATTTAAATCATTTATTAGATTTAAGTGTTTGACATTACCTCCATTAGTATCCAAACAACCACCAGTGTTAATGAATAATGCACTAAAGAGTTTTACTCAGAGTCAAAGTGTTGGGTCACATGGTGGTGGTAGTAACTATTCTTCTCTAAAAAATCTACCAAAATTCTTGTGGGATGTAATGAGAAATCATCGTAAACGTCTCATTTCTATATTGTCTGCTGAGATTCTAGATTGTCTTCGTAACATTAGACCATTGAATGAAAATATTATGGATTTGGTAACTTATCATATGAACCGTCTCACAAATTTCAAATCACTCTATCATCACATTCATACTATTTACATTAGTTTAGTATTCATTGATCAAAAAGAAGGGTGCTCACTGTTCCCTGACCAATTATTGAATAATTCAAAAATGAAATTTAAGAAATTCAATCAATCCTATGTCTATTATGAACCAACGGGAACTAATGTAAATACTCAACATGGTAGTGGAAGTGATATTCCTAAACCTAAACATTCAGCATTGAGATCATCTTCATCACAATCCAATTCTTTAGCATCTTCATTAGATGATACATCTATTAATCTATCATCATCTCAGATTTGGATATGTAATCCAAATGAATTGAATGAACTAAAGTCGTCTCTAAAGGATAGTTCGTCTGCCAATGACCTTGTAGTACTTGAACAGGAAATTGAGTCACTTGAAAACTTTAAGATTCCCTATTGGTTAGTACTATATTATAACCCATCTCAAAATAATCTTAAAGTTCAGTTATATTCATCAGTTAGATTAGATCAACCATCTCCACAACCACAATCACTATTACAACCATTACTTGATCATATACCATCAGCAACATTACCTCAACCAAAATCATTATTATCATCTAGTTTACCTATTGTAATGAAATCACCTCAGGAAAATCAATTAGCAGTTGTTGATAATCAAAATACATCTAAAAGTGTATTAAATTCACCAATTTCTGATCCATCTAAAAGACCGCATTTACATATTCACACTGCATCAATGAATAATAACAATAATAATAACAATAATAACAATAATCAACCTAGTACTGCACAACCAAATACAAATCTATTACATGGAATACATTTATCCTCTTCATTGGATTCCAATGTACATTGTAGACATAGATACAATCCAAAGGGTGTTCAAGAGAATCTTCAAGTTGCAGTTGCAGAGATGGTAAAGAGAGTCAATCAATTGATTCTTTTGAATCTACTAGATGACAGAAAATCATGTTCAAAGTATTTGTTACCTGAAGACGCACCTTCTACAAGTAATGTAACATCACCACCTATTGTAACTAACACTATAATACCATCACAACCAATATCCAAACAACATCCACTAATGAAACAAAAACCAATTTCAACATCAAACACTTCAACATCATCTCAGAAATATCACCATCATCACTATAAACAAGATAGTACAGGTTCATCTGACGGTGATGACAATTTCTATTACCAGTACGACAGAAAATCTGGTGGAAAGAATAAGAAGCTATTACCATTTAGTGAAGGTGAATTTGTATGTCCTTTAGTACATATGATGTATCTACCTTTAAATGATCGTCTATCACCTAGTGTTGCAATAAGATCACTATTTCTAAGTACACTAAACCTTCTTTCTATAACCAATAGAAAGAATATGTTTGTCTATAGAGAATCTGGTAGAAATGTATTCTATATGAAATTAACTGAACCACCTCAACTACAACAACAAACTGGTATATCTACAGAATCCCCATTTACATCACCATCACCTACACCATCACAATCACCACGTCAATCACCATTAACATCACCTGGTACCTCACCTCCTAAAGATAGTTTCATGTCAAATTATCCAAATAGACCTTCATATTACCATCACAGTAGTGGTAGTTCTCAACAGAATATATCGTCAAGTCAAGGAGGTCAAAATCAATATTTAATATTAGAGGTATTTGGTATTGATCAACCAGGTCCAGAGATTACAGTACAGTTACAACAACTACTAGAGAGTAAATTAGCAAATTTAACATTGAATCTAATATCTCAACTCATTCAGAGAAACCCAATGTTGAAATTAACTCAACAAGATGTGGAATTTATTAAACCAGCTCAAATGTTACCAACTATAGTTAACATTAAAATTCCAAGTTCATTAACTGATCCTTATTTGTTTTTGTTGTTACTAAAACAAAATTTTATGCAATTTTTAACTGTATTGCATTTGGCACCTTCAACTAGTACAACTGGTGCTGTATCCTCTGCTGGCAGTAGTAGTCTAAAAACAAAAAGTACAGAAGATTCACCAAGTTCAGGTCAGAGTTCATTGTCTTCTACTATGGAGATTATGAATAATAGTAATAATATTAATAATAATAATAATCCATTGGGAAGTACATCAGAGATACAACCAAGTGTACCAAGTTCCAAAGATTACTACGAAATCAAAGCTAGTGAATTTACATTTCTCTATAATTTCATTTCCTCAACTAGTGCACAATCATCACTATCTCAAATTGGACAGGGTATTAGTTATATAATGTCATCACTATTGGATCAGAATAATAAGACTATTAGATATATTCATCAGAATAATTGTAAAAAGATTATGGCTGATTTTACCTCTGAAGAGAAGAACCAGTTTATTCAAGAGTTACTTAAAGGTGTTGAAATTGTTGAACAATATCAAGATTATAAGACTAGTTATGGTAGTAATACTAATACTATTAATGTTAATAGTAATAGTTCTAGTCTTTTGGAATCTGATCAAGGGTTAACACCTTATGATGAAGTTCAATGGGTTAACAAAATTCAATTGAAATTCTGGTCTAGAGGTTCTATTAATAATCAGTTACTTTTAGAGAGACTAGTACAGTCTATTAATCAGTCATTGATTGAATATGCATTTGAATGTGTTACTATACCAGGACATTCAATATGTGTAAATCAACTAAACTCTGATTATTTAATTCCAACTACTAAACTCTTCCAAAGAGGTAGACAATTACAAACACCTTCAACTACAGAACTAAAGATTACAACAATCAATTTGTCTACCTATCTAACTGATGGTTTGATAACAGAGTTAAATGATATCATTGCTGATAGTAATCTTAAACTATCACCATCTATATACTTCCAAGAGTCACCTGAAAAGGAATTTGTAAGATACCATCAACAACAACAACAGAGTAATCCAATACATTTACTCAACAAGAACAAGTACAAGTTGGTTATAGTAGGTGGTAAATCATTCCCATTGGAATTTGATGCTGTACAACATGTAAATTCATTTAATATTGTTGAATCCATGTTTTGTTCAAATGAATGTCTATTCTATAGTCACATTAAAGATATTCAATTCACACCTGTGAATACATTTTGGAGATTCTGTCATCTACTGGCAGTTGTTCAGTCTCAACAAATTACAATATACACCTACAATTGGAGTCAATCTAAATTTGATCAATTACAAATGGGTATAAATAGACTTCAAAATTGGTTATCTGTTAAACGTAATCTACTCTCCAATGTGTTACATCAGAAATTAGGTTTATTCAATCATGTAACTCCAATATCATTGAATCCAACTATAATGTCATTTTTCCCAGAGAAATTTACAACACCAGTTGTAAAATATAACTATGATAATATAGACTTGTTGATATCCAATCAAAAACCTCCAAAGAAATCATCATTGCTATCCGTAAGAGAAGAAAGTTCCAATAAACTCTTATCCAGTGTATCACCAAGACAAAAACCTCAAACTACACAACAAACATCTCCAACCAATTCAACACTCTCTATTAATAGCCAACCTATTCAACAATTACAAACAACACCAACAGCTTCAACTGGTAATAGTACAACATTAACAGTTACACCTTCTACAGCTGTTGCTGTTGTCAGTAAAAAGAAGAATCAGTATAGATTGGTACCTGAATTTGAAAATTTACTTAAAGAGTATTATCTTACCTCTAGAGTATATAGTGATTCTAAATTACCAAATATTCAAGAACCAATGTGTAGATATGTATCTCAGATTAAATTCATTGCTAATCAAGTTGAAAAGACATCTGAAGCAAAGAAAATGTTTGCACAAGCCCGTTCATTCTTTATTGATACTGATAAGACTCCATCAGTTCAACAACTTGAAACTATAATGAAAATGTCAATTTTAGTACATTTTAGATGTGTACCTTTCCTCTATGATTACTATAATCCAAAAGATCAACAACTTCAGTTACAACAGCAACAAAATAATATAGTAGAACCTATTATATCACCAACACTTGGTAGTATTCCACCAAAAAGTCCTCTACCACCATTGACATATACTAGTAAACATTCAACATCACCATCAACCTCTTCATCTGTTGTAGTTGATAATGATTCTTGGAGAAATCAAATTACTGAACAGTTTATTGATGAGTATATTCGGTATATGGAGAGTGTACTTCAAACTTCAAAAATTATGAAAACTACATTGGAACAATCCATTTCTGTTACAACAACCAATAGTAATGCTATTAATATAAATACAGCAAATTTAGGTGGTTCAACTGGTGTAATCAGTGGTGGAAGTGGTATTAAACCATTGAAGGCTTATCTACAACAGACATTTAAAGGTGGATCATTACTTATAAAGATTGGGTTCCGTGATTTATCAGTAACTTGTGAACTATTTGCAATTCTTCAACCTATGGGAAGTCACTCTGAATCTAGTAAATACATGTCAACAATGTTTGCAGAAGAATATGGTAAATTTACACATCATTTACATTTGAATTCATTTGTATATGACTTCCATCTTAGACAATTACTATTGTTCCTTCAACCTCCTGGTGGAAATGTAAATACACACCAATATCCACCAGAATACTTTATAGAGATGATGTATTCCATTCCTAAATACTATCCTAAACCACCAGCACATGCATTCTCACATTTACATGAATCTACACTATCTCTACCAATTCCAATTAAAGCCTCTGAGTTATTTGGATACATTACAAAGAATGTACATGCTTATCAAATTCAGAATCTAAATAACTCTGGTGTCTATCCTGCACTATATTTTAATATAACATCTCCAGGTACCACTGAAACTGTTAGTAACTCTTCAATCAATGCTAGTTCTTCATCTTCAAATGTCAATATAGAATATCAATGGTCATGTGTTGTATTTTGTTTAAATTCCCCATTAGATGATGAAAATGATCAACAAGATGGTTCCTCACCTACTTCTTCATCCAACAACAACAATAACAATAGTACTATAGTAATGGAAAACAAACATGTTATGAAACTTCAATATTTCATTATTAAAACTACTAATAGTACTATATTCCCAAGAGTTGATTACTATCCATTACCATCAATGAATCATTCACATAATAGTGGTAGTGTTCAACCCCCAATGAGTACTAGTGGTAATGGTATTAATGCTGCTTCTACTGGTTTATCATCTGTACATTCTACACAGTTTATGAATATTGGTAATTTGGTACCTAAACCTACAAGTAACTCACACCAATATTCAACAATTCATGCATCTACAAATATAAGTAACAGTAATGATCCCTATACAACTAGAGAATATCAAATGATGAAATCACAGAATAGACATAGTATTGATATAAATACTATTGATTCACAATCTATAACTGCCAGTACAACTACACATAATCATCACCAATACCAGAACCAAAGTAGTCAAACTATATCAATGAACCAATCTACAATGGACCATTTAGATAGAAACCAAAAATCAATGGCACTAATTGAAGATATTGCCAAAAATAAGATTCATAAAATTGTTGTAGGTTCCAGTTTTGATTACCAGAGAGATAGTCTATGGCTAAAAATGTTAAAAGGAAATCCATATGAATCACCTCTATCTCCCCAAGAATTCATATATTTCCAAACATTTATTAAAAGACGTTCTCTCATGAAAATGGACAATAGTTTGGTCAATCCTATTAATCTATTTACATTTATGGGTAATGTATGGGTTGGTCTATCTAGCTATTTAGTTAAAACATGTGGTGATAGAATTCGTCAATTACACATAGATCCAGTACACCATCTCTTTATTCTCAATCCAAAAGCTGATCAACTCATGTTAGAGCTAGTATGGAACGAAAAAGAAAAATCATCTGATGCTTTCATCTGTAGACGTGATGATCAAAATAATTCAAAAGAAAGAGAATCAGAATTGGATCTTTATGAATTAGAACATGCTTCTCAATTGGTTAATACACTTTGTCATTATCTATGGAAACAAATGCTATTTACAAATAAATAGATTTATCATTTCAAAACCATAACTGTAATATTTTTTTGATCTAATATTCCTGCATTATTAACCAGAATATCCAATGGTAATTGCATTTGATTTCATTAACAAAATTTTTGATATAATCCAATGACGATAAATCTAATTTCATGACTGTAACATCTAAATTTTGATTGATTAATCGCTTCCTGTAATACTTTATTACCTTTTTCTATATTTTTTACAGGTAATATGAATTTGAAATTTTACTACAAAATTTAAAGTTGATTGTCCATCAGTACCACCTGTTAAAATGAATACTCTTTTGTTAATTTCATTGTAATGCTGCATGTTGCAGAAAAAAACAAAAATGCAACTCTTATAAAATTTTAATAGAATATTGAATAACCTTACATTTATTACACTTCTCTACAACTTTTAAACAATAATATGCCCTAACTCTGCTAACAGAACTTCGTTTCATTTAAAGACCATTCTAACTAACTTAAAACTGCTAATTTGTCAATATTAATAACTTAAAAATAATTGAAATGATATGATATAAATGATTTTCGAAGGTTTTTAGAAACAAATTGAAATGATTAAAAAAAGTTATTTATTGGATTTTAAATCAAGAATTTAAACTAGGAAATATTGTTGATGATAATCCCACATTCCTGATATGTATTCTGATCTTGTCTTAGCTTGCATAACAGCTAAATTTAGTAACATTTTAGAGAAAGTTTTTTCTCCAGTAGGCTTATCAGGATTGAAATTTGAGTCATAGTCTGGCAGGTAGTAGATGGGAAGTAGACAATAAACTAAAATTGCCTTGTGGTCATTTGTCAAATCATTATTATTCATTATATTTGCTTTAAATATGAATTAAAATCACAAAATTTCTGAATTATTAAATTTTTTAAAAATACATACAAACTCTTTTTCTACTTTTTGTTTTAATTTCCGTATATTTGGAATAATATGAGCCTACATTTATAAGACCATGTTCAGATTGATAAAAGTTATCAAGCTTCTCTTTTAATTGGTTGAGAAATCTACTAAAAATCTCAACTTGGGGCTTAGGAATATTGCGAATTCTATTTTTTGAATCGGTCAAATCTTCATTATTAATAGGATTTTCCATTTTTGAAATACCTCTAAGGTGACTTCTTTTTGTTCTTCTAGAAAAAGTTGGGTCGCCAATATCTTCTAAAATATCAAGATCATTTATTTGTTGGATTAATTGATCCATTTTTAAATTAAATAAGTAATGAAGGAATTAAAAAATTTTTTTCAAAAAGATATAAAAATAAAAATCTTAATATCTTTTCTTATTTTATATGATGTCGCAATCAAGAAATTTCTGTTTTTCTTTCTTGTACAAGGTAAAGTTTGATTAAAAATATATTTCTATTTATAGATTAAATCCATCCCCTAACATCACCATTGAATATAAAATCTCATTAAATCTTATAAATTGATAAAGAAATTGTTTGGAAAAATTACATTCAAAGCTTTTGAATTTCAAAGGTGGTACTAGAAAAATAGAAACATATTCAGAAAAATTAAATGTGATAATGGCAGATTCGTCATTAGACCTAGATTGTCACAACTAATTTTCTAAGAAACAATTTCTAAAGATAAACCTGAAAATAAGTATCATTGAAATTGATTTTAGAACTACAATAGAACTAATATTTCGAAATCTTTACTCCATTTTTCCAATAATACATTTGAACAAAGGAGTTAAATAAAAGTACTACTATGGAGGTCTATTGTTGCTCTAATATCACCTTTATTTTTCTACTATTAAAATATTATAAATCAAATCTACATAAACCCGTCAACCCTAATTTTTATTTTATTCCGTTCAAAGTATCTGACAAATGTCATTTCCAATCTAATCTTGGTAGAACTATCAATCTCCAGATTTACCTTCAATATTTTTTTATTTTAAAAATGTGATTAGATTATTTGGTGTAATATTAAATTTGTTTGGATGAGATTGTTTTAGTGTTTCTATTTGTTTAGGGAATGGTGAAGTAGAACCTTGTAATTGTACATCATTTAAATTTAAAAATATAGAAGCTTTATATAAAAGATAATGTAGTATCTTTATAATAGTACTATTTTGTTCTTTTAGATACAGTGATTGTAATGTTACAGTACATCTCTCTAATAGTCTTATAATATTTTCAACTGTAACAAGTCCTATTGGATTCAGTAATTTTATAACCCTTAAATTCGATAACATATTTTCATTAAAAATTACATAGGCCGTAGTCATACACTCTTGAAAATCCAAAGATATTACACTTACGTTGGAGAATGAATTGTTAAGTAAAGGTATATATAACAAAATATCCGTTTCAGAATGCAACTCTACAGGTGCTTGTTGATAGATTGTAAATGGTCGATAAGTAAACTTTCGTTTCGGTAGAATATCACAGAAATAACAGTTCCCAAATAACTCTTGAATAATCTTTAAATTATTTTTACATGTAAATGCAATTGAAATTCTATTTGGTATCAGAGAAGTTTTAGAAACCAATACGATCCTATAAATATCTTTAACAATATACTTTGGTAGTTTTGTTAATAAATCATCAGATATACCATTACCACACTTGATGTTATTCTTTGCAAAATAAGAGTCAATTACACCAATTTGACCAAGAGTTGGTGACCTTTCAATAAATCTTCTTCTGAAATTGTTGGAAGAAGATAATAGATCACATCCAAATACCTCAAGCACTAGATTTAGGTTATAAAATTTTCCTGCGATAGTATTTGATATTGTATCAACTATAGTGGAATTATTGGCATCTAGGTATTGTAATCCTTTCATGAACCATTCAAATGATTCGGGTCTATATATAACACATTCTGCTAAAAACTCAGCAACAATAGTACGGTTTTCATTGGTATCTTGTTCCTGTAATAGCAGATCAATAAACTCTTTATACCTAATTTCGGAAAAGAAAACTGAAATATCTGTTCCAGAACCTCTTACACCAAATGAAAGTGATTTAGTAAGAGCTACCATTAGTTGTCTGAAATTAAGTTGAGTTGATACATATTCATAGAGTTTCTTTCCAACTGTTAGAAAAGATTTATGGTATTGAACTGAAAATATACTGTGATATAGTTGAATTAGTGGCTTTGAATCGGTTAGTTTAAGTTGTAACCATACACAATCTTTAGTGGCTATTAAAAAATCTAGATAGTTTATCACTGAATAGTAATCTTTAATTGATTCAGTTGGTACAGATCCCAAGATTCTCTTAATGCTCAACAAATAGGATGAACTAAGAGTTGGTACTATTCTTTGAATAATAGTAGGAACCAAATTGGAATTGAAACTGGTTTGTAACTTGGATAGAATAGTGTCATTTAGAAACCTTAGAAAGTTATCGAGAGTAATTTTATCAGATAGAGTATCTAAATTATCATAAAAGAATCTGATTACCGATACATAGTTATGTTTTGGCCAAATATACTGAGGTTGTTGAATTTTAACTTTAAAGTTTTGAGGTACCTCTAATAAATCCTTTATCTCACCATCATTCATTATAGTTGCAATCTTTTTTAAAGTTTCTACTTTCACATCATCTGGTGTTTCTATACTGAGTTTAATCATATCTACAATCAGAGTGATAAGAGTGACCATTGTATCATTACCAGTTTTATGAAAAAAACCCAAAAGATTCTGGACTATATCCACAAGTGATTTAGTGACTTTTTTAAAGTTATAGAATGATAATAGTGAAACAATCATTTCTTTAATGAGTTTATACATTTCTATGTTTTTGGGGTGATAGATAAATTGAGTTAACTGATATTCAAGTACTGATATCAATGCTAGTTTATCAGTAAATAGGGTACTCTTTAGATCTATAATACCTCTATTTACTAATATCTTTGGTAGATATAAATGAGATCTAGAGCTCAAAAATCTAAAAGAATTCATTAAATAGTCTCTATTTAAATTATTGATATTCTGAAGAATATCAAAATCATTCTGAAAACTCTTTAGTTTACCACTATCATTCATTATCTTATTTAGATGTGATAATACCTTCTCTTCAGACACCTTATTATCAATAGACCATAGTTTTGAAAAATCAATTTTGAATTGATTAAATTCTTTTTCTAATTCTTCCCATTCTTTGTGATATTGTATATTATTGGTAAATACACCACTAATAAATTGGATATTAGTGTATACCTTATTACTATCAATCATCAATTTAAATAAAGTAGTTATTGTAAATCTATTAATTGAAATAGAGATTTCTACTTTATTTCCATTATTCCAATAATTGTATAATTTAAATAACTCTGATATTATATCATTTACTATAACATTATCTGGATATATTTGGCTATTATTAATATCCAAACTTATTTTTTTAATTTTTTCATTTAGATTATATGTATTCATTTCATGGATGGTTCACAAAATAAAAAAAAAACATATATTTTATAGAAAATACAATTTAGAACCTAACTATGATTTTCTGATATAAATTAATTTTAAAAAGTAAATTTCACAAGTATATTCTATATTCATATGATTAATAATTATTTAAATATTTGATTTTTTTTCTTAATTTACACAACTATTTAAAGAGATAAAGTAAATATATATAGACATCTTTTTGTTAATACTTATATAGCTATGAAATTTTTAGAAAAAGATAATTATTTTCTCCAAATTGATATAGATTATATGCCAATTTTTACAGATATAGAGGTTTTTGGAAAAGCTAGTGATGTAGATTCAATTTTTGAATTGCCTATTATCTAAAAAGAGCAAGCCATTCAACCTTCTATTGTAGATACAACCCTTCAAAAAATAACTTTAAATGGTAAATCTGATGTCAGTCAGTATTTTTGAGTCAAAAGGCTATTATCAAATAGCTCAATATTATCTTTATTTTAATTTTAATATCTATTCCCACATATTTTATGTATATAAAATTTTAAGAATCGCCCATCATGCTAGCTCTCCCACCTGTTGAAAAAATTTTAATGATTACTGATGGTACTGAAAGAGATACATCACTAGATTCAATCTTCTATTTCGTCAAGCCTTCAGACTGCTTGCTTCAACTCTATGAAGCAGATAGAACCCTCTTACATTGATTTTGGGCTAAAATTTTCAATTTTTATGGTAAATTGTATGGTGATGTGGTTATTTATTTCAAATCAAATTTTCATTTAAAAAGTTTAATTAGGTCTTGGTTAAATGATATTTTAATTATCTTTGTATTGAATGTTTCAGAACCTTCATTGAAATGAAATTCAAAAATCAAATAAAGTCCTTTTAAAATTAAATTAATACATATGTAAATTTTCTATTTCTTAAACTACTATTAATAATTGATTTGATTTTTATCACTATTTATATTTTATTTTTGTTTTTATAAATAATTAAGAATAACTTAACTTCAACTAATGTTATTTTTTTTTAATTTTTATCAAACTGAATGAATGAACAAACAAAAAATACAAATCGAGATATTCAAATTTTTTCTCCATTTGATCACTTATTAATATCACTTGGCTCACCTGATTCTAGGAAAAAGATTGAGGTATACATTACTTTTTATGATACTAGAGTATATAAGATGCTAATATATATTTCAAAAGACTATTCTATGTTTAACATCTTTATTACCATTTAATAATAAAGATATAGGAATTGATTTAGTATATACATTACAGAAGAATTTTTCAATTGAAAGAGATAATTCAATTAGAGCTTTGATACTTCAGTTATTAGGTGATTTAGCATTAGATCCTTTTATTGACTCCTCAGCAATCATACATTTCCTATTGTCAACTGTAGGTGTTTTGTGTAGATATAGTGTTAAAAATATAGAGATTTAACATAAATTGTTATTTTTAATAGATAAAGAATAATGAGTCAAAGAAGATACAGGTATCATGTTTATCTAATATAAATAAGATAATTAGGACAAAGAATGGTAAATCATTTTCTTTGATTATAATATCGACAATTGAAAGACATTTACATTCAACTAATCCACTAGTGAGAAAAGAGTGTATTTTGTTGTTAGGGTTGGTTTGTAAAGTACAGACTAAAGAGGAATCTGAAGATAGTGAGATTCTATTGTTGAATTATCTAAAGGATCCAGATTATAGAGTTAGAGAATCATCTTTAAAATCATTGTCAATGTTGTTTCAACGTAGTGGACATTTACAAGTACACAGACTCTATCAACCTATTCTCATGGCACTATTAGATGAATTTGAACAGGTTAGATTAGAATGTATAAAGTTAATATGGATATTCAGTAACATTCTACCAGATTTAAAAATTTTAAAAATTCGTCTAGTAGATGATGTTTTTAAAAAGATTTGTAATGCTGTAAATGATCCTTCAGTACTAGTCAGAAACTGTGCTTGTAAACTTCTAGGATGTACCTACGATGTATCATTACACTATCTAATACAAACTCTCAGTAAAGAAGTGCTTGTATATGGAACTAAAAAAGTTTTTCAAATTGGACATTCAAGACAAAGACAAAGTAACCAAAATAATCACAATAATAATAACAATAACAATAATGGAACCAATTCACCACATACTCATATAGGTACCCCAGAAGGTGACTTGGATATGGGTAATGAGTCATTGAATATTCTAGAATCTGGTGTAATAGGTGCTTTTATACAAGGTTTAGAGGACGAGTATTATGAAGTAAGATCATCAGCTATAGATAGTATGTGTGAACTTTCAGTTAGAAACAATGAATTTGCACAAAAAAATATAGATTTTCTGGTCGACATTTTCAATGACGAAATTGAAAGTGTTAGAATCAACTCTATCAACAGTCTAAGAAAAATAGGCCAATCAGTGACGATAAAGGAAGAGCAGTTACATGTAATTCTAGCAAATTTAGAGAGTTCATCTCACGAGGAGAGACATGCACTTCATAAGTTACTGACTAATATAAATTTACCAAATTTCTCTTGTCTCCATGCAACTATACAAGCACTGTTAATGAACTTGTCAAAGTATCCCAGAGATGTTTTCTCAGTATTTGAATGTCTATGTAAAATTGGAAGTAAGAATATATTCACTGAATTCATTGTAGATGATCTTCTGAGAATAGATCCTAAATTTGCATCAGTTGAACCTAATATGGATGACATATTTTATGTTGCTGTAATGATTGTGGTATTAAATAGTTCAGTTAACAATCATGCTATTCTGTCACTGTTACCTAAATTCTGTTTCCAACATCATCTGTATTTCAAGGACAAGTATCCTAAATATTTTCCAGCTACTCTTCAAATTACAAAAAATTTAAGTAGTACTACCACACCTACTTTGATGTCTATGGAAGTTCCTCCATTGGAATCTTATGAGAATATAAAGAAATTCTTACAGGAGACTATTGGTATGTTGTATTGTCAGAATGCAGGGTTATTGGTATTACTAAAAGGTAATAAATACCATCAAATTGAAACACTGTTTCAAGAGTGCAAAAGAAACTTTTCAAGGGTTTCTAAAATCAGTGGGATTTTAAAATCTACATCGGATTTCTATAAATTGTATCTAAAGATTCTAGATCTGATTATAGTAATTAAGAAATCATTGGTTTTGAATAACCTCAATTCTGTATCTGTTTATAGTGTGGATAAATTAAAATCTATAATTTCACAGATGAAGTATAGGTTCATTGGTCTAGATACTACTATCTTCTCTATTCTCATTGAATTTCAAGTGTTTACTTTGGTTTTAGAGTATATGAAGTCAAGTAACAGTTCAGTAAATCTAGTGGATATGGTATTGGATTTCAATATCTTTTATCAAGATATCCAAATTGGTAAACCAAAAAATCTACAAAATCTATTGGATATAATTAGTAATAGAAAGAGTAGAGATGGTTTAGGTGATGATAGTCAATCAGAAGTAGATACAACTGACTATCAAAATGGTAAAAGAAAGTTAATTAAATTGGAAATTGACCAAAATCAATTGATTAACTATCTCAGAGATTTTGAAATTCCAGTTCTAAAAGTTAGTAATATGATCAAAAAGAAATGTGTACAGATGATTCAACCTGGTATTGGAATTCAACAAATTGAGTATCTTGATAGTCTACCTTTGAAATTAGTTCTCAATGCCACACTAGAGAATATCAGAAATCTAGATTCACTCTATTTTCAAATTGTATATCCAACAGCATCAGGTACCAATAGTACGCAATTACATCCAATATTACCAAGTAGTTTTATTCCAACTAAACCTCTATGCTTCAATATCCAAACTCCACTCTACCTAATCATTCTTAAAATTAAAGTTAAAGAAATTTTAAGTTTAAAAATTAATATTGTAGAGACAATACTTAATAGTAATAATAATCAACAACAACAAGCAACAATATCATTATGCAAACCAATGCAAATCAATTTAGTACCAGTAGATAATTTGAATCTTCAAATACCAGTAGTATAAAAAGTAAAATTTATATTTTGTTTTTTATTGTATATCGGGTGTTATTATAATTTATAATTTATATATTCGGGTATTCTATGTTACATTATTATTTTGCAACTATAACATCACAAACACCCTTTTCCATAAAGTGGTCGGATACAGAATTTATAAATATTTTTTTAAAAGAACCCATTCCTCTAGTACCTAGAATCAATATATCAACTTTATAATCCTCAATAGCAGTTTTTATTCCATCAATTGGGTTATTAGATCTTAAAACTATTCTTTCATTTTTCATCTAGAAATAAATAGATATTCAAGTTAGGAAATCGTTTAAATCAAATTCATTGATTAATGTTTAAGTGCATGCATACCCCATTTTGTTGACATAGATCTTCATATTTTGTTAAAATTGCTTCACCTTTTTCTATTGGCATATTTGGTGGAGTAATGGTTACTATATGTACATGATCATTGGCTTTATATAAATTAGACGCCAATTCAAATGCTTTGTGTGATTCTTCACTACCATCTAATGATACTAAATATTTCATTTTTGTTTTTATATATATATATATATATTACTGTTTAGATTGCTGTTTAAACTTTGAACTATTAGGACCTTATTTTTTTTTTTAAATTCAAATAGATTTTAGTTTTAAAAATTTTTTTAATAAGAAAAAAAAAAAAAATTACATTTTTTTCTAAATATGGAAATTAATTAATTTTTGCATTATGAAAGGGACATGTTTAGGAAGATTGTAGGTCAAGATTAAACCTTTAAAAAATTGAAAATCCTTTATCAGGATAATTTTACAGATAAGTCTTTTAATTGAAAAGGATTAATTTTCAAATGAGATTTTTACAATTTATTTTACAATATCTTCTAAGGGTTAACGGTATGCACGTTAACCAATCTCAGAATCCATTGACGATGTGCTTGAGCTTGAAGAAGAATTATCCATTAGAAATTTTTTTTTGGCTTTTGCATCCAAATATACTAAAATAACAATTTCCAAACTAATAAATATATCAATTATATTATCAATAGAAGTTACAACCATAATTTGTTTAAATGTAACAATTGGAACTAAAAAGGAAATGGTAAATACATGAATTCCATTAGCTAAAAAAGTTAAACCTAATATAATGGCACTTGAATAAAACTATAGTTGAGTTAATAAAAAATTACTATTCTAATAATATAATAATCAATATGGATTTAACTTACAATTCTTGTCGATTGAATTTGTTGTTTTTTGCCAACTAAAAATCCATATACCAAGAATGCAATGGAAAATGAAATACTCATAACAATAGTGTAGAGTCTTGAGAAAAAATAAACTGATTTGTAATATATATGCATTGAGGAGAATTTGGCCTCTGCTATTGAGAGCAAAACCACAAATGCTATTTGTACTGTTACTATTAGAACATAAAGAGGCTTGATGATAAATGAACAACAAGATCTCCTATTTTGGTATGTTACAGGATCATGATACATCTGAATCCAAAATAACACCACTATTAAAAATGATGATAATAATAAAAATGAAGGTGAATTTCTAATAAATGAAAGTATTCCAATTTCAACCTTATTTGAAGTTTCATAAAATGATAAACCAATATTTAAAATTTTTCCTATTATTATTATACAATATTAATAATTATATTATATATAATAACTATATATTTAAACTTACCAATCGAGCAAAAAACTATAAGTATTGATGTTTTTGTAGGTAATGATAACCTTTTTTCAATTTTTAAACTTTTATATGTTATTAAACTGGAGATTACCAAAACCACAAACCATATAATGATCCAAAATATATACACTTTCTTTGCGGTACCTCCTTCATCCATACTTAAATCTATGAAATAAATGTTAACTGTGTTAGACATTTTTGATACTCGGTGCGCATTAGTGTGATTACGATGATAATAGTGATCCAATTTTGATTCCAGTTTCCTCTGACAAATGGAGGATATTTATTTTTTATAAATAAATATTGGTTGATATTTATTTAAAAAAATAAATAGATATTAATCTAAATGCAAAAAATATAATAATTTTAAAAATAATAATTTTTGTTTGAGTTTAGAATCTAAACCAGTGAAATAATGATTCTAAACTAAATCAATTCTTTTTCACTATTGATTTCTTTTTGATTGGTATATATTGTAATGGTATAATTTGGTAATATTATAATTTGTGATTGTATAGTGAGATATATATTATTTGATAATTTAATATATAAATAAAAAAATAAAAATAAAAATTATTTTTGAGATATATATATTATATATAGAGTAATATTAAAATAAAAATTATTAACCAATCCAATAATAAAAAACAATTATTAAATATAATAATAATATTTAGATCTTGTCTTCAATTGATGTTGGTTGTTTTTCTTTTAATAGTTAAAATAATATAGTAATCTTATTTATAGATATACAAATTGTTTTGGTTTTGGTGTTTGATGATATTTTGATTATTTTTATAATGATATAAAATAATAGTATTTGATGATAGTATTAAAATAATCTTGTGTTTAAAAATTACAAATAGTAATATAGTATAGTTGGGGGTGCTGAAAAATATAAAAAAAAAAAAAAAGATATAAAAATTTTAATTAAAAAAAAACACATATAACATATGTATATCTCTATTTATGTTAATATCAAAAATGGTTATAAAAGAAATAGAAGAAGGGTGGGTGGGGTTGAAATCAAATCAAAAAAAAATTAAAAAAAAATTAAATTTTTTAGGGGTGAATATTTGAAAAGGTTGTTACTACAAACACAATCATAAATTAGTGATTGTGTGTATGTAATCCTAGTAGTGTAGTGAGTGTGTGTTTCTAGAGAGTGGTTGACAATTTTCAAATATTTAATAAATCAATACGGATAGGATAGAAAATATGCCCACACACTTTATATTAAATTTTTTCACTATTTAAATTTTGTAGATGAATTCTGGATGTTGACGAGTTTTTTTGAAAATAAGGAATATATTGTTATTTTTGGATGTTGATATATCTTATGAACTGAATAAATTGTCAACAGCATATCAAATTATTCTATAGCCATTGAGGGAAACTAGTAATATAATAAATTAATAGTAAAAACACTTTTACAAAAATAAAAACAATAATGGGGTATAAAAGACGGCAATAACAATTTAGTATTAATTAACTTTTTGAAGAAGTTACTAGTTCTAATAACTCTTAATTGTTATTCTGTATATCGAATATTATATGGAATCATTTGGAGACTATAGTATCATCATTTTGATCAAAATTATAACAATACCTTTTTTAAATATGACCAATGTCTGTAAATTTAAATTTGCTATAAATTATATGTTGATAGATTTAATTTAAAATATCCTATGAATTAAATTTTTGTTATTTGTTGTGAACCAAGTATCTTTTAAATATATCATATTCTAAAAAAAAAAAATAAATAGATAATTTTCCAAAATGGTTCGAGGGTTTTTTGAGAATTATAATTATTGTTTGTTTTTGATATTAAGATTATTGAGAAACAGAGGAAAGAAAAAAAATAGAGTTCAAATTTTAATTTTATACACTAAAAAAAAAAAATAGAAAATCTCCCTTTTCTTCCAATGTTTAAACTCTATATATACCCACCACTATACCACCCCCACTCTATCAAAATTCAACTGGTACTACCTGCCACTTACATACTTTTTTTTTTTTAATGTTTAAATTCCTTTTTGATTTTTAGGATTTAATATAAAAAGAGCAAAATTGTAATTCCAAAAGGCAATGATCAATTTGTTAGAATTGTTTTGTGAACACATAATAACAACTGACACTACTAAAATAAGATATTAAACCTTAGATTTTATGTTAATATCTTCCCAAAGCAGTGTTGATGGGTTGATTCTTTTAGAACTTTATATATTGTTTTAAATATTTAAATTATAATGAATGTAAGGGTGTGGGGGGTTTCTTTTAATTACCACATAAAAATTTTAAAAATGTGTTGGGGTTGATAACAATATGCACATCATCCTTTGGTAGAACCCACTAAATTAAAAAAGAAAAAAAAAAAAAACTTTGGTGGTCTTGCGAAAGAGGTAGATGTGAACTTTTAATTATAAATATATTTATTAACAGCAATTTAAATCCAATTTTTGATTTCCAGTATCAGAAGTTATAATATCTCTGTATTCTACTTTTGATCTGTATTTTGAATAGTCAATTGGTTCCCAATCATTAAAAGTGAGATAATGTAACAGACCAGGTTCATCACCTCTGAACTTCTTAAACATTGCTTGATTTACTTCCTTTTGAGTCAATGCATGATTGAAAATAGTGAGATCATCGACCTTTCCTCTGTACCCGTGAGTATCACAACCCAGTTTAACTCCAGTTGATGCAATGTCAGGTTTAGCAACTGTTTTATAACTACTATCAAAGTTACCATTGGTATAGAATGTAATAACTTCTGTACCTGGAATATCACCAGGTTGTGCAACAATACCAATATGTTTCCATTGACCTGGTATAATTGGAATCTCTGATAAGAAGCACTGTTCACCAGAGGTTCCCCAACAATATCTAATATAATCTCTACTCCATTCCGAATGAATGCTAATAATAACTTGATCATCACCAATAGACAGTAATTTAGAATCGAATTCCAGTTCTATAGGCTCCAACCACATTAGTATGGTAAAGTAACCTGAGATTGCAGGAATGGTATCATTCTGTAAAATTATCAGACATGATGTGTCCTGTGGTAATATAATGAGTCTTTTCTGACCTTTTACATTCTCAGGTTCACCAAATAGCAATCTATGACCTGCTGGTGCACTATTATTATACTCAGTCACTCTCTTGTGGATATATTCACATATCCTACAATCACCGTTATAGAATAGACATTTGTTGTGCTTTTCTATGAATTTCTCTGGAAATGGTTCAGTCTTCCACTGAAAATACTCTTCATAGGCAGTATGATTACTAATCAAATATTTCAAATGATTCACTAAATCTGTTGGTGATTTAAAATCACTAGTTTTAATAATGCTACCTTTTGGTACCCATTCATCAATATTATCAGCACCCATATAAATAGGGACACTTCCACTCCTAAAAACCCCCAAAACAACTTCATTAGTCTTCCAATACACTCTACTGAATTCTAATCTATATCTAATACATACAATAAAGATGTAAATACTTTTTCAGTTACATAATCAGTTTTGTTATTGTTTTCAAAGGATATAGAGAACATGTATTTTCCAAGAACTTTTCTTTTGATACGGAAACTGTCACCAAGGTCATCAAATAGATGATGTTCATTGTCTTCAGGCGCCAAGTCAAAATTATGTAGACACATACCCATAGCATCGATTCTTATCTGTTTCATCATATCCTTTAGGTAACTAGTACGATAGATTGCGCCACCTCCATGACAATTGCTAGCCATAAACCCTATATGCTGGATTTTATGTGCAGTGGGTATAATAGGTGTAGTCTTGAATTCCTCAATACCCCCCTTGTCGTAAGATCCCCAATTACAAGCAAATGTTACAGGAACTGCAGAGTAGTTCTGTTGGAATGTGGCATTGACATCAATGTGGTTGTGGAATCCAGGTTCAGAGAATATTGGGAAATAGCCATCGTGTTCATAACCAAAGTTGATGTAGTACTGGTTAACTTGTTTCTGAGGTAACTCAGGCTTCTGTTTGAGGTATGCGTATCCAAAGTTTGCAAAAGCTTGTGCTTCAATCATTACAGCGTCACTACTGTCAAATAATGTCTTATCAGATGTGTATTCACATTCTACGGAACATTTTTCTTTATGTACAGTTTGTCCGAGATAGTTTGGTGTAGTATATGGGTTAACTCCTAATCCTGACCATGTAGCTCCACCATGTAACACTAAAATTTGTACCCCATTCACAAATTGAATTATTATAATTCCTAATATTAATAATAATACAAATTTCATCGTAATTTACTAGTTGATTTGGTGTTTTAAAACAATTTAAATTAAAAAAAAAACAATATAGATAACCCACTACATCTGAGTAACAACACACCAAAAATATATTTTAAAAAAAAATTAATTTCATTGGGCCTTCTTCAAAAAAGTCAATTAGTGAAGAAAGGATCATTTAGAATTATTCTTTTATCCTTTTAGTTGTTATTAATACATTTGTGGTATTAACACACAATATTCATTATTAGATTTGATCTTTTCTAAATATTTCTTAATTTTTTAACATTCTACCAAAATAAAATTTTAATTTTTTTTAATTAGTTTTTTTTTTGACAAGAGAGGTATGGATATTCAAGAACAATATTCCCAAAGTCCACACAGACCAAGTAATGGTGGTGGCAGTGGTTCACCAAGAGGTAGATCAAGAGACAGATCACCAAGAGATAGAGGTGATAAAGATTCTGGTGAATTCAGAAATAGATTGGCAAATGTAAGTTTTAATTAATCATTTTAGTTTTCTCTGATCACATACTTTGGAGAAACAATATTGTTTTATATAAAAAGTTACTTACTAATTAATGATCCAACAGACAGCCGAACCAAGTAATATTTTAGGTATCTTTGGTTTAGCCCAAAAGACCAATGATCATGACCTTGAAAATGAGTTTGGAAGATTTGGTAAAATTGAACGTGTAGATTTAATTATGGACAGAAAAACTGGTCAATCTAAATGTTTTGCTTTTGTTTATTTTGAAAAACAAGAAGATGCAGTTAGAGCAAAAGAAGAATGTCAAGGAATTGTATGTATATTATTGTAATTAGAGTTTTTAATTATTATAACAACACACTAATAATTATTTTAATTTATTTATTTATTATTATAATTTCAAAGGAATTACATGGAAAGAAAATTCGTACAGATTTTTCAGCTACCAAGAAGGCACATGATCCAACTCCAGGTAGATACTTTGGAAATCCAAGAAACGACAATAGAAATAGATCACCACCAAGATATTCACCATATGGTGGTGGTAGTGGAAGACCATTCAGAGACAATGAACGTGGTTATAGAGGAGGAGGAGGTGGTGGTGGTGGTGGAGACTACAGACGTGAAGATCGTGGCTACAGAGGTGAAGATAGATACAGAGATGACAGATACAGAGATGATAGATACAGAGATGACAGATATAGATCATCATCCAATGGAGGTGAAGATCGTGGCTACAGATCTGGAAGTAGCAGCAGCAGCGATTATAGACGTGGCAGTGATCTATACAGATCATCTGGTAATGGTTCCGATGACCGTTACAGAAATGGTGAAGACAGATACAACAGACCTGCTAATGACGGTTACAGAGGTAATGATAGATCAGATGATGAACGTAGATATAGATAAGTTAGTAGTAATACTATACCATCTATTTTTCACCTCATTATTCTAGATATGTCTAGACCAAAACACACTCACAATATTCCCCTTCTCTCTCTACATTTTTCTTTTATATCAACTCAAAGTACAACCTTTTTTTAAACCATACCCCTCTCACAAACACAACCTTTTCTCAAACTTTCTAAACCCCCAAATTCCCTTTTCTTTTCTTATAATAGATATTTTTTATATTATTAGAACTATTATATTTATTTTAGGATAAACCACGAAATATATATAAATGATTGGAAAAATGCATACACACAAATAAGAAATCTTTTTAATGAAAATAAAAGGAACAAAGGAATAGCAAGAAATAATTTTTATAAAAGTCAATTATTCAAAAATAAAAACAAACATAAATAATATGAAGATTGAACTTGTTAAATTGAAATTAATGAATTTGTAGAAGGAGTGAAATAATCGTCACCAACCAAAATAAAAGAAGTATAAAAAGGGTATAGAAGTTGGAAATAAGAAAAATGTAGAGGTGGGGGATTTATTGGAATTAAAAGTTTAGGAGATGAATAGAAGAAAAATGGGAACAACTAAAAAACAACTAACTTCTCTAGACTGTGTATATCTGACTCTTCAAAAGAAAAAGTGAAATAGTCATCATTGTTAATAAGTACTACTAACATCATCTTAAACAATAAGGAAATCATCAATAAAAAAAACCAGGGAGAACTGTCAATAAATTTAATATTATAATTATAATATTAAATAGGTTAAAAAAAGTTAAGTTAATATATAAATAATATATTTTTTCAATAGTTGTTTTAATTAATTGTTCTGATTAATTGCATTGATTTATTATCTTCATTGAATGTTTATTGGGAAATTTAGCAAATGAGGAAAAGAATTATTACCAGTTTGGTGTAAATTGTGTAGATAAATTAAATAATGACCGACAAAACTATCATTAGTTACTAGTAAGGTTTCTAATGCTATCCATACTTTAAAAATCTTAGCTTCCTTTTACCCAGTTTGTTTCTTCCATAACTGATATATATTCCAATTATTGCTGTGAGTCGTATTAATAGTTACCTGAATTGCATAAAGATGTTTATCATTTGAATTCCATATTAAAAAATCCACATCAGGAAAATTTGATGCATGTGGAATAATAATATGGTTTTTCGCCCAAGAGCAATCACAATCGGTTACATTTTTACCATAAAAATAAAATGGTTCGAATTGATCAACTGTAATATTTAGTGCCTCTCCTCTTTCACCAAACATTGTTGTCTTCCAGCTTTACCATATCGAATAAATGTATGAAATATTGGTTCTTATCATTATATGCTTAAAATAATAAGGTAAGAGGGTTTGTTAACAATTAATTTTATATTTTTCCAACAGTTATGTGATTACATGTAAACATTTTAAACCCCTTCTATTTTTATACTTTCTATTTTGATTTGCAATTAAAAGTGGTGGGGTGGGTTATTCACCACAATTTATCAAATCTTGAAACAAACAACTCTGAGATTGTGATTGCAAGCAATTATAAATTTTATTTTAATTTAATTTTTTTTAAACAACAAACTGATAAAAAAATCTAAAGAGCATTTATTATTTTTTTTTTTTAGAACTTTTAGAATCACAGCAAAGACAACAGTATTTTGTGATATTTTTGAAATTTCCTAGCAGGATACCACCATGATTAGTGCAGAGGATTTCAATTTACTACAAGAACAATTAATTGAATTAAAAAGATACAAATATGAACAAAGTGAAAGAGAAAAGAAATATTTAAATGGTATTGTGTTATTTTTTTTTTATGATTACAATATGTTTTTTTAAAAATATATTTATATTGGTGGTGAGAACATTAGTCACTAATTACTATAATTTCAATTTATAATAACATAGAGATTAAAGAGTTAAAAGAAAAGTCAGAGCATCATGAAGAACTTCCAAATCCTACAACACCAAAAAAGAAAACCTCCTTATTTTCAGACTATCTAACTAATATAACTAAAGACAAAGGAAAGTTGTCAGATTTACAAGAAGAAAATGATATTCTAAAGAAAACTATTCAACAAAATACACTAGTACACCAAGAACAGTCAGAAGCTCTACAACACAATGTCAAAAGTCTCTTTGAAACCAATTCCAAATTGGAGGATGAAATTAAACAGTTGAATAAAGACATTCAAGGGTATACTGAGAAACTAGAGGAACAGAAATCTACAATACATAAACTGCAATTTGATATCGCAGAGTCATATAGTAATAACAATAGTGTAATAGGCGACAATAATAGTGCTAATAATGGTAATAGTTTGTGTTCTTCTCCTAATATATCGTCAGTTAGTGGTGTGTCTTCAGCTTCTGTGAGTTCTGCTAATTATCTTGTAGATAGTGATCAACTAGTTCAAGGATTTTTATGTGCTTTACAAGAGTATTCTACAATATCTGCTGAGGATAAAGAAGATTTGAAATCCAAATTACTTCAAATTCAGTTGGATTTTAGTAGTAATAGTAGTACTCCTAGTACACCTCAGAGTTCTCAACAACAACAACAACAGCCTAAAGAGATTATATTCCATCCTTTAGGTGAACCTGTATACAATCCAGAAGAGGAAAAGGAAAAGACTAAACTAAGGGATACTATAAAGAATCTAATGGACCAGATTAGAGAATTGGATATAAAGTATCAAAAGAGTCAACAGTTGCATAAGGATAGTTCATCTTTGGTTAGTGAGTTTCAAGAGAAACATAAACAGGCTGAATTGAAAAGAGTCAAAATTGAAGATCGTTTAGGTAATGAAATTAAATCTCTTAAAGAGAATGTTGAAAAGTTGGAGAAAGATAAAGTAGATTTAAAGAAAGAGAAAGAGGAGATGGAGACTACTCAACAGAATATGGTAAAGAAATTAAGTGATCAAATTACACAATTGTCAACTTCAATGAAACTGGATCAAGAGAACTTTGATAAGGCTATTCAGGACAAGATTGATGAGATTAGAGGTCAGAAACTTAGTTTTGAAAGACAAATAGAGGATTTGAACGATAAGGCTAATATCTTTAAAATGTCACGAGATGAGTATTTGGATCAGTTTAATAAGACTACTCAGGAACTGGTTGAAAAAGAGAAGGAGTTGGAGGTTGCAAAATCAAGAATTTCAGATACTGATAAAGAACTTTTGGGGTTGAAAGATAGTTTTAGAGATCTTCAGAATGAACATTTGGAGACTAAGACCTCTTTGGATAGCCATTCGAATAAATCAAAGAAGTTCCAAGACCAATTGGCAATGGAGAGAAGTAGTTTTGATTCTTTGAATGAGAAATTCAATTTACTTAATAGTCAACATTTGGAACTGGAGAAAAAGTGTCAGGATGTTGAAAAAGAGTTGGCAGAGTCTCAGAAGGATTTGAATAAGATTCAAGAAGGTAATGGAGATTTACAACAGCAGTTTAATGAGTTGACTGATCAGTATAAAACTCAACAAGTGGAGTTGGAGAATCTACAAGGAAGATATAGTGAGTTGGAGAATGCTCATAAAGAAGCTGTTGAGAAATTAGTGGTTCTAGATCAGGTTAGTGTGGAGAATGAAAATTTGAAATTAGAGATTTCAGAAAATTCTCAAAAACTTCAGAGGGCATTGGAGAGTTTGAATAACATTCAACCTGAATTTGAAAAACTTAAACTTGACAATGAGGCCAATTGTCAGGAAATTGTAAAATTAAAAGTCGAAATTGAAGATGCAGAAACTGAAAAGAAAATTGCTGAAAAGAAGAATTTGAAAATGATAAAAGATCTCAAGATGGAGTTATCCAAAGAGAGAGAGAATCTGTCACAGTCATTTAATGGAATATCATTGAGTGCTACTAATAACAGTCAGAGTCTACCTTCGTCACCTATGCTTTCAAAATCAGCATCTTCAGTGAGTTTGCCTACAACACCTCAGATGACACCTTTAAGTGTTGGCAGTGGTGGAGGTCTGACACCAAAGTCACAGGTAGGTACACCACACAAGACACATCATCAGCGTTCATTATCCATGAACCCTAATTTACTGGTGAATCAACCTCCAGTCAATATCGAACAGTTGAAACATGACTTTGAACTCATGGGTAAGAAACTAGGTGAAATGGGTAACGAAAAATATAAACTAGAAGAAAAGATTAGATCTCTTGAGACCAATGTAACTTCACTTAACCAGGAACTAGATAAAAAGACTAAAGTTGTGAGATTTTATATCTCCAAAACTCAACTTGGAAGAGCCACCACTGAAGATGAGAAATCAAAGAGAATGAAAGGTGGTGTTTTGGGTAGTTTCTGGAGAAATAACGATCCAAATATTGTAGCTGAAATGGTTGAAAAAATGGAAACCATGTTACAAGAAAATATTCTAAAGAATATTCAGCTCTCTGATAACATTGAAATGTTGGGTGATGAATCTGTTAAACTAAGAAATGAAAATATCAGATTGAAATCTCTATTGGAATCTAATAATATTAATAGTGATGACTTATCTGTAAATAAATAGTTTAATAAAAATATATATATATTTTTAATTTTTATCTTCAAGATATTATAGTATTTTAAAATAGATAATTATTTTTTTAATTACTTTCTGTAATTTGTGGAATAATAAACCGCGTAAAAAAAAAAAAATTGATTATTAAAAATGTCAAATACAGATTCATTACTTCCTTGGGTTGAAAAATATAGACCAAAGGAAATTAAAGATATTGTAGGAAATGAAGATACTGTAAATAGATTAGAATGTATATCACATGATGGTAATTTACCAAATATAATTATAACGGTATGTGTTTTGGAAAATTTAAATTTTAAAGAGATTAACATAGTTGATTAATCATTGTATGTATTTAAATAGGGACCACCAGGTACAGGTAAAACAACTAGTATATTATGTTTAGCAGCAGCATTATTGGGGCCAAATTATAAAGAAGCAGTTTACGAATTAAATGCATCTGATGATAGAACATTAGATGTAGTAAGAGATAAAATTAAAACATTTGCAAATAAGAAAGTTACATTACCACCTGGTAGACATAAGATTATTATTCTAGATGAAGCTGATAGTATGACAACTGGTGCTCAACAGGCATTGAGAAGAATTATGGAAATCCATTCAAATACCACACGTTTTGCATTGGCTTGCAATCAATCATCAAAGATTATCGAACCTATTCAATCTAGATGTGCAGTATTAAGATTTACTAAATTGACAGAGGCACAGATACTTAAGCGTCTAAAAGAAGTTACAGATGCTGAAAAAGTTAGTTACGATGCCAGTGGTTTAGAAGCTATTGTCTATACCTCTGAAGGTGATATGCGTCAGGCTCTTAATAACCTTCAAGCTACTTACTCGGGTTTTGGGTATGTAAATCATGAAAATGTATTCAAGGTCTGTGACCAACCTCATCCTGAAGAAATTATGAAAATCATAAACTTTTGTGCCAATGGTATGACTCGTGAGGCACATGAAGCACTTTTATCTGTATGGCATGATGGTTACTCTTGTATTGATATATTATCTACTTTCTTTAAAGTTACAAAAACTATCCCAAACCTACCGGAATATCAGAAATTGGAATTCCTAAAAGAGATTGGGTTCATTAATTATCGTGCTTCTTCAGGATTGAATTCTTTTGTTCAATTGACTGGTCTGATATCCAAATTATGTTTAGTCTCCGTTGAAATGTCCAATAATGGTTTAATTCCAAAGAAATAAAAATTATAATAAACAAATCAATTTTTAACTTATTATAATATTAATGTACAAAAAAAGAATAATAACCCTACATTCTCTTTCATTCTATATCATAAATACTACTATTATAAACCTGTTATTTTTAATTTACAACTACAAATATTTTATTATTAGCTATAGTTATAATATATGTTTTATCAGAATAAATTACTATATTATAATAATCATAATCAATATATTAATATATAAAATTTCAAATAATCATTCAATATTTATAATAACATGTCCCTATAAATATTCATAGAAATTAGAATAATACAAACGTGATAGTCTTTTAAAATCTTGTTTGGTAGTAGTTGTAATAAAATTGACATCATTTAACATTGAAAGAATAACTTTTGCAAATTCTGCACTTTCTTTTGATAATGTACCTGCTTGCTGTTGTTTATCATTATTTAAATAGTGATTAGTAATCAACTACACTATCATTTCAAACTCAGATCTTTTCTCATACACTTAAAATTTGACCTTCTTGGTCAATTGTCATTGATCCTTTAAAATCCTTTAAAATATCTTGTTCGCTCATTGTTGTTATTGTGTATGTGATTGTTTTTATAAAAAGTAATAAAAGGAGTAAAAAAACTAAACAAAAAAAAATAAAAAAAAAAATTAAATTTCTTTGTATATTTCTATAGAAGTAGAATATATAGTTTATAGTATTATATTATTATCATAGTATCAATAGTAGAGTCTTAAAATCTTCATTCTTAAAAAGATAAGATGGTAAGTCCATTGTAACCTTTTGATTCAATGAATGTGCAAAACAATATAAAAATGAATAAAATTTTAAACCATGTTACATCATATTCCCCTATAATTTTTAAGATGCAGTTTCATGACCACGAAAATTCAGAAGTAATTTGGAAATATATATAAAGATAATATTATAAAATTTGAAATAAATTCAATGAAAATTTTGTATTTTTTTTTTTTTTTTTATAAATATCTTCAAAATTTGTAAAAAACTTTTCAGTTCATTTAAAATTAAAACATCTAATAAAAGATAAATTTTATTCAAAGATGTTAAATAAGGTTTTTGAAGAACAATATGTTTTGTCAGCTACCAGATCGGATAAAGAGAAATTACTCTCTACTCTGATCAATGGTAGTCCAGACTACTACTTTTATAATGCATTGCATTTACTTAATGTCGACCCACAATTGACTGACAATTCCAATAAGACACTTTATAGAAAGTTGATGGCAGATTGGAGAAAGACTGGGTCAACTGGTGATCTTCCATTACTACAGCTCAGAAAGAAACTATTAAGATTCAATGAAAACAATCAGAAATCATGTGATAATCTTTATAGATTACTTAAAGATAATTTTGGATTAACATTTACTCACTCACCAACATCAGTTGATGAGAGTTATGATACACCAAGCCAAGAGTACCCAACTAAACTCAACCCTGATCTAGTAGATAAAAAAACAATCATTCAACCAGTATTGGATTCAACTTATTTCTCAATGGATAGATATAATCCAAAATCATTACCATATCTTCTCAATACCTTTAAATTCTCTGATAATCATGTATGTACAAACTCCTTCTTCTCATTTTGTAACCTTACACTGAAAAAAAAAAAATTTTGTAAAAAAACAATTATATTAATATGAAATTATTTGAATTAACCAGGTTAAACAAGCATTCCCAAAAATTAAATATCCAGTATTTGATGAGATTGTCAATGAAATTGTAAAGAATAAGTTCAGTTTTAATAGCTATGAAGTCATCAGCAATTTGACACTTCCACAAATGGATCAACTTCAAAGCAAGTATCCTGAGATTGTAGATGCCAGTTTTATCAAGAGCTATTTGGTTAAACTCCTCCCTGGAAAAGATGAAAATGAGTGGAAGAATGATCCAGTAGCTTCTGAAAACTATTTCAAAGTCTCCATGAAATTTGTAAATACTCTCCCAAAATCATTCAATCAAATTAAATTCACCGTTTTGTATCATTATCTTCAACATCAAATCACATTGAATCAATATGATGACACTCTAATTCAAAAGTATTTTGAATATCCAAGAAGTTCTTATAATTACAATGATGAGTCATCACACTACAAAGCCTATCAACACTCTGAAATCATTAGATTTAATTCCGCAAATTTAATAGATAACTATCCCCCAGTTTCTGAAAGTGATGATGAAAAATTAGTATGTATATACTATTGAAATTAGATTTTATGATTCATTTGATATTAATATTAATATTTATAAATTATATTAGTTAAAACAATTATTAAGACATAAATTCTTAAAAATTGATGATATAAAACCATTTTTGGAATGGTTTAAACCATACTTTTTAAAGGGAATTTTGGCAGAAACTAGATTGTTGGAAAAGGACCCAAATGAAGATAAATGGACACAATTACTGGATCACGGTACTGTACAGAAATTGAAGGATAGAGTAGATATTGAGTTCCTTCCAACTAATGCTAAATTCTATCATCCTGATGATGGCGTTCAGTTGAAAGTTGCTATAAAGAATGTTCAACATTTAATTGTAAAGGTATTTGAAATCAATACATACAATTTCTATAAGATGGAAAACAAACAAATTGATGCTAATGTTAAATTGGATGGTTTGGTTGCATCAGAGGAATTCAAATTTGAGTATACTGATACACCAATTGCTAGGGTTGTTAGGGACTATCAGTTCCCTTCGTTGAAAGGAAAGAGAGGTATATTTGTATTGGAGTTTATTGGTAATGGTAAGAGTTCACGTGCACTCATTAGAAAGGGTGAACTTAACTTTATCACTGAAACCACTCATTTAGGTCAACTTATTAAAGTTCTAGATGAAGACTCACAAAAACTCTCTAAAGCCTCTGTATGGGTTGATGGTAATACCTATAAAACAAATGAAAATGGTGATATCCAAATACCATTCACAACCTATCCATCTAGTAAATCTATTCTATTGGTCTATGAAAACTTTTCAACTTTGAAAACCTTTGATCACAAGGGTGAACAATACACATTAAGTGGTGGAATATACCTAGAAAATGGGTCTCTAATCTATGGTGAAAGAGCTCAAATTGCAATTAGAGCTAAACTCTTTTTAAATGGTACACAAATATCAACATCACTTTTGGAAGAGTCTACATTGACTCTTACTAGCACTGATAATAGTTCAAGTCGTATTTCAAATAGTAAAGAAATCAAACCTTTTGTGTTATCGGATACTGAAGAATCTGTATACTCTTATAAAGTACAAGAGAATCTCTCAACTCTATCTGTAAATTTCCAAGCAAAAATTAGAGCAATCTCTAGAGGGAATGTTCAAGAGACATTACAATTCTCCAATACCTTCACAGTTGGTACTATTAATGAAAGTAATCAAACTAATGAGATTTACTTCAAAAAAGACAACCAAGGCTTCAAACTCTGTCTTTATGGTAAAGGTGGTGAACCTATTCCAAATCAGACATTAAATCTTGAGTTTAGACATTGGTGTTTGAATGAAAGTACCTATATCAATCTACAAACTGATAAGAATGGTATCATCGATCTTGGTCCTTTAGATGAAGTACATTATGTAAATGTATATCGTGATAGACAATACCAGTTCTACCTAGACCAATACCGTCCAAATTACACCTATCCATGTCATATCAATGCTAAATTGGGTGATGTTATAACTCTTCCTTATTTTGGAAACTCTAAAACACCAAATAAGGCTGCATTCTCTCTCTTTGAATTGGCACCTGATAACAAGGTCTCTAAAGACTTGTTTAGTTTGATTAAACTACAACATGAAGAAATTCAATTACAACTTCCAGCTGGTGAATTTAAATTCTTTATAAACGATAATCCAACTGTTGAAATTGACATTGTTGTATGTGATGGTGATTTACGTGAAGATGGAAACTACATTGTAAGTCCATCAAAGATTATTGGATATGAACCTACATCCATTAAATCATTGCAACTTGTAACTAAAGTTGCTGACAAGAATCTTCAGATTAAATTGAAAAACTATACACCAGATGCAAGAGTTGTAGTAACAGCTTCACATTTTGTTCCTACAAATATTGATGAGTTACAATTACAAACATCACCTATTGTACATGTTGGATATGGAAAGTCTGCATCAGAGTATTTCTCAGGAAGAGAACTTGGCGATGAGATTAACTATATCTTTAATAGAAAGAATCAACATTCAAAGTCAACTCTACCTGGTAACTCTCTAAAGAAACCATCATTACTCATGCAACCATTCTCAGTCTCAAAAACTGATCAATCTAAAGAATCCCTATCTGTTGGAACTACATTTGGAAGTGCACCATGTCCAATCACTGCAAATAGACATTTAGGATCTGCAATGAGAGAGAGAAGAGCAGCAGGATCATCAGGTGGGTCAGGCCCATTTTTAGAATTCTTAGGTAACCCAACTTCAATCCAGTACAATTTGAAACCTAATAACCAAGGTGAGATTACACTCCCACTAAATACCATTGAACAGGCTGGTAACTACATAAGAGTAACTGCAATTGACAGTGAATATATGTTTAATCAATTATTGGTTTTGGATCATCCTGAACCTAAATTCAAGGAGATAAAACTAACAAGAGCTCTCGATCCTTTGAAACACTTTAAAGAGGAGAAGTTAATTAGTACCGTTCAACCAGGCCAGTTATTTGAGATACTTAATGTAGACAGCTCTAAATTCGCACTTTATGATACTCTGGATAAAGTAATGGAACTCAGTAAGACATTGACAGCTGGTAAAACTACTCTACAAGAATTCTCATTTATTGCAAATTGGGCTTCAATGACATTTGATCAGAAGAAAGAGAAATTCTCTAAATACACTTGTCATGAATTAAACTTTTTCATTTATAAAAAGGATAAGGAATTCTTTGAAAAGGTTGTGCTGCCATTTGTAGAATGTAAAATGAATAAGACATTCATTGATTTCTATTTGACTTCTAATAAGGTTAGATTACAGGACTTTGTTCAAGACACTTATAAGTTCAATCAACTTAATACTCTAGAGAAGATATTGTTAGGTGAAGTGTTCCCTGAACATGCCAAATCCATTGAAAATAATCTAACTCAACTCACTGATTTCCTTCCAATTAAGTCTATACACTATGATGATATATTCAAAGTGGCTTTAAATCAATTGGAATCTGATATTGAATCTGCACCCGAATACACTCCAGATCAACCACCTGGTGGTGAAGGAGGTGAAGAGGAATACAATAGAAATGTTTCATTTGCCAGTGCTAGCCTTATGGATATGGAGGATAGCAGATCTTATCGTATGGAAAAAGAGTCATATGGTGATATGGATTTAAGTCCACCTCCTCCACCTCCTTCATCAAGATCCGCAGGTCCTCCACCACCAGTTATGGAAATGATGTCTTCAGCAAAAATGAAAAAGAAGTCAATATCCACTGCCAAACCAGAATCACGTATGAGAATGGCTCAACCATTATACCAACAAATTGAAAAAACTCAAGAATTGGCTGAAACTAATTATTATAACCAATTGAAGACTAATAGTCGTTTGATACCTTGTAATGAGTTTTGGAGAGATTACATTACACATATTAACAGCAACACCAGTAATAACAATAATGCAAAGAAATACTTTTTAAGTAAATATATTGCATTTACAAACAGTTCATTTACAGAATCTATAATGGCACTCTCAGTACTTGATATTCCATTACAATTGGCTAACAAGGATACCTATTCATCTATCAGACCCAAAGATGGAAAATTCTCAGTTACACCTATAACTCCAATCATTATATTCCATAAGGAATTGGTTAGTGCTGAATTGGATAAAACACAAGGCTCTGATCAAGGTGTATTCATTAACCAAAATTTCTTTGATATCAATAACAGATATTCTTATGAGAACAATGAAAATGTTGAGATTTATGTTAAAGATGAATTCTTAACATCTAGAGTCTATGGATGTTTAGTTGTCATTGCAAATCTCACTAGTAGAACAAAGAAATTGGATATTCTATTCCAGATTCCAAAAGGCGCAATTCCAGTAGGTCCCCATCCATTCTATACCAAAGACAGTAGTATTGAGTTATCAAGTTACTCAAATACCAATTTAGAATATTACTTCTATTTCCCATCAGTTGGAAGATTTAGTCATTTCCCAGCACATATATGCGAGAAGGGAAAAATCATCTCAAGTATCAAACCATTTGAATTCAATGTAGTCAGTAAAGCTACTATTGTAAATACAATGTCTTGGCAATATGTAGCTAATAGAGGTACTCCAGAGAATATTATAGAGTATTTGGAAAAAGAGAATCTATATAGAACTAAACTTCATGACTTGTATCATCGTTTGAAGGAAAAGAATGTTTGGGAGAAGGTTATCAAAGTACTAAAAGCACATAAATTCTATGACCAAACAGTATGGTCATATTCCATTTTTCATAAGTCTCCAGTACATTTACAAGAATATCTCTCTGAGAAGTACAAGAATCTGCAATTTGGTAGATCCATTAGTTCTCCACTTGTACGTTGGAACCCATTGGATAGTGGTGAAATGAATTACTTTGAATACTCACCATTGGTTAACTCTAGAACCCATCAATTGGGTAACGAGAGAAAGATTCTTAATGATAAATTTGCTAATCAATATACACAATATCTCAATTTATTATCTTTTAAAGAGAATCCTTCTGATTCTGAATTACTCTCTGTTGCATACTATTTGATACTTCAAGATAGATTTAATGATTCTGCTGTTGTAATGAATAGAATTGGTAAAGTAGTTGTTAATCAAAAACCCTCTACCAGTACTTCAACTACAGTACCTACTACCTCTGACTCAGCTACTGATAATGATAAAAAGAAAAAGAAAACTGATGATGAGAAAAAGAAAGAAAAAGAGGAAAAGAAGAAACTAAAAGAAGAGGAAAAGAAGAAGAAAGAGGAGGATAAAGAACTTAAAAAGAAACTCAAGGAAGAAGAAAAGAAAAAGAAGGAGGAAGACAAAAAGAAAAAGAAGGAAGGTATTGTTGATCAACCACAGTCACCTAGTACACCAATATCACCATCTGGAACTACACCAACTCCATTGTCACCACCTGTACCAGTTCAAACTACACAATCAACTTCATCTTTGGGAACTATTGGTTTTGATCTAAAGACTGATGATGATGAGACACTTATTGATGTATCAACATTTAATCAACCAGCTAATCTTCCAGAGTTGGCTATTCAGTTTGACTATTTGGTTAGTTATTTAGACTTTTTCAATAGTAATCCAGTTCATGCAAAGATTCTGTCAAAGAAATACCAAGATTACCCTGTACAGAGATGGAATGCTTTGTTTAAGGATATGAAGAATAAGATTGACCAAATCAATGATATCGATTCTATTGATATCAATTATGAATCTGAAATTGACAGAGAAAGAGCTCAAGCCAAAATGGCAACCAATGCCTCAACATTTGATATCTCTGTTGAAGGAGGTAACAAGCAAATTGCAGTTAACTACAGTAACTGTACTGATATCACTGCTTGTTACTATGTAATGGACATTGAACTACTCTTTAGTTCCAATCCATTTGTTCAACAAGGTCTTGGTCAATTCCTCTATGTTGTACCCAACAAGACTGTTTCCTATCCACTAACTCAAAAATCTGGAACTTTTGTAATTGAAATTCCACAAGAATTCCAAAACAAGAACATCATGGTTGATTGTCACTCTGCCAATATTCATCATAATCTAACAGTCTATTCCAACAATCTGTCTGTAATGTTAGCTGAGAAAGCTGGTCAATTAAGAGTCATCAATAGACAATCCAAAAAATCAATTCCAAAGGCCTATGTAAAAGTCTATGCCAAATTAAAATCAGGTACTGATCAGTTCTGGAAAGATGGATACTCTGATATCAGTGGTTACTTTGACTATTCAACAGTCTCTAGTGGTAACATTACTGATGTTGCTAAATTCTCAATTCTAGTACTCTCAGAAGAATTTGGATCACTAATTAAAGAAGCTAAACCTCCTGGTATCTAAACTATTCTCTAAATCATTATATCTATATATATATATATTTCATGTATACCAATTTTGATTATCTTAAATAAATTTTACAAAATTTTCACAACCACTTTAAGGCTGTGGTGTTGTCTTCTTTTTAGGTTTATTATTTAGATGATGATCAGGAATGATATATTTAATATCTTTTGGATCATAGTTTTTCATGTGATAAATAACAGCTTCCCTGATTTCGTGATTAACCCATGCTGATTGATCTTTATAAAGGAATCTTGAAAGAATCAATGAAAAGAATAATAGTATTACAATATTTCCAATATTGAAAATGGAACCAACATCAGTTATAGTTCTCTTGGCAAGACCAGAATCGGTTTCTTCGTTGGTTGTCGATACCATCATTGATGTTGCTTGAATTTGAAGTTTTAACGTTCCACAATTCATTGAAGGATCGTCAACACATGGTTCAGATGCTGATATAATCGATTGGAAAAATGGGGAAAATGATTCAATACCTTGTTCATCATTTTGTCCTTTATAGACTGATTTCTCAAAGAACAAGTTATTATCACTGTGTAATAGAAGTGGAAATGATCTTGGTTGTGCATCGGTATTATTTATATTTATAATCTTAAAATTAATTTGTGGATATTCTTCAACATATCTAGATTGAATTGCTATAGTCCAAAATTCCTCAGCAGATTGTACATTGAAACTTGGACCACCAATTTCAAAACATTTTCCATCAGTATATGCAAACTCTTGATTGGTTCCAAAAAATGAACAACTACTGGCTTCATTGTTACAATACCAACTAATTTTCTTATTATTATTCACAACTATAAATTCATTCAATTGACATGAACCACAAGCATTCAAACAAAATGTAACATTGGGTAACTAGAATACATTATAATTTCATTTAAATTAGTAAAATTTTTAATTAAAATTTGAATAAATAAATACATACTGCAATTGAAGATTCAAGTTTATTACTGATGAAAATCAAACGATTTTGATTATTTTTTGAAAAGAATATAGCAATAAGAATCAAAACCATTAATAAAATTACAACATATCTAACTTTTTCAACTAATGCCTTTTTTTCACTATAAAAATCCTGATCTGGAATTCCTTTTAATCTCTGTATTACACCTGTATTTTCATCATCACTATCTATATTATTATTACTTTTTTTTGTATTTGTTGATTTTGCCATTAATTATCTTTATATATATAATATTGGTTTTAAAATAAAAGAAATCAAAAAAAAAAAATAAGGATCAATAATAGATATTTTTAGCTCCAACACAACAATTTGATTTTGAAGAGTTTGATATTTTCATTTTTTATGTTTTGATTAAAAAAAAAACTCCACAACAGTAAAATGAAAAGAATGATAAAAATATCTCTTTTTGTTTTATTTTTATGTGTATTTGTATTTCCTTCAAATTGTCAAATTTCAAAACAATTTATTTCAGGTAATTTTTATCAACAGAATTACTTTTATTTATTATCAGGAGGAAACTTCTTGCAAGTAAATCATGATGCAGCTTTAGCAGCCTGTAAAGCACAAAATGCATATTTAGTAACCATTTCATCAGAAGCTGAAAATACTTTTATCAGGGATGGAACACTTTCAGCAAATATCAATATTAATGTCTACAATAATATTCATGTTTCTGGTATTACTGAAATTGGTAAATATTTTAGATTAGGTTAATTAATTATAATTAATAAATTCTAATATTATTATATATAGGTAATTTATTTGAATGGTATTTTGATAGTGGTCCTGAAAAAGGTATCTTAATGTACAATCTCAGTACAGATTCTTGTTATGGATTTTGTCATTTTTCAAAAAGAGAACCTAGTATGGGTGAAAGTGAAATTTATTTATCTACAACTTCAAGTGAAGCTGGTCCTAATGAAGTATATCTAAATAACATTGCAGCAAATGTTGATAAATATGTACTTTGTGAAACTGGAGGTTTTGAAAATTTTGCACCATTCCAGCCAATTATAGATCCACTAACCAATGAATATATTAATTATGTCATCTTTCAAAATACTTCACAAAATTTCAAAACTGCAGAAGTTAAAGTTGGAATACAACCATGTGAACTCTCTGAGATTGGTGTTAATAAATATAAATGTCTAATTGGAAGTAACCCTCCTAACTTAGATACCGTTAGTGAAATTACTATTAAAATCGGTTCTAATATCATTACTCAATATTATCAATGTCAAAGTAAGTATACTTAAAATTTTAATCATTTAATTTAATTTAACACCAATTTTCTATATATAGATATTTTGATAGATTTCATTTGGATATCAATGTCCACAAATCAATTCTTTATAAAATTGAACACAATCCAGACTGCTGGTGGCACTGTTAAATTTGGATCAAATGGAACTCCTTGTACAAACTATGATTATGAATCTAATGTTATAAATTGTATTGCTGTAATTCCAAATGGGGATACCATATTCCCAGTTGAATTGAATTTGAACAATTTAGTTACCAAAACTTTTAAAACAACTATAAGTAAGTATATTTGGACAGAATTTAATATTAACATTATACTAATTTATACTCAATGAATAGTTGATAATGATACAGCATACTCTTATAAATTCATTACAATGCTTACATCGTTCCCAAATGTGTATAACAATGCATTGAGATTCTCAACTATGGGTCAATCAGGTTATGCTCAAGGTGTTAGAACTCTTCAATTATCAAATGTTGCAAAATATTCAGCAGCAATTGCACCATATGGATATTGGCAAAGTAAGTTTAAACTGATATATATTTACCTTTTTTGAATTTTATATTAATTTTTGAAAATTAGATATATTTCCATGTCTAAGTTCTGATTGTGTTATAGAAACTGGGCCAAATAAAGATGAAATTATTCATGTTGATTATCCTGTTTCCAATTTCACCATTAATAATACCTACAAGAGATATATTTATTATCCAGATACTGCTCAAAATGTAGTTTCAAATATCAATGCATTTGGTAATTTTATAGTAGAGTTTGGTGGATTGACTCCTAGTTTTGGTGAATATGCTGACTATGCTTATGATGGAACAAAGGTTGGTATTAGACCAAACTTAACAACTTCAGGAGGGTATATAAATGTTTTTATAAATGAACCAGGAATTCAAGGAGGTGCCCTGTATATTGATGGTGTAAATGCTACTTATAATCTATCTCCAATTTCTTCGAACATATATCACCTACTAGTACCTCCAGGATATGGATCTAAAAAACTCTCATTCATTAGTAAAAGAAATATTGAAGCTTCAAATACTCTAGAAATATTCTACAATCAACCTGTTGTTGAATCAATTTCTCCACCAGTTGTTTCATACATTGGTAATTATATTACCATTAAAGGGCAATCATTTGGTAATTTTGTATCTGGTATCTCTGTTTCAGTTGATCAAATTGAACAATATACAAATTCATACAGACAATGTACCAATATTACATTTGGTGACTTTACCAACTCTACCATTATATGTCTAGTTCCACCTGCTGTATCTATATCTTGGAGTAAAAACATTCATGTCAGAGTCATTGTTGGTGGACAGAAATCAGAATACTTTACCATGAAGTATAGTGATTACCCAGTCATTACATCTTCATCACCTATCTATAACAAAAATATCAATCCTCTCACAAATCAAGTTATGAGTAATCAAATCAGTATCAGAGGGAACCATTTTGTAGATGTATCACATTATAGCTTTGCAACTAATGGGACAGAAGTCGTTGTATACTTCACACCATGCACCGATGTAAAGGTTGTAAATCCTAATTTAATTACATGTTTTGTCACTATTGATAAAGACTCTACAAATGAAAATAGTGGTCAAGTTGAAGGATTTGGTTTCCCTATCGAATTGCATTTCAATGGATTTAGTATGTATTTTAATACTTTCTTTTTATCAACCTACTTGGAATGTCCAAACAATTGTTCTGGTGAAGGTATTTGTGATACCAATCTTGGTATTTGCAATTGTTTCCCTGATTTTGGTAGCCATGATTGTTCACTTTCCATAGTCCCTCCACCAACAAGACCTGAATATGGGGCTGATGTATCTACAGTTATTTCCAATGGTTTCAGCACATTTATATTTAAACCAATTGGCTATCTATACTATACAAACTTTCAACTATTTGATCCTCAAGGTTGGATCGCTGAAACATCTAAATACTCAGATAGACAATACGTATACACAGGTGTTGGTATCTCACCAATCAGAATTGAAATTAATTTCACTATTAATTCAAATTCCTATTTCTTTGGTGGCCAATATTTCCAATTGTATCCTTATTCTACAACTTATAAAGTTTCTTACTACACTGATCCAAATGAATTGGTTTTCCAACTCCAGTACAATAATACCTCAGATGAGAGTTTAGATGCTGATTGTTACACTGAACCATCAATCCAAACTGATCTTAAGCAATACTACCAAATTAAAGGTGTAGATAGTCTCTACAACATAAAGTTTACCAAAAGTATTGAAATGGATTATTCTGATCCTCCCTATGCATTTTCAACACAAGATATTACAATGAGAGAAACATCTGAATACAATATACCAGTTACTGATCCTTCAATGAAAACTGAATATTTCACAGTTAAATCCAATGCTAATTACTTTAATGTCTATTCACAAATTAACTTTGCATTGGCGACTGTATCTCCAGATGTAACTTGCTCGGATAATCAAGAACCTGAAAATAACTGGAAAACCCCATTAATTGCTACAGTAGTTGTAGTTGGTGTAATTGTAGTTGTACTAGCTAGTATTTATGTAATCAAAAACAAATCTAGATTTGGAAAAATTAAAGAATCCATAAAAACTTCACAAAGTATTAAAATGTCTAACATGTCTATCAATAATAATAATAATAGTAATGATAGCACCAATATACAATACATTGAATAAAACCTTTTTAGTTGACTTATATGTTCTACTACTAATTATTTTAAAAATAGATTCAAATTCATAACGCGGATTTACCTAAAATATTCTCCTACTTTACTACGGAGACAGTATTATTATATAAATATATATATTATATTTAATAAAACCTAATTAAAGTTTTGAATCTATTTGAACATTTAATATTAATAATAATAGACCAAGTAGTTGAAATGTTAAAATATTTCCCACAAAATTGGATTTAGTAATCATGATAGTTATCTCACAAATAGGACAAGTGGTGAAATTGAAAGCCAAACACGAACTAAAGGTGTACAATAATTTGAAATCATTTCAGGAAAACCTTTTTTCAACTTAATTCCCTCAAAATTTATATTGGAATATAAAAAAGTAATTTATCAAGGGACTTTAACATGAAATATCAGTTCTTTACCTGGACCCTCTGTCTCCAATACATTAAATAACAAAAAAATACATATTTGTAAAATAAACATGATTTTATTTTTTTTTTAATTTTGAAGATTAGGAATATATTTACCTATGCTATTCCTAATTTGATTGAATATTATTGTAGTAAAAGAAAATATTGGTATTTTTGTTTTTTTTTTTTTTTGATTTTATACACCAGAGGTGATACTAGCCCAACCAATTAAACGCCAATTCTTTTCAACACGTCTAGATAAAGCAATCTTTTCACCAACTTGAGTACATACTGGTGTTAAAAGAGTGAGTTTAGCCAAATCGGATTTGACATGAGTAACTTTACAACCGGTACTGGTGGAACCAATGTTGACCATTAGAATATCGTCTTTTTGTAATTTTCTAACTTTGGATTGAGATTTAACACCGAGTAGTCTACGCAATAAAAAGAAGTTAATTTCCAAACTGGTGAAAACGGAAGGTAGTTTACCGACAGAACCCAAAACCTGACCAACCAAACGATCAGCTCTGCATAAAGTTGGATCAATCTTTGTACCTACACCAATCAAACCACCTGGTACTGCAAATTGTAGTTCGTTCTCTTCAGCAAACAAAGATATAATTTTAGAAAAGATTGGAGTACATTTCAATTTACCATCGGATTCCTTTGAGATTACACCGGGTCTAACTTCAATTTCGTCACCTACCTTCAAAACACCTTTAAGGATACTGCCACCTGCTACACCTCCCTTCAATTCCTCAACTTTTGAACCTGGTTTATTGACATCAAAAGAACGAATGACAATCATATGTGGATCACTGGTGAAATCACGAAGTGGTATTGGAATCTTCTTAACAATGTATTCACAAACCACATCGATATTATATTTCATTTGAGCAGAGATTGGGATAATTGGTGCACCCTCTGCAATGGTACCTTGAATGAATTTCAAAATCTGTTTGTGTTGTTCTTTTGCTGCTGGTTCTTTAATGAGATCAATCTTATTCTGTAGAATAATAATATTCTTTAGATTCATAATCTCAATAGCTGCAATATGTTCTGATGTCTGTGGTTGTGGACATGATTCATTACCTGCAATCAATAATAATGCTGCATCCATAACTGCTGCACCATTTAACATAGTTGCCATTAATACATCATGACCTAAATATTAACATAAAAACCATTAGTTCTTCACCCTATATAAACTCTCTATAATTCTCTTCCTGTTCTTTATAACCTACCTGGACAATCAACAAAAGATACATGTCTAAGTAATTTCATTTTATGGCCACAACCTGGAACTTCACAATTTGGTTCATCTTCTGTATTAGAACGCATTGATCTATAACATCCTGGTCTTTGACAGTTTGGATTTTCACATTTAAAAATTTTTGCATTTGCATAACCTAATTTAATAGTAATATTACGTTTAAATTCTGATGTAAAACGTACAGTCTATTATATAATATATTGTACATCTAATATTAATATCCTAATTTCCTTTGTAATCTATTTCTAAATTTCAATATTCAAATAATGATCTAGATATACAGTAACACGTGTTTCTAATGATTTCTAACCATTATGCTACTATCTATATCTATATTTCAAATTAACTCCACAATGTGAACTGAAATACAAATGTAAAAAAGATGCTTACTAAAACACCAGAAATTGCTTTTACAACAGTTGATTTACCATGTGCTACATGTCCAATGGTACCAATGTTGATGGTTGCTTGTCTGCTAATAACATGTGGTGTAAGTGGGTTTAATTCGTTAACATTTAAAGTACTCAAATCTTGTGGTAAAAGATTTGGTTTGGCTTTTGTCGAAGTCATTCTAAATTTAATAGTTTTTTTCTATCGAAAAATGAACAAATCAATTCAAAAAACTTTATAAAAATTTTTTTTTTTAAAAAAGAATAATTTCGCAAGAAAACGAACTTCCCCAATTTTACAAATTTTCTCAACTTGAGATTTTAATTACAAATAACAATTCTATCTATAGATACATAATTGATTTTAAACTTGTTAACTTTTTTTAACAATTTTCCAATAAACTGTAAAGATAATAGATTTTTATTTTGATTTTTTAGGTTTTCGAAAAAAATTCACTCTAATTACAATTTCGATTAGTGTAGTACCACTTCAAATAAATATTATTTAATTCAAATAAAAAGGGCTAATACCTATATTTTGTTTAAAATTTAAATGGTTATTTTTTGTAAATTGCCACAAAATATCCAAAAAAAATTGATTCATTCTGTAAAAAAAATAGATCATAGTCTAAGAAGAGAAGTATCTGGTGATTTTTGATTATATATACCAAACGATGATTGAATCGAATAGAGGAGTCTTTCTTTTTTTTTTTTCCTTTTGTTTAGATATTTAAAAGATTAGTAATACTTCACACTTTATTTTAATTAACACACCATAATACCAATGAACAATTTTAAGAGAATATTTATTGTTGTATTATTAAATATTCTATTGTTAGTGGTGGTTTCACAAGAGACATGTGAATGGGTGGTAGATGATGGATATTTTCATTCTAATCAGTCATGGTCTTGTGGACATGTTCCTGGATACACTGACAATATAATACTGAATAGAATTAATTCTACATGTAGAATAGAACTACCAGTACTGAATTCTAATTCATTGGAGATTTGTAACAATAACAACACACTTTGTAATATTCATTTGATAGTATCTTCACTGGGGTCTATAATATCTAATCATTCAACCTATAAATTCTATCAATTGTCTGTTTTGACAATCAGTGATTCTCAAGTACCATTTTCAACAGTTTTAAATAACCTCTATTTCTATGATAACTCGAAACTTATTCTAGATGATGGTTATGTAAATTCTAATAATTTATCATTCCACAGTGCTAGCTTAATTGTATCTACTAATAATACACTATCAAATCAAACTATACATACAAACTTTTTAACTTTTAATAATTCACCAATAACATTATATCCAAATTCAAATTTATACATGTCTATTGGTAATACAACTACATTTATAAATTCGACATTTAATTCTTTAAATTCTACTATTAATTACATTAATGTAAGTTAAAATAATTTAAACAAAATATTCATTATTAATTCTGCTATATTTTTATTAGAATGGAACAATTATATATTCAAATAAATCAATGGGATTTATTGAAAATTCAGAGATTATTAGTAATTTCACCACAATTACATTACAAGATACCTCACAACTTTCAATTAAAAATTCATCAAATAATTTAATATTTAAATTAAATGTATATAATAACCATTTTCCTTTATTTAAATTTCTATATTAACTTTAATTGTTTTACTATAGGATGAATCAAAGTTAATATATAATAGTAGTATAGTTACTGTGAATAATAATAATATAGAATTTAATAATAATAGTAAATTGGTTCTAAGAGATTCCGAATTTAGTATGGATGGTGACTTATCTGCAAATGTTGATATGATAAACTCAAAAGTGTATGTTAATGGTAGTGTAGAGATTAAGAAGGATAGTATAGTAAGTGGTGAGAGCATTGTATCTTCTCATTCAGGTACTATTGAAAACTATGGAGTTTTAAGAGATAATATTAAGTTTAATGGAAATCTAACAAATCATGTTGGATCCAATATAGTATTTACAGTATATTCAAAAACAAATTATACAAAATTACAAGTGAATGGTACATTTAAAATTAATACTATATTTTTGGTAATTAATAAGGATATAAATGTTGAAACTGATACTTTACCTCTAATGGACTTAATTACATTTCAAGACTCTCCACAACCTGATATCATGCCTAGAGGTACAAATAATACATTTATAGATTTTCAAACCGGACAGGAAACGACAGCACCATGTACAGTGTTTAACTTACACATGACACCTACTAGCTTTGGTCTGACATTTGATCTATGCCATATACCCACCTCACCACCAAAACCAACTCAAGAACCCCAATCTTCAGACTTATCATCCTCTCAACAAATAGATACTGATACTTCAATTTCAAAAGAAACCAAAATTGGATTAATAATTGGTTTTATTGGATTACCAGCTATATGTATTGTAGTAATTTTGGTTTTTAAAAGAAAAATAGATAAAATCTATCAAAAAAAATCAACTAAACCAGTTGTAGAAGTTAGACCAAAAATCTCCGACTATGCAGCTGGCTCAAGAGCTAGAGTATTACATTCCAATTTAGATTTTTAAAATTAATTAATATTATTATTTTAATAAAATTTTTTATTTATTTATTACGTAGAGTATATAAATTTTTGGTCCTCAACCTATATAGATACCTAAAGTAAATTTATTAAAATATTGCATTGGCTGGAGGTTGTGTGGATATTTTTTTTTACATTTTTTAATTTTTGGTTAAACAACTATCGTGGTAATGTCTTCATTCCTTCCGAAACAAAATAATGAAACCAAACCTATGAAATTTGAATTCTCAGATCATGATGATTTAGTACACGAAATTAATGAATTATATTCCTATTCAGAATTGACATTATTAAAGAAATGCGATATTTATAATCAATTCACACAAGATCTGATTACAAGTGGGTATTATAAAATTAGGGATTTAGTACTAGATTGAATGTTAACCATATACAGATACATCAAAGAATAAATGGAGTAGTTTAGATAACAGTGAAAGGATTGAGTATCTACAAGTTACAATAGGTTATCTAGAATTATCTTTTAAATCCTCTACTGAACATTATAATAGATATCTACTAAAATCCAGAATACTTTGGTATATAGCACAAGGTGTAAAAGATGAATGTACAGATACAAAATCACAATTACAACAAATGAAAGAGAATAGTCAACTACTTAGAAATCTAAATATATTCCCACTGCTATTGAAATCTTTATCTTTAATTTCATCAACATTACCTTCATTTTCACATAAAGATACACAATCACAATCAGAAACAACAGATACTAATAACACATCATCATCATCAACTACACAACACACCAGAGGTGGAGTTAAAGCAACACATTTACAACCACCTTCTACCACCAACAAAACAGGTTCCAAAACACTTTCATTAAATGTAAAAATCAACTCAAAAAGAGCTGATCCTCTCATGTCTATTATTCTCAATATCATCTATCTCATTCTCATCTCTAACCAAGATGACAAAACATTTCAATCTGAGTTAAGTAAGTTATCTATCAATCTACATACCTATCATATTAATGTATATAACTAACCCTATTAATATCACTATATAGTGTATATAGACAATTTTGATATAAATCTACAAACATTGTTATTAAATTTACTATTTGAATTTAATGATAAAGAAGAGAATATATATCCAATTAAAAAGATTGTTTTGGTATTGTGGAAATCAATGTTAATTGGATTTGGTGGCTTGAAAGATTTGGAGAAATTAAAAGAAGAGAGATTAAAAACATCGGTATTTAAGATATCTTCTGCTAAAACTAGACCTAGTGATATCAATAATTTTTTAAAATCAACACAGAGATATCATTATCAATTAAGAGATTCAAAAATACATAAAGTCAAAAACGATATTATTCGTCTACCACCATCACTCTCTGAATCCCTATCTGTGCTACAAAATAACTTGTATCCACCTGAATCTCTCAAAGATCAATTAGGGTTCAATGATAATTTAAAACCTAGAATACTTCTCTCCAATCCATCTTATTTTGAACAATTTTATGTTTGTATTTTAAACCCACCATTTTTAGATATCTAAATACTAATTTTACTAATTTCTAAAACCTATAATTGTAGTCATTTAATTTACATAATTTATCAAAAGCTATTGTGGTACTTTTGAAAATACTCTTGGCATCATCACCAGCAGTAAAGACATATTCAGGACCTATAAATTTAATGACAGAGATTGTCATTGATACACCATCACCAGGATCATCAGCATCTTTAGTTGAAACTATGCAATCTACAATTGATTTCCTAAGACACAAAGAAATTATTTCAAAATCAACACTTGCCATTCTATTACTACTTTTAAAACATTCTAGATATAATCGTAAGTAAATCAAAACCATTTCCAACAACAAAAACCACACAATGTATACTAATTTAGAATTTTCTAGAAAATTTGCAATTTGAGTATATTTCAAAGATTATGTATGAATCCAATGCTATTGTACTATTATATAAATGTTTGAATAATGAAACTATTGATAAGATTCATTATTCACAAAATTACATTGTGACTGAAGAGTATTTTCCAAGTATTGATAATAATAGTGGTGATCAAACTGCTGAAAGAGAATGTTGGAGAAATATATTCTCTACTATATGTACACTAAGAATAATTCAAAAAATTATAAAACAACATCAATCCAGATCACCAATATCCCCAATTAAATCATCGGTATGTTATATAAATCTAATCATTATTTTATATATTTTTAATACTAATATTGAACTTATAAACAGAATATTCTAAAGAAATATTGTATTATTAAACAACATGATCTCAAATATTATAGTTTAAAAATTATTAAAAGTCTTTTACCATATCTATCTAAAAAATGGAGACAAAGTAAGTATTAATTAAATTTAAAGTCTACTAGCAAGGGTATAACTAACTAATTGTATTTAATTAAATAGCTAATATGAGAATTGTTTCAGATATTTATATTGAAGTACCAATTCATATAAATGATCCATGGTTATCAATCCAAAGCGAATTGCTACCTCATGAATCGAATGCTATTGAATATCATTTACAGGAGAAAATTGAAGAATATCACAAGAATAACTATGAGAATTGGCAACAATCAAAGAATGTTGATAAACAAGATTTGATTTATTCTATTGATAATTTATCTTTGATTGGCTCACTGTTGAATTCTATTGAATTGACAAATGAAGAACTGGAACAATCTTCATCGGATTTGTATGATAATATATCACAAGGAGAATCTTCAATTTACTGGGCAAATGATAATGCTGAAGATAAATTACTATTTGAGAAATGGGATGTACAAAAACCATCCTTTTCAAATTTCAAAATAAATTAAAAAGAGAGAAAACTATATACACATTTGGGGAGCCTTTTAAAATAGTTTGGAATTTTTTATTGATTTGATAAATTAGGCTATATATTTATTTATTTTATACATTAATTAAAGGGGTGAGGGTGTTAATGAATAGGTGATTTGGTTTAATAGGTGGTTGATAGGAAGGTGTTGGCTTTGGTGGAATATTCTCTACAAGTTACAGCCAAACCAATGTTTTTGGTAACACATTTACCACTACCAGAAGCTTGACATTGAATCAAGTTATTCAAGTATTTAGACCAACAGATATCAGATTTCAATTTATTAATTGATGCCTCTTTTAATCCAAGACATTCATTGGAACCTTCTGGACATTTGATCATTTGCATGCATGGAGCATATAATGAAATGGAATTTTCTAGATTACCAAGAATACCTATAAATTTAATTTAGTATTAAAAATCAAATTAAATATAAAATCTGATATAATATCATACCTTTGACATTTTGGATAGATTTCTCAGTGAGTTGAGTTTCATTTTTATCTTTCTTATTCTTCTTATCTTTTTTGTCTTTTTTGTCTTTCTTGCCACCTTTATCCTTTTTATCCTTTTTATCTTTCTTATCCTTTTTATCTTTCTTGTCACCTTTGTCTTTCTTATCCTTTTTATCTTTCTTATCACCTTTATCTTTTTTGTCTTTGGATTTTTTATCTTTTTTATCAGCCTTATCTTTGGATTTCTTATCCTTTTTATCTTTCTTGTCTTTAGCCTTCTTATCTTTTTTATCTTGTTTTTCCTTCTTTTTATCTTTCTTTTTGTCATCAGATGATGATTCACCATTGGCCAATCTCATTTCGTTCTTGATGTCTTTTTTAGAGACTTTGGCTTCTTTAGTAGCACTATCGCCAAATACAGGAGCCATAGCAATCAACATTTGAGCAAAGAGAGCACATTGTCCAATGAAATCTCCCTTGAATGTAGTTGATTGACCATTATTGATATACTTTGAGAATAATGGTTGATAATTCTTTACTGGAGCACTAGTAGTAGAAGCTGGAGTATTATTTGTATCTGTCATGGATAGAATAAGGGTGGAGTGATGTTAAGGGACTCTAAATTGAAAATAAAAAAATAAATTAAAAAAAAAAATTAAGACTGTTCAAATTGTAAATTTTCAAATAAGATATTTTTCTTTGATTTTCACTGTTTTGTTCAATTTCATATTATTTTATATAACTGTTTTTTTTTATTAATTTAATTTTATTTTAAATTTGCTTTGATATCATTTGCTAAACTAGATAGTTCTTTATTTTGTTCAGTGACAATGAATTTTACTATATCACCAATAGAGAGCATTCCAATGAGACGGTTGTTTTCAACTACTGGCAAATGTCTAATATTTCTTTTAGACATTATAGATAGACATTTAGAAGCACCAGAATCAGAGAGTACTGATATTACTTTCTTTGACATTATATCCTTTACCAATACTTCCTTAGGTTGAAGATTCTTTAGTTCAACTTTTGCCAAATAATCCCTCTCACTAAAGATACCACTCATCTGACCTTTAGCATCTACAACAATTACAGCACCAACACCATGTAGACTCATATGTTCAATAGCATCATATACAGTACTACTTTCTTTCACACGAATTATAGTGCCCATACCTTTGGCAAACTTATTTTCAATGATTTTACCTACCTCTATATCCTTGTAAGCATTGTATTTTGGATGTATATGTTCAACTTTTGCTTTTATCTTTATAATTTCTATACTTTGTGGTGTATAGGTAACATAATTTCTATTATTATACAACTATTTTCTAAATATTAGCTAAAATAATTTAGATGAAATTATATGAATTTTGTTCAACTTACCCAATTATGCGAATTTCCATTATCAATTAATTTATTATTATTTACATTGGAAACAACTGATAGAAATGGGGATCTATAATTGAAAATACTTTGGTGATTTAAACTAATAGTTTGTTTTACAATAATAGTTTTTTTTGATAAAATAGACTGTATAAAATTTACTTTAGACATTATTCCTAAATTTACTATAATAATAGATAAAAGATAAACACAATTTGAATTAATATAAAAAAAAAATAATAAATTTAAATGTGTGCAAATTCAATTTCCAGATTTGTCCATTTTCACCCACCAAAATATAATTAATTTTTATTTATTTGGAATTCACTATTATCTTTTTACGATCATTCTAATCAAATTAATATACTATGTCAATGAAATTGTATTTGATAAGTTTTTTTTTTTCTGTTATTTTTTATATTTGATTCGAATGATAGATGAATGACAACTACTACTAGCACGACTACTTCTACTGCCACTATAGGTGAAAATTATAATGGTATCAGTAATATTGTATTTACAGATAATGAATTAATGTTTATGGGTGAGGCAATAAAGGAGGCTGAAAAAGCATTACATGAAGGAGAGGTACCTGTAGGATGTGTAATTGTTCATAATGGTAAAATTATATCAAGAGGATCTAATAAGACCAATATAAAAAAGAATGGAACTAGACATGCTGAATTTGAGGCAATTGATAATATATTTCTATGGAATGAACAACTAAAGAACCAGTATAAAGATACACTGTTAGAGGAATGTGAACTCTATGTAACAGTGGAACCATGTGTAATGTGTGCTGCAGCTCTACAATTAGTAAAGATTAAAAAAGTTTATTTTGGTTGTCAGAATGATAAGTTTGGTGGAAATGGTTCGGTATTTAATATACACACTCGCATGTATGTTTTAACGACAGGATAATACCAGTAGAATATTATAATTAACGATATACTAAATTAGCGATATAGAAAATGGTAGACCATATGAATCAATTTCAAATCTTGAGAAAGAAAAAGCAATTTCATTACTTCAGATGTTTTATTTACAAGAGAATAAGAAAGCACCTATACCTAATAAGAGAAAGAGGGTCGATATTAAAGAATTGAAAACATTAACTTTTAGTGGTTATGATATTAATCCTTTAAATAGAGATCCGAATAATAATAATGAACCTGAGAATTCAAATGAATAGTATATACATTAGGTTAATTAGAATTACCATATCACTCTGATTGGTTTGTTTGGTGATTTAAAATGTAATTATACACCAAAAGTATAGATTATATTAACCATAGATTATAGAAATCAGACTATTTGATGATAATAAAGTGGTGATATTAAGAGGAAATATATCTCTTCTTTACATTCATGTTATCACTTATAGATGCTGGCATCCAAGTTTTTAAAAAATGATTTAACTTGTTCACTTTCTAGTATATCTATATCAGCATAAATCAATAGACTTTGAATTATATGATTATATATTTTCATTCTTTTCTTTACACGATCTAGTTTAAATTGAGTTCTATATAGTGAATAATATTAGATATCACATGATGATTTGGTATTGTTATACAATGCCTACTCTTTCAATTCAATTTCCATCTCTTCAAAAACTATATCATCACTATCATCATTAGATGTTTCAAAACCATTAAACAAGTCTCTGTTTTGTAATATAAGACACAATCTATTCGATTTTAATCGATTTAAAGTCAAATTTAGGTTTTCCAATTCCTCCGCTTTACTTATATTTTCATTTTTTAAATGCATAAGCTGAGTATGTTGTTCGCTAGAAGTGTCTTGCTTTATCCTATCTATACTAGTGTTTAAATGTGTATTTCCATCATTTGAAGATATTATATTTTCTGCAAGATTACAATAGTCATCTTTTAATTTGGTAATTGAATAATTTAATGATTCTATATCCATTGAATTCGTTACTTCATTATTACTCTCTACATTTTCGTGAGTAGACCTGTATAATTTATTAAATTTTTGTAAAGACTTTGTGGCTTTTAATATATTAAGAAGGAGTTCATCACATGTTTTATTAAAAAGATCTCCCATTTTATAATTTCAAAAAAAATTTATTTTTCATTTGTCAACAATATAGTAGAAGTGATACTTTGCCACTTGGAAATATAAAACATGTAATCCTTCAAACTATAATAACAAAAACAATAGTAATAATAATAAATTATTATTATAATAATAGTTCCTCATTGGAATATTTAATTTTAAAAGTACAAAATATAAAATATTTATCAAATTAAGATAAAATTTCTTTGCAATTACCACCATTTTTATTAACTTCTTTTGGTTTATATACAAATTCAAATGAAATTGGATGTGGTAGTGGTTCAGTAGTTAGCCAATTACTAAAATCAATAGGATCTTTAATTTTCGTTATTGCTTCTGTTCCATCTATTATTTGTCAATAAAAAACTCTTTGTCTTTTAAAAATAAAAAAAGTTGTAAGATATAATATTTTGTCAACTTAATATCTATTATTTTTATTTCAAAGAAATTGTAAATTATATTTAATTTTAAAATATAAAAAAAAAAATGTTTAAAAAATTAACAAAATATTATAAAGTAAAATAGATAATGAAAATACTTTATTTTTTAATAGTCTTACTAGTAGTATTTTTATTGATTTCAGTAATTGACTCGATTAACACGGCCACTGAAACTGAAAGTGAAGGTGAAATTGATGCTGTATTTAATGTTGCAGATAAATACCTCGTTGTATACATAAATTAATAATTAAAAATCAATAATAATTTAATATAATAATGAAAACTTCTGTAAAGCACTTATCGGCAAAAATCTAGTATCCCAATATAATTTAGAGAATTCTAATAATAATTTAAATATAATAAATTCATATTTTTATATTTAATCATTTAATAAAGAAAAAAATTGTCTTTTTTATATGATAATGGATTTAATTAAGTCTGAATATTCTATCTTTTACCCAATTATTTTTCATTTAGAACTGGATTCAATTATTTCATTTATTTAAGACACTTTTGGCCAATATAATTGGATTGACTTCAATAAGGAGTTTAATGAATTAAATCAAGAAAATACATAATTTGTTTCTTCATTTCAATGGGTCATGGAATCTATTAATTCTTGTAATTAAAAAATTTTATCAAATAATATTGATTGAATTGCAAGTAATAAACTTTGAGTGTTAGTCAATAGGGAAATATTAAAGAGTTCATAGTTTCAATTAATATTTTATTTATCTTTGTAACCATTTTTGAGGCAGTACTTGCACAAGATACAATTGTCTCCTCAAAACATTTTCTTTTTAAATTTTGAACAATAATCATGACTAGTCTTGTTTTGGTGACTATCAGTACATGATCATAGATGAGAAACCACCATTTTTGGCATTGGTGTTCGGTTGATGGTTTTTCATTGTATTGGTATAAAAGTTGTATTTCTAATGGAAGTGGTTTTAAAAAAAATCAATAATCTCACTATATTAATAAAGAAATTGTTATATGATAAAGTAGAAACACAAAAGAAATATTCAAGAGTTAATAATATTCAATATTACAGGGTTGGAGTCTTTTCATCCATTTTTGCTAATTACATCCCTAAGTTTGGAGAAAATTCTTTTCCACACCTCTTTTCATCTATACCTTCATCATTAAATGTTCCTATCAAAAACCAATTACAGTTCACTAATACAAATCTACCTTTAAAGAATAAATAATAAATTGTATATATAAATAAAAAATTTAGAGTTTATTTTTATTATTATTTTAATTTATTTTATAACTTTAAAGACCTTTTGTTTGTGGGCGAAGAGGATCTTTAAGAAAATATTTTATTTTTTCTTTGTTCCGAGAGCTTCAGCAATTAGATTATCTTTTTGTAAAACGTGAAGAGTTTCAGAGGCTACAGCTGGAGAAGCAGAAGAAGGTCTACCAGCATAGGTTAAATCGAAAGGACGTGAAAGAGATTTGAAAACAGTATTGAAATAGGGATATACAAAAGTCCAAGCACCCATATTCATTGGTTCTTCTTGACACCAAATGACCTTGGCATTGGGGTAGAGTTTCATTTGTTCTTGTACCAAATCGAATGGGAATGGATGCAGTTGTTCAACTCTAACAATGGCAGTATCTTTAATTTTCTGAGCTTCTCTAGACTCTTGAATACCATAATAGACTTGACCAGAACAGAAAATAAGTCTCTGGATTTTGTCTGGAGAGTTGATAGCCTCTGGTTCAACCTCTGGAATCAATCTTTGGAAACCTTGAGACATAAAATCTTTGATCGATGATTGAGCTTTACTGTATTTTAATAATAATTTAGAGACAGCAACAATGAGTGGTTTTCTAAAGTCTCTCATGATTTGTCTTCTGAGGGCATGGAAATAGTTTGCTGGAGTTGTACAATAGATTACCTGCCAGTTAGAGTGTTGAATTTGTTTACATTCTGCATCGGCTTTTGGTGGCATTTTATTTGGATCAGAATCACACAGCTGCAGGTATCTTTCTAGACGACAACTGCTGTGTTCTGGACCGGCACCATCATAACCATGTGGTAATAACATGGTGAGACCAGATTGTCTCATCCATTTTTGTTCACCACTGGACAAGAATTGATCGATAATAACCTGTGCACCATTGGAGAAATCTCCAAATTGAGCTTCCCACAATACCAATGCCTTTGGTGACTCTAAACTGTATCCCAATTCGAACCCCAGTACACCAAACTCTGAAAGATTACTGTTGCAAACTGTGAATTCAGCTTGTTGTTTACCAGTAAGTTTCTCAAGATTCTTTAGTGGGCTATATACTGCATCAGTCTTTTGGTCGTGTAAAACTGCATGTCTATGAGAGAATGTACCTCTTTCAACATCTTGTCCAGATAGACGAACATGGTAACCTTCAGTGAGCAATGATGAAAATGCCAAAGCTTCAGCAGTGGCCCAATCAAATCCAGTACCAGTTTCAAACATTTTCTTTTTGGAAAGAAGGAGTTTTCTGATTTTTTCATGAACTTCAAAGTTCTCTGGTTCTGCATAGATAGCTTTTCCAAGTAACTGAATTTCTGGTTCAGATAGACCAGTCTTCTTAATGGAACCTTGTTGAATTGGAGCTTTAATACCCTCCCATTTAGATTCTAACCAATCAGTAACTTTTGGTTGATATTTAATACCTTCTTGGAAACCTTTTTCATAGGCTTCATGAATAATGTTCTTCATTTGGAGATATTGTTCTTGAGTTACAACACCTTCCTTGATGAGTTGTTGACTGTATTTCTGAATGACTGGAGTCTGTTTCTTGATGGCTTGATACATGATTGGTTGGGTAAAGTTTGGTTCATCACCTTCATTGTGTCCTCTTAGACGATAGCAAACAATATCAATAAAGATATCTCTCTTGAATTTCTGTCTCCATTCTGAGGCTAATTTACAAACTCTTACAACAGCCTCTACATCGTCTCCATTGACATGTAATACAGGACTATCTACAGTCTTGGCAACATCAGTGCAATACTCTGAAGATCTACTAGAACTTGGATTAGTAGTGAACCCAATTTGGTTATTGACAACAATGTGAATTGTACCACCAGTAGAGTAGTTTTGTAGTTTCATCAAATGTAAAGTCTCATAGACAATACCTTGGCCAGCAACAGAGGCATCACCATGTAATGTAATTGCCAAGGTCTTATCTTGATTGGCATCATTAGAGTAGTGTTGTTTAGCACGTACTTTACCTTCAACAACTGGATTTACAGCCTCTAAATGAGAAGGATTGGCAACCAATGAGAGATGGACTTTCTTTCCAGTGCTAGTAACACGGTCATAACTGGTACCTAAATGATACTTAACATCACCAGTTCCTGAATATTCACCTTCCATTGAGATGACACCACCATTGAATTCATTAAAGATGGCTGGAAGTGGTTTTCTGACGACATTAGCCAAAACATTCAAACGACCTCTGTGTGGCATACCCATAACAATGGAATTTACTCCACAATCTGCAGCATGATCAATGAGACCTTTCATACCAGGAATCAGAGATTCACAACCATCGACACCAAATCTCTTTTTGGTTTTGTATTTCAATTGCAAAAAGCCCTCAAATTGCTCTGCCCAAGAGAGTCTCTCTAAAATCTTGATTTTCTCTTCTTTTGAGATTTGATGTGCCTCTGGTGTTTCAAATTTCTCTCTAATCCAATCACACATTTCACGATCTTGAATGTGCATATATTCCACACCGATATTACCACAATAGGTTTGCTTCAGTCTTGTCAGTACCTGTCTCAGTGTTGTCACTGGGGCATTGTTAGTCAAGAATCCTGAAATTAAACTGTCTCCAACATAGATTTGTCTGTCCATGTCAGCATCTGTAAATCCATATTTGGATGGATTCAATTCAGGTGGTTCCTGTTTATTGGCCAAATTCAATGGATCCAAAGTTGCCACTATATGACCTCTAACCTGATAGGCTCTAATCAAAAGTAACAATTTCATACTGTCACTTACATTCTGACGAGTATCTGACTGTTAAATTAAAGTTTTAAAATTCATTATTAATACCAGGATTTTTTTTAATTTTTTTGTGAGTGTGTTGTGAACAAAAATTTTTTTTACAAAAACCTTCTTCCCCCTTTAAGTTTCGATGGTATTCAATTAGAAAGTGAGTGTGAATGAGTTTATACATACTGATGTGGATGGTTCTGCTTTGGTTGCTTGTGAGGTACCGAGTGTTGGTGGTGACATGTAAGCTTCACCTACTCTAGCACCATTATCTGAGCTGTTGAAAAAGGAGGACCAACTTTGATGTACAGAAGTTGGATCTTTTTTCCAAGACTGGTACATATCCTCAACATAGACTGCAGAGGTACCATCTAGAAATGACTCTGATAGTTCCTTTTTGGATTTTGGTTGATTTAGTGGATTATTGTTGCTAGTTGAGTAATTTCTAATGAGAAATGGTGAAGTTGAGTGACCTCCTTTGCAAAGAGTATTGATATTTAGTCTACCACTATTTAAAATGGTTTTAGATATTGATTTTCTTAATATGGATTGTAATGAAATCATTTTTAGTTTACTTGTTTGTTATATATAGTTGTTATTCTTATTCCTTTTCTTAAAATTCATCTATATCTGATTTAATTAAGTTATATAAATAATACAAGAAAAACAAAGTTAAAAAAAGATCGTGTTATAATTGACAAATGTCTTATAAATTCGATTACTTTTTTCTTTTGTTTTCTTCTTTAAAAAGAATTACCTCCAAAGTGATGAAGTTTGTTTGAACTATTAAAAAAAAAAAAAAAAAAAAAAAAAAAAAAAAATTTTATAAAACAAATTTTGAGCTCATTTCAATACATTTTTGGAGTAAAATCAACACGATTACACAATTGTTATATTTTAAAATTAAGTCTAACCCCTTTTCGTTTTTAATTTAAAATTGAGATGAATTGAATTAAAGTAAATTATGTCACATTTTTAATAATATTCGCATGGTTTATGAATACTGGTTTACTCTTAATCTTATCTTTGATTTATATGAAGATGCGCGCTTTTTAAAAAACGAGTCGATAAATAAAAAAAAAAAAAAACTTACATTATTATTTAAATCTGATTTCGGTGGGTGCAATTACATTAATGAGTACTTTAGATAAATCAAAAGTCAAGAGACTTGGTACTGTAGATTTAAAACAGATGATGAATATTCAAACTCCATCAAAAAAGAGAGTTTTGACTAAAGCTATTGAGGCTGATATCTCTTCAGATTCATCAGAGGGTGAACAAGAACAACAACCAAAAATAGTAGTTGCAAAACCCGCTGCTAAAGCATCTGCAAAGACTGCAGCTACAACAACATCATATCCACAAACACCAGTAGTACAGGAAACCGTTCCACCTAAACCTGTACCACTAAGTAGAAGAATTAAAAAGAAACCTGCTGTTTCTGAAGAACCAAAACAACAAGAACAAAAAGCAGAAGTACCACAACAACCAAAACCAGAACAGACAATTGATAACTTTGACACTCAAGAACTAATAGATAATGTAAAGAAATCAATCTTAAAACAACAAGATGAAAAACAACAGCAACAACAACAGCAACAACAACAGGAGGAAACAGAAATATATAAAACACCAGTTAAAACTGTACCTGTGAAACCAGTTAGTGCAATTACCCCAAAATCAGCTAAAAGAGTATTGACACCAATGGTTCAAACATTTGACAGCAGTGATTCAGAGGAAGAAGAACAACCACTACCTAAAAGGTTAGCAAAATCCGCTGCAAAAACTCCATCAAAAACTCCATCCAAAGTCACTGTTGCTAAAACTCCATTAAAAGCAGTGACTCCAAAGAAAGTAGTTGCAAAATCACCAAATATAACAGTTGATGATAATGAAAATGAAATTCAAGAAACACCACTACAACCAGAAAAACCAAAAACTCCATCCAAAACTCCAGAAAAGGATTCTAATGAACCAATGATTGACGTTGAAGTTAAATCCAAAACTCCAACTAAAACTCCAGTTAAAACTCCAACTAAAACTCCAACTAAAGAGACTCCTGTAGTTTCAGAGCAATCTGATGAACCAATGGTTGATGTTGAAGTTAAATCCAAAACTCCAACCAAAACACCAACTAAAACACCAACTAAAACCCCAGTTAAAACTCCATCTAAAAATACAGTTCAACAAGAAGAAGAGAATGAACCTGTTGTTGAAAATAAATCAAAAACACCAACTAAGACCCCAATTAAAACTCCATCTAAAACTCCAGTTAAAACTGTTGTTCAACAAGAGGATGAGGTCGAAGAACCAGTAGTTGAAGTAAAATCCAAAACACCAGTTAAACAAACACCAATTAAAGCAACTCCAATGAAAACTCCATCTGAAAAGAAACAAGTTAGAATTACCACTCCGCTACCTGAATCAACTAAAAAATCAAAAACACCAGCCAAACAACAACAACAAATTCAAGAAGAGAGCAGCAGTGATGATGAACAAACTATGGAATCTATGAATATTGAACAAGAGAAACCAAAAACACCTGCTAAACAACAACAAGTTCCACCACAGCCAGAGTCAACTAAAAAATCCAAAACACCAGCTAAATCACTACCACTGTCTTCACAAACTCCAGTTAAATCTCCAATTGTTCCTCAACAACCTGAATCTGTAATGAAATCTAAAACTCCTGCTAAAGTTCAACCACACCAACAACAACAAGAAGAAGAAGAAAGCAGTAGTGAAGATGAAGAACAAGTTCCAATGGTTATTGAAAATACTAAAACACCAGTTAAATCAGTACCACAACAACCTGAATCTGTAAAGAAATCCAAAACTCCTGCTAAAGTTCAAATTCAACAACAAAAACAAGAAGAGGTAGAGGAAGAAGAAAGCAGTAGTGAAGATGAAGAACAAGTTCCAATGACTATTGATAAACCAAAAACTCCAGCAAAATCAGTACCACAACAAACTCCAATTAAGACTCCTATTGTTAGTCAACCTGAATCTGTAAAGAAATCTAAAACACCTGCTAAATCATCAGTTGTACCACAACAACCTGAATCTGTAAAGAAAGCTAAAACACCTGCTAAAGTACCTGTTGTTGAGCAACAACAAGATGATGTAAGTGATGATGAAATTGAACCAATGAATTTTGTCCAAGAAAAAGAAAAAACACCAGTTAAACAACAAACTCCAAAATCTAAAACACCACTAAAAGAAGTGACCACTCAAGATGATGATGATCTTATTAATGAATTTGTAATGATTGATAATACTGAACCTACTAAAAGTGAGTCAAAATCAGTTAAAAATCCAAAACAAAAGAAGACTATGACTTCAATTGCAAATGAAGTTAAAGCAAAACCAGTAGTTACTAAGGTAGCTCAAGTTGTGACTGCTCAAAGTAGTGCTGCCAAAACTAAGAAGGGAAATGACAAGAAATCTAAACTACAAAAAGAAGCTAGTGAACCAATTACTACTAGTCAACCAAAGAGTGAAAGTGAAGAAAGTACAAAATCTAAGGTATCAGCATCAAAGAATAAGAAGGTTAAAGATCAGTTGATTAAAGCACAAAAAGATGGTGAGGTTCCTAATGGTAATGGAAACCATGTGGAAATAAATGGATTGCCAATGGATGTTTTGAAATCAATTAGTCAGAGTAAAACTAGAGCTCAAGAGGAAGTTGAACAAGTAAAGAAACTACAAGAAGTTGCCAAAAAACATAAAGATCTTTTAGAGAAAAGAGAAAAGATTAGAAAGACTAAAGAAAAAGAAAGACAAAAGAGAATTCCAAAGAATATAACAGTATTGTCAACTGACAGAATTCAAGAGAACATATATAACGAGAAATTAAAAGCTGCAGAACTAAAAAAACAACAATTACTAGCTGCAAAAAATATGAATAAAAAGAAATCAAAAAAGTCAACTAAAACAATGGTAGATGGTGAAGATGAAGTAAACATCAGAGAACTACGTACTGGTCATAGAGAACAACTTACTAAAAGATCTCTATCTAAAAAATAAATTATATATAAAAGTATATTTATAAAGTATCAAAACTTAAAGTTTTTATTTCCATTTATTTTTGTAAAAACCATTTGTCGTTTTAGGGTGTTTTAGGGACAAAAGTGGGTTGAAAAGAGTATGAATCAATTGAAACTCTATCAAAGAATATTTCAACCAATTTATTTATTGACGAAAAAGGATGGTTGGTCAATTTCAAAGTCTATAGTGGAGTATTTGAATTTTAAGGATTTGGATGGAAGTTTAGAGAAACATGTAAAGAGATTGATTTGCAGTGGTTCTGTTTATATTAGAGAGAAACCTGAAGGTGGTAGATGGAAAAGCACTATGCCATTACCGGTGAGGGCAAAAGAAGATCAACAGTTACCAGAAGGTTCATTGATAAAGATATTCTATTCGCCTAGAGTTTATGACATGTCACATGTTTACAAATTATCATTGGATGATGATATTATAAAGTTTGAAAATGATCAATTTATTATTGTTGATAAACCACATGGTGTGAATTTAGGACCTTTGATTGATAATCTACATAATAATCTTACATATTATATTCAAACTCAGAAATATAATAATGCTATTAAACTTTATAATCCACATAGATTAGATAGTCCAACTAGAGGTTTGGCAATTATAATTAAAGATCATTCCTATGTTTCAAAATTCAATCAAGTTCTTAGATCTAGAAATAATATATCTAAGATTTATAAAGTAAATCTCATCATTTAGATTTATAATATATATATCGGAATATCTAATATTATAATTTTAAAATAGGCATATTTACCAATAACAGATGATAATATAAATTTAACTATTGAAACTGGTATATTAAGACATTGGATGAATAATACAGATTCCAGCCCAAAAGAATTAAGTTTAGAAAAATTAGGTGATAATTGGTTAGAATGTATATTAGATATTAAAAAAGTAGAAGAACAATCATTTATATTCTCACTATCAGATCAAATGAATGACTATGATATTGATCTATTAAAATCACAAGTTACTACTGATATGATAGGTAAAGGTTCCTATCGATCAAGATCCAAAATCCTATCATTTAAAGTAGTAGAAATTGAATTGATAACTGGTAGAACACATCAAATAAGAACCCAACTCTCACAAATAGGATTTCCAATTCTCTCTGACATAATGTACGGAGGTAAAACTCTACAAAACCTACTACTAAACATCAACACCAAACCCTCACCACCATCAACCTCCTATACCAATCCAAAAATGATAGGTCTCATAGCCAATCAACTTTCCTTTACTTGTCCAATCAGTCAAAAATCCTATAATTTTCAATTATCTTAAATCTTCATTGTAAGTCTTTATAATTATCAACTAAAAACTTATCAATATAACTAATATTTTTCTCTTATTTCTCAAAATTTTCTTCGTTCGGTTTTGTAAAAAATTTGTATTTCCTCTTACATAAAAATGAATTTTTTTTTTTTTGACAAACCATTATCGCAAAAAAAAATTTTTAATCAGTCTCTTTTTTAGCAACTCAGTTCAAAGTCAATAAGAAATGAATCAACTCCAAATCTCCAAGAAAAGAAAGTTTGTCGCCGATGGTGTCTTCCACGCTGAATTAAACGAACTCTTAACCAGAGAATTCTCCAAAGATGAAGGTTACGCTGGTGTTGAAATTAAATCCAGTCCAAGATTAACTGAAATCATCATCCGTGCTTCTAAACCACAAGCTGTTGTTGGTGAGAATGCTCGTAGAATCCAAGAGCTCTGCTCATTGGTTCAAAAGAGATTTGCCTTCAAAGAAGGTGCTGTTGCCCTCTTTGCTGAGAAAATCAACAACCGTGGTCTCTGCGCTGTTGCCCAAGCTGAATCACTCAAACTCAAATTATTGGCTGGTCTCCCAGTTCGTAAAGCTTGTTACGCTATTGTCCACCAAATCATGACCCGTGGTGCTAAAGGTTGTGAAGTTATCGTTTCTGGTAAATTAAGAGCCCAAAGAGCCAAATCCATGAAATTCAGAGATGGTTATATGATCAAATCTGGTAAACCATCAGATGTTATGGTTGATTTCGCCGTCAGACACGTTCTCCTCAGACAAGGTACCCTCGGTGTTAAAGTCGCTATTATGTTACCATATGATGAATCAGGTAAAACTCCAGGTGCTTGCTCTGTTCCACAACCAGATATTGTTATCATCAGACCAACTGAAAACTAAACTTTCAATTGGATTGAAAACTCTCTGTGTAAATAAATTTTGAAAAAAGGATCCTACTTTATTTTTCAAAACACCACAACAACCATCCCTTTATAAATATCTATTCTATTTTATCTTTAATTTCTAATCTATTTATTGATTATTATAATTTATAACATGTATTTTAAGAAAGTTATTATAGACTGAATTGGGTAACTGATATTTCTGTAGAATTTCTTTTAATTTAATCCAAAATATATCAGAGTCATTGTACTCTTCATCATCCTCACTTTCATCTTGACTAATATCACTTTGATGATCTTCATCCATATTTTGCATTTGATTAAACAAATTTGATAATGTACTAGCTGTATTTGGGTTATTTAAAAATGATGACATGAGAGATGCAAATGGATTTTGTTGTTGTGATTGTTGTTGTTGTATTTGTTGTGTTTGTTGTGTTTCTTGTGTTTCTTGTTGTGTTTGTTGTGTTTGTGTTTGTTGTTGTGGTATATTTAAATTTGATGCAAGGCTTGAAAGTATATCCATAAAATTTGGTTGTGATTGACCCTGTTGTTGAGTTTGTCCTTGTTGTGGTACTTGTAAATTTGCTGTAAGATTACCTAAAAGTGACATAAAGTCTGGTTGTTGTCTTTGTGGTTGTGGTTGTGGTTGTGGTTGTGGCTGTGGCTGTGACTGTGACTGTGGTTGTGTTGTTTGTTGTGTCTGTTGTTGTGTTTGTTGTGGTGTATCAGTACTAGATTCATCCCTTCTAACAGGATATTTGTTTAATTCATCAAAAAATTCCTTATCATTCTAGATAATTATTAATAATTGTGCTACAATACAACTCTAAAATATTAAAAGAGACTTACCATTCTGAAGTGTGTACAATAATTTAATGAAAATTTTTTTAAAAAGTTATTATTTGCATTTTCATCACACAAAATTTTCTTCATTCTAAGATTAATTATAGGGTTAGTTAAGATGTATCAATTTTTTGTAAGCAGCTCTCAGTGTTTGCAACCAAAATTATTAGACATTCTAATACATGAATTAAGATTGGGATTCATATGATATAAATAGAATCTGTTTTAAACAATCTTTCATTTTATTCCAAAAACAAGCGAATAGTTATTAATATTAGAAATTAAACTACTATAATCATTTACAATGATTATTGAATTGCTTTATTATTGATTGTATAAAATGTGGAGGAAATAACGAATATTTGAAAAAAACAGATATTTATAATAATAATCTTTTGAATCGATTTTTTGAAGATATTTTATAATTTTTTAATTCTCATCACCAATAAAAATTATTAGTTTAGTTATCTTTTAAGAACAATATCACCTTATTTGAAATGTTTAGATATTCCATATTAACAATATTATTAGTTTTGGTTGTATCCATTTATAGTAAAGAAAAGATAACAATCCAACAAAATGACAATGGTAAACAACAACCAATCATTAAATATATAGATCAAAATTTACAATCTTCAAATAACAGTTATGAATGTGATTATGTAAGTGCCGGTGAATTTTATGCTGATGGAACCGGTGTCATTCCAAATTGGTGGGGATTTAGACAAGGTAATGTTCTAAAAAGACAATACCAACTAAACCCCAATATGGCTGAATACATGTTCAACGACACCAATCCAAAAGGTGAACTATGTTCCGTTAGTTGGAGTATGTATAGATATTTGACTTATTAGATTTAGATAGAAAATTAGTAACCTAAATGTTTAATGGTAGATAAATTATTTGGATCTTCTAGATGTGGATATTTGATGCCTCATCATATTGATTCGGATAGATTTGTATGGAGACGTGATCCAGCTTGTTTGATATTCAACGATTCAAAGGTAGTTGGAGAGGTTCCAAATTGTCCAACAGCTGGACAGGTTCAGATTGCAGCTTATGCATATGATTTAGGTAATAAACCATACCAAAACTCATCTCTATTGACTCAATTTGATACACAATTAATGGTATCACAAAACTATACAATGGAGATTATATTCGAAGAGACAACAGGCATCTATAACCTATACACATCCATTGAAGATGGTCAAGTCCTATTAGAAACCCACACTATCCAACACACAGCATGCACTGAATATGATCATGGATACCTACTTGGATTCTACTACGGAGGTGAATGTCCAGCTCCTGACTATGTCTCAGTATGCTATGAAAAAATAATCCAATAGAATCCCACACCCACTCACCAATATTTTTATTTATTATATTTATATCAAAACCCAAAAAAAACTTTAAAAATCTAAATAAAATTAATATAAAATCAATTTAAATCTTGATTTGATCAAAACGTCAAAAAAAAAATTTTCTTAGGTGGAAAAAAATCTTTTGATTTTTTATTGTGTAAAACTATCTTGTTTTTGACTTACATGTTGTCATAGTAATAATTTACCAATTATTTATTTATTTTAATTTTTAATATTATTATTATTATTCAATTTATATATATTTATTTATAATTTTATCATAAAAAAATGCAACAAATGGAGGATGATGATAAGAAAAGTTGGATGAAAGGTAATATATCACCTACATTCACGGGAACTCCATCAAGAGGAGGAGGATTTAGCAAGAATTTTGTAAACCCTTCATTCTATTCCAGTTCAGTATTGGTACCTATTGAGAAAAAATCAGTATTCTCTTTAACTATATCAACAACTGAAACTGTTCATGTAGATAATAAACCTTATACTGTAGGTGTAGTCGTTCATTCAAAAGATCAATAGGAAATGATATATATGAAATTTGAAAACTAATTAATGGTGGGGGGCGTTAATAAAAATAGGTATATATTATAAAAGTAAAAAGTGATGAAAATCATTGGGAAATCATTAGAAGATATAAACATTTTAGAGTATTTTCAGAAAAGATTCAATCTGAGGTTAGTTCATTAGCAAAATTTGAGTTTCCTACCAAGAAACTGATTGGAAATATGAGTCCAAATTTTGTTAAACAGAGAAAAGATCAGTTACAGAGATTTCTAACTTCTATACAAGAGTGTAGTGAAGCAAAGTCAAGTAGGAATTTAAAAGTGTTTTTGGACCCTAATTTCAGTCCATGTTTGAAATCTATAGTTTGTCCAGAGAAAGAAGGCTACCTTCACCTACTGAGAAAAAGATTACCAAATCATGTGGTTGGAAAACTGATAAAGAAAACAATGTGGAAGAAAGTATATTGTGTTGTGATTAATTGTAATCTATTCTATTGGAAAAACAGAGACCAGATTTATGCAGAGGCTAGTGGTGTCATTCAACTCAGTCACTGTATTACTAAAATTATGGAGAAGGATGAAAGAAAATGTATAGAAATCAATGAGAATCAAAAGAATGAAACTACCAGAGAAAATAAATGGTTTCTAATGAAGAGAAAAATGAAAAAGAAGAAATTTAAACTGAAGAAACAGGTAGCAACTTCTGATGTTTCTCCAACTTTATCATCTAACAATCACAACAACAACAACAACAATATGAATAACAACATCATTAATAATCAACCAACTTCACTCGATGAGGAGGTATTTTATTTTGCATCGGATAGTGATAATTCACTAGACCAATGGTTACAGATTATTGTATCTGAATCATCAAAACTTCATAATTCTAAATATTCACCTGCTATACCTCAACCTACACTATCACCATCATCAACAACTACAACTGCAACTTCTATAACAAATCAACAGATACCAGTATCGGTGTCTTCACCTAACCTTGCTTCGTTGTCTATTAGTACTGGTGGATCATCAAAAGGACATTCAATGTCATCTGCATCTTCATTATCATTGTCTACTAGACCTATAAATAGTAATAATAACAGTAGTAATAATAATCAATTTTTCACAATGCCTCGTAAAAAGGGTATGCAACCTAGAGGTAATATAAAGTTGGGTACCTACAAGAATGTAATTGTAACTAATGAAGGATCATCATCATCTAAAGTTATTTATAATAACCATGAGTTTACATTTGATGGCACAACTCAAGATGATATTGATAAGGATTCAATTGAACTTTTGGAAACTACTCTATCCAATACAACCTATAGAGATCTGGTAGAAGAAGAGTCAAATGGAAATGGAGTAATTCCAGATCACACCAAATCTAGTAATATTATACCAACAACTACACCAACAGCATCAACTTTAACTCCAAGATCCAACCTCACAAATAATCTCATTAACAATACCAATAACAATAACAGTAATGGAAGTAATGTCAAATTAAACGATAAACTTAAGAGTAAAGGACCAAATAATGAAATTCAATTGATTGCCAATGAAAATGTCTTATATTTCACAGAGAATATAATACATGTACACAAGAAGACTGGTACAATAGGTAGCATAACTATCACAAATTATAGATTTTATTTTGCTGCCTATTATGGAAGTACAAAAATGGCAAAAAAATGTGAAACTGAGGGAATATCAGTACCATTAGCAATGATATCAAAGATTACAAAGTGTACTGGTTACACACTGGACAAGATAAAGTATTATGCATTCGAGTTGAAATGTAAGGATTTTCATAGACTTAAGTTTATGCATCTACCTGGAAGTTCACAGCATAAGGCTAATACAAGACTCTACGAGATTTTGGAATCTCTCATTTTCAAATCTGACTATTTCAAATTGTTTTGTTTTAATAATGATGAGATTATTCAGAATAACAATCCGTATAATGGTCTAAAGGAATTTGAACGTATGCATCTACCTAATGAGGAATGGAGAATCACACATCTCAACTCGGATTTCTATCACAGTCCTACTTATCCACAGGTTTTAGTGGTTCCAAAGAAGATCTCAGATTTGGAATTGATTGCAATCACCCAGTTTAGATCTAAGGGTCGTATACCAGTTCTGTGCTGGAAGAGCCAACATTCACCTGCTGTCATTGTTAGATGCAGCCAACCTGTTATAGGTGTCACTGGAAAACGATCTTTGGAAGATGAGAAACTCGTTGAATACATTCAACAGGCTAATACTCAATCCGATATAGTATACATCATGGATGCACGTCCCCAAATCAATGCAGTTGCCAATCAAGTCATGGGCATGGGTTATGAGAATGCCAAAGGAAACAGTCATTACACTAACTGTCAACTCAAATTCCTAGGTATAGAGAATATCCACAAGATGCGTGAATGTCAAAAAAAACTATTTAAAGCCAGTATGAATGAAAACGCAAATTTTGATGTAAAACTTAAATCTGCAAGTTCAGTTTGGCTGGAACATATAAAAACAATTCTTGAAGGTACTTTACAGATTGTAGAGGTTATCAGTCAACAGAAATCATCTGTAGTAGTTCACTGCTCTGATGGATGGGATCGTACCAGTCAGTTATGTGCCTTGGCAGAAGTCTTCCTAGACAGTAGTTATCGAACTATAGTAGGTCTCCAGATTCTGATTGAGAAGGAGTGGCTATCATTTGGACACAAGTTTGAGTCACGTATAGGACAAGGATCCAAGAATGACAAGTCACTAGAATACAGTCCAGTCTTCCTCCAATTCATTGACTGTCTCTGGCAAATTCAACAACAGAATCCAGATGCTTTTGAATTCAATAGTCGATATCTTCAAGAGATTTTACATCACTTGTACAGTTGCAGATTTGGTACTTTTCTATTTGACAATGAACAAGAACGTACTATCAACAATGTAACTTCAAAGACTGTATCACTATGGTCCTACATTAATAAGAACTCACAACCATATCTCAACACTACCTATCGTGAAGTACCAGGACTGCTAATTGTAGACTGCTCAAACCTCAAACTATGGAAACAATATTACCTGCATTGGAGAGATTTTCACGGTCTCTAAATTCGGCATCTTCTCACCTCATTACAATAAACACAACCAGCCAAATCTTTTTTATAAAAAACACTTTACGTCACATTTTCCATTAATTTGTATATAATTTGAAATCTAATTTATTGAATTAGTGATTGGGTAAATCCAATAGAATTCAATCTATAGCAAAATCTGTTTTCTATCTTTTTTAAATTTTATACCAGTTAAAAAATGAAATTTCATGTCGATAATCACATACTAAAAAGGAATGTCATGATTTTTTAAAAATTATAAAAAAAAATGAAATTTTATTTACAATTATTTCAAAAAAACAATTCAAACACAATAGCACACGAAACTTTATCTAGTAATTTTTTTTTTACCAAAATATATATATATTTTATAATAAATATCTTTTTTTATTTCAAATTGTTATTTTAAAATTTATATTTATAAAATTGTCTTTTGGAAGTAAAGCTCGAAATCATTTTTTTTTTTTCACTATTCAATCTAAAGTTTTTTTTTTAAATATAAATAGTGTTATTTCATTGTAAAATAGAATGTCAACTGAAGAAAGACTTAGAAATATTATTAGTCATTTGGTACCCAACAATGTAAATGATTACATTGAAGATAATGTTACTAGCAGTGATGATGTAACATCATTTAGCAGAGTTTCCAAATGGGATAAAGAAGAACTTCGTGAATTTTTAGAAAACTCACCAACCTATAAACCAATCAAACAAAAACTCTTACAATTACTCAAAGATCCAATCTTTTTACCACGTTATAATATGAATGTTCAAGAATGGAGAGAATTAACTTTACAAAGAGCACTTGTTATTATTAAATCTGGTTCAATTTCCATTTCTGAATTTAATAGGTATGTAGATATATTCATTTAGATTTATATCAATCAAGATATATTAATATATAACTTTGTTTATATAAATCTAGAGATCCAATGAAATATTTATTATCAATGGAAATGTTAAATATGTCAGATCCATCATTATCAGTTAAATTAGGTGTACATTTTTCATTGTTTGGAAATGCAGTTTTGAATTTAGGTACAGAGAAACATCATTTGAAATACATTAAGGATATTGATAGCTGGAAACTACCAGGATGTTTTGGTATGACTGAGTTGGGACATGGTTCTAATGTACAAGGTATTGAGACTACAGCAACCTATGATAAATCAACACAAGAATTCATTATTAACACACCATCTGACAGTGCACAAAAGTTTTGGATTGGAAATGCAGCATTACACGGTCAAGCCTGTTCAGTATTTGCTCAATTGTACATTGACAATGTTCATCATGGTGTACATGTATTTATAGTACCCATCAGAAACCCTGATGGCTCAGTCGTTGAGAATGTTCGTATCATGGACAATGGTCATAAACTAGGTCTACAAGGTGTCGATAATGGTAGAATATGGTTTGACAATAAACGTATCCCACGTGACAACCTTTTGAATAAATTTGGTGATGTTCAGCCAGATGGTACCTATGTATCTTCAATCCAATCGAAAAACAAGAGATTTGGGTCCATGGTAGCACCATTAGTTGGTGGAAGAGTCCTTATTGCATCTTCAGCTTTGAACGCTGCTAAGCTTGCAATGATTGTTGCCACACGTTACGCATACAGTCGTAAACAATTTGGTAGCAAAGGTAACGAAAATCCCATCATTTCCTATCTAACTCATCAACGTAGACTCTTCCCTATGCTTGCTGCGGTTATTGCCTATACATATCCTATTGCACAATTAAAGAAGATCTACTGCGAACCTAACAAGTCTGCACAGAATGTTAAGGACCTCCATGTATGGTCCAGTGGTCTCAAGGCTGTTGTAAGTTGGACCAAGACCTATATCCTTCAAATCACCAGAGAGTGTTGTGGTGGACAAGGGTTCAGTTCATTCAACCAGATTGCAGGGTTCAAGAGTGACTTGGACGTTGACATGACCTATGAAGGTGACAATCACGTTCTCTTGCAACAAGTTGCCAGAAATATCCTAGTTGAGTTGCAGAAAGGTCGTTATACTATAACCTCTGCAAATCACGGATCCAGCATCTACGATGCAGATTTCCAAATCCAGTGTCTCAAATGGAGAGAATCCAATCTTGTTCAGAGTCTAAGTGCAAGAATCATGTCACATCTCGACCAAGGTCGTTCACTAGAACAGGGATGGAACTCTAATTTGGATATAGTCACTTTCCTAGGAAAGGCATTTGTCGATAGAGTCACTATGGAATCCTTCCAAGCCTCCATCAAAAAGGCCAGTAACTCTATTAAACCTGTTTTGGAACTCTGCAGAAACCTGTTCTTCTCTTGGAGAGTTTCTGAAGACTTAGGTTATTTCCTGTGTAATGATGGTATCTCTCATAGCACCGCTCAAAAGATTCAAGATTCAATCAATCATCTCTGTTCTGAAATGTTACCTGTTGGTTTAGATCTTGTAAATTCATTGGATATTCCAGAACAATTCATTCATGCTCCAATTGCCAAAGCAGATTACATGTCTGAATTTAGATATGGTCTTGAAAGAAAATACTAAAAAAACCAAAAAAATTTTTTAAAACTTATTGCAGTGTGATGATATCTTATACCTTGGGACAAGATCACCTCTCTCCTCTTCAAACAACACCCCTCGTTCCACAATTTTTAAAAAATTAAAAATCAGATTTTTATTTAAAACCAAACCCACAAATGATGTAAACACTCCCCATGCTAAAATTGTATCTTTTTTTTTAAAATTTTAATTTTAGTTGATATTGTTCCTCTCTACAAATGGCTATTCGAATATTTACTTTTAGTTGTAAATAATTTGTTAACCATTTGTAAGTTCACATATATGTTGAAACGGTAGGTTCAAAAACTAATCGATTAGTCCAAAAAAAAAAAAATAGGAGAAATCAAAAGGGAGAATTGGATAAAAAAAGAAACGAAAATAATGGAAAAATGATTGTGGAACTAATTTTTTAAAAATCATTCAAAAAACTGCCAATGAAAATTGACTTGAAAAACATTTTCAATGATTGTAGTTTGCCTAAAGGGAGAATAATTAAGATATTTATACAAAACCTATGATATATGAGATTGATAAGATATTTTATTTTTCTTGTTCACCATATATTTTTTGATTGATGTTTTTTTTTTTTGATCACAAAATACAAACTTCACCATTTCATGAACATGATTGAAATATAGATTATATGCAAATATAAAGAGGTAAATCACAGCTATCACACACTCCCAAACACAATATTCTTTGTTTGAAACAATACACCATTTAATAGTTTCTTCATCAAATTTGTTAAAAAAAAATAGATATTTTTAATTATGAAAGACAGATAGAGATTGTGTTTTTTTTTTTTTTTGTAATTAGTTTTAAAAAAAAAAATATATAAATATATCCCAATAGATTTTGAAATTCCTATCCTATAAAACATTTATATATTTTTAAAAATATTATATAAACAATTTATATACATTTGCATAATTTTTTTGTTTTTGTTGAAAATGAATACCCAATAAATGATTTTCTAGATTGGATAGGATTGTGTCTCAAGTTTATTGGAATTGGGGTAAATTTAATTTAATTTAAAATATCTATTTTTCGTTTAAAATGGGATATAAAAATTTTACATTGAAAGAATTTTCGATAAAGATAAACACAAGTTTATAAAATGTACCAATTTTAGTTTACTTTTTTGATTATATTATTTAAATCTATCATTTATAATAAAATTTTATTGTAGTAGTGGAGAGTATACCTTCTATTCATTCTCTTAATTCTGTCTATTTTTTCTTTCTTTTCTCTCTTAGTTTTACCATTTAGTATTTAATATTGTTATATATTTTGTAGTTGATACCCATTACCATTTTAAATTCATATCAATTAATAATATTATTGCCAAATCAACTACAAACAATAAAAAATATTTATATCTTAATAAAAGATAAATTTTTTGAAGTTTTGTTTTAAATCTCTTAGAGCATTCATTCAAATTATTTATTTATAAATATAATTTAAAAGATTAACATTTTCACCAACACAAAAGAACAAAATCCCAAGTATATATATTTTTATATTTTAGGTCTTTAACATTTTTACACACAAAAATAACATTTATAACTATATCTATATTGATATATATTTATACTTATTTATAACATCATTCACTATAAACAACCCTATAATTTTAATTTAAAAATTTTAAATTTATTATTAAACATTCAATTAAAAGAAAAAGGTAATTATAATATATTAAAATTATATTAAAGAAAAAAAGAATTTTATTAAAATCTATTATTTGATTCTATGTTAAATTCATTTAAAATTTTATATATGTAAGCATGTTTTGTTTTATTATTATTTTTAAAATCATCTTGAAATTAGAATAATTCCTAGTTTTTTTCAAACCAAACCACACACTGTCCAATTAATTATAATAATTATCGAAATTATTACATTCGAGCACAAGTCACTTTCATACATATACTACTAGTTAGTAGTATAAAAATCATGATGGACGAAGATATTGTAATAAAAACAATGCTTTTTTGTTTAAAAAATTGTATAGAATGGTTATTAAATCAACAAAACGTCATGCAATTGCTAGTGACAGTACTTTAAATTTTAGAATTTGTCGTCAAAACACTTGCTATTCATTAATTAAATCTGTAAAAATATTTATATACACATTAGAGCCCACACTTACTATATTCCTAGGAGAGTGTGTGATATTTAAAATAATGATTTTCACAATGATTGAATAGTGGTGTTTTTTTAATTATTTGATAAGGTGTGTTCTATATCAGTGGTGGGTGTGTTTTATAGATAATACATTTAAAATATAATGTGTATTTACTAGTTTTTCTGTTTTACCCGATATCACTTTATTCATTTACATAATGATTTTTTTACCCACACATCATCAAATTCAACACACACACACACACACACACACACAAACAACCTAAAAAAACACACTATAAACAGAGAATATCAATATCATATTATGTCACTAGAGGGTTAAAATTCAACAAATTTCCAAATTTGTTTTACATGTTGGACATCTCTATCAGACTAGTGATTGTGGGGTTGTTTAATAATTGTTTGTTTGTCAATTCATTTTATGTGAATTGTCAATAACAACATATTTTCAATCAAACACCCATTCATTACCCCACTCTATATTCTACTCTAAATTTATATATACATATCACTTAAAAGAAAAATAACACATCAATTGACCAAACTAAAAATATCTAATTTCACATTTTGTTTTTACACTATTATTTTGATGATTTATGTCAATTTCTTATGAAATTGAATACAAGAGTTATAAACACACTATATTTCTGTTTCTGTTTTATTTTATTTTTTTAATTTTGTTTTATATCTATTTAAATCGATTAAAACAACAACAACACTGTTAAATTTGTTTTTTATTGTTTAAATGTGATATCAGATATCCTATTTTCTCAAAAAAAAAAAAAAATACAATACCAAATCAAACATAGAGAATTAAAATTTTATTTCTATCTATTCTATTTATTTCCACTTTTTATTTATTTATTTATTTATTTTATTTATTAAAATCATTTATCAAAACTAAAAAAAAAAACAAAAAAATCTTAAGGACCATATCTTGCCCTTTTTAAAAAATTTAAATCTAAAAACTTAGATATATCTTTTTTCACCTCAATCAAAAATAGACTATTTTTATCCTCACTCGTTTTGGTTTGGAATTTTTTTTTTTTAGATATACAATTTTCAAAATATCTTCACAAAAGGCCACACCGCCCAACATTTGTAATATATTCTATTCAAAAAAAAAATTTGTAATTTTTCCTCCCCTACTATTGAAAATCAATAGTATAGACAATATCTTTGATCAAAATTAACATTTATCAATGTTTACAAATATATAATTATTCATTTAAATTCCTTATTACAAAAACCTTTAATTATTTTTATTTATTTATATATATTTATTATTTATAATCAATCTCTGATTTTCAAATTTGAAAATCAATCAGATTCAACATCATTATCATCATTGTATTTTTACTCAATTGTCAACTTCATTTTTGATAAATTATTTGAAAATTTTTTTTAGTGAATTGATATTTTTATATCTAAATTTAAATTAAAACAAAGATTAACATTCAAGATCTTGATATATTATTATATAATTGTATATATAAATCGAATATAGGATTTACAATTTCAGAAAATTAGATTGTTTTGAAATTTTGATATTTTAAGCCTTTCCAATGAAATCAGGTTTAAGTTTTGATTCTATTGAAAGTATGTATGAAAACAATCAAATTTGTATCATTTTGAAATTTACATTTTAATATTTTTACATTTTTAGAAATTCCATCTCAAAATTCCACTTTTGAATTTCAAATTAAAAAGGAAAATCATATTCATTAGATTCACAAGTTGGAATAAATGAAAGTATTCAACAACATTTATTACAACAACACCAAAATAATAACAATAATAATGGACATTTACAAAGAATACCATCAATATCATCCAATACTCTAGTAGACCACATTCACCAACACCAACACCAACAACAGCAACAACAAAGTATTCAAGTAACAACTAGTGGAATATTTTATCAATCACCTTCTCACCATGGAAGATCATTAATTCCAAGTCATTTAAATCATTTACAACAAAATAATCATAATAATAATAATAATAATAATAATAATAATAATAATAATAATAATAATAATAATAATTTAGATTCACACAGATATCAATGGTCACCTAGAATTCAAAATTTACCAACTGGATTGTATTATAGTCCCATAACACCATCACTTTCTAATCTCTCTATTGAGTGTCCAACTAATACAACAACAAATGGTAGTGCTTCACATAATCATATACCATTTTCACATTTTGAACCCATTTCAACTAGTACTCAACCATTTCATGATATATCATCAATTTACAATACAGAACAAAAGCTACCAAATTTCAATATTCAATTCTCAAGTCAACCTCAACCATTGGCAATGCAATCTCCATCTATCCTATTTAATCAACCTATTTTACCTCACCCAAGTCATTTAAATTTATCATCCAATACACCTACAACTACAACTACTATGTCGATTGTCAATTCTGATTCTAATAACCTTTTAACAAGTTCAAATGACATTAATAATAATAGTCTATTAGCATCCTCGGGAAGCGGGTCTTTGAAAGTTGACCTTTATCATAAACCTAGAGGATCAAAAGGAACTTGGATGCCTATATTCAGTGGAAATCATATAAGAGTAACTGAAGGAAAAGGTAAAAGGTTAAAGATGATTGTATACTGTGACCAAGAACTATATAAAGTTGGTCTACAAGTTGCATTGCTAGAACAAGATCCAATAACATTGAGAAGATCATCTCAAGGATCTTCAATACAGTCTATTCAATCCAATTCCAATGGAACCTCTACAACATCTCCTGTAAATGCAAATACCAATTCACTTTCACCCATTGCATCACCATCATCAATGATATCATCCAACAACTCAACACCTAATTCATCAGGTGTATTATTGCATCAAAATAACCCAGGAAGTACAAGTGCAGTTATTTCCTCACCTTCTCCATCAACATTTTCCTTATCATCTCCAAGCCACTCTCCAACCCATTCACCATCCCAGATACCTTCACCTTTGATATCTCCACTATATCCTCTAGCCCCAGTAGCAATTGCCATCAGTGTCACCCCACCAAGCACCTCACCCTCTCCAACCCTCCCCATTGGACCCAGCACCTCACTCCCTCCGGCAGACCCCCAAGGCCTCTCTGTTGAGTCCGTCAGAGTCTACCGTTACCATAACTCCCAAGCCCAATACCCAATATCTACATTGGAATTTGAACTCAAACTAGCTAAACTCTCCAAGAAGCTATGTATAGTCATTGCTGCTCAGACCAAAGAAGGTAAAAACTTTGAAGGTCGTTCAGTAGACTTCTTTGCACATAATAATGGCAAACATAATGTAAATTCAATTCCTCGAACTCAAAATAATCAATCTTCTTCCTCTTCTGCAAGAAGATCGGCACCATATCATCCAGCAAATTCACCATCTATAAATGCATCATATGAACATTTACCACCAGTACCAGGATTATCGCTAAACAACCTACAAAACCCACACCAAAACAATCATCATTCCTCACCTAGAAAACTCAGAAAAAAAACAAAATCACCACCACCATCTTCTACCACCAACTCCAATAACAGTCCAAATATAAATTCACCAATTCAATCCAATCATATTACCAATAACCCACCAAATAGCCTAAATAACCACCCATACCATTCACCTACAAATACCAATTCATTACATTTAAGCCCGACATCAAATACCCAGATTACTAATACTAATAATAATTTTCCACCCTTACCATCAATTCCAACTAATATATCAAATAATATATTTGATAATCAATTTTCACAAAGTCCAATACAATTTCCACAGTCTATATGGTTACCACAACATCCACAGCAACCACACATTTTTACATCTTGGCCTTCATCACTTCCAATTTACCTATCACATAATCCATATCTTGAAACTTCTAATAAAAATTGAAAGCTAGCCTTTAATCACACAACAGTTTAAAACAAAAATCTCCAGAAAAAAAAAAAATTAAAACAACTGTAAAATATATATAAAACACACAATAATCACTTTTGAAGTATATCATATATAATATAATAAGATATATTATTTTATTTTTTATAATATTTATTTGGTTTTTTGTTTTTGTTTTGTGTTGAAATGTGTGTATTGAGGTTGTGTGGGGGGTTTTACAAACTTGAAATTTGTATTATAAAAACTACATATTATTTAAGGCATCTTTGGAGCCAACAGAACCAAAAGCATCTCTCATTGCTTCAAAATTTCTATATGTATAACCAATAAAAGGTATATCAAAAGAGGATATTTTTCTACGTGATTTTCCAGAGCTTACTGGCATAGGTTCGAGGTTATGAGTAGTAGGTTCCTCATCATAGTGATCAAAGTTACTAGTATCAGTAATGGATGAGATCTGAGGGATTATAGGTGCTTTAGTTGATCTCAATGATTGCCATTGAACACCTTTAAAGAATGGATGAGACTGAATTTCCTCAACACCATTGGCACCAATTCTCTTTAGAGGATCAGTAAGGAACTTCTCAATGAGGTCCTGTGCCTCAGGCGACAGATTAACCTCAGCTTTAGCCTCTTCCATAATCTTTGGTAGAGTATGTTTCCAATTCATAATCTTATGATAGGTCTCTCTAATGGACTCCGAACAAAATGGTGGATATCCAACCAACATTTCAAACATAATTACACCAACACTCCACCAATCACATTCTGCACTGTATCCATCTTTCATTAAAACCTCTGGTGCTGTGTAATCTGGTGTGCCGACATTCGAGTAGGCCAAAACTCTTCTTTGTCTCTTCCAGCTATCAAATTTTGCTGATCTACCTAATACCTCTTCTTCTTTTTGATTGTTTGCATTCTGATTATTCTGATTATCACCTTCATATTTTTTATAAATTTCTGCTAATGTTGGTACTCTATTGGTTTGCAAACCTGTACATAATCCAAAATCACTAACCTATATTTATATTTGTTTTTTTTTATAATTTCCCAAATTAGTAAGCTTTTTTATATTTATATTATTAGATAATCAAAATTTGAATTTTACTTTAATATGTCCTTTAGCATCAATTAATAAGTTATCTGGTTTAATGTCTCTGTGAATATAATGTAATTTATGAATGGAATGCAGTGCTAAAACAGTTTCGGCAATATAAAATTTAGTTACATCTTCTGTAAATGTATCATATTTTATCAATTGTGTCATCATATCTCCACCTGGTACATATTCCATAATTAAGTATAGATAATTGGTATCTTGAAAAGAATAATATAATGATACAATCCATGGGTTACTACCTCCCACACCATAACTATCTGCTAGAATATCACGTTCACTTCTTACATGAACAGTCTAAATAATCATAGATTAATAGTTAATACTCATTGTATTTATACAAAGTGACTCTATATAATATTAATATTCATACCTGATGTTTTTCAATCATTTTTGATTTATCCAACTTTTTCATTGCAAAATATTTACTATTCTTTTTCATCTTTACTAATCTAACTTCACCGAATGCACCTCTACCAATGATCTTTACAGAGTCAAATGAGTGACCAGTTAATCTAATTCTTCTAGATTTAATATATTCTGTTTCTTTTTTATCTAATTCTTTTCTTTTCATTGCCCTTTGTTCCTCCCTTAGATTTAACTCTTCCATTTTCTTTTCCAAAAAGCCTCGTCTGTATAAACACACATATCAAACATGTCCAAATATATTATTATATTATAACATTTTAAATACCAATCCATAGCGAAGTAGATTTTTTAGGATATTTTTTTTTTTTGTAACTGTATTAATAAATTTTGATCTTTTTTTTTGTACAAGGTCATAATATAACATCTAGAAGAGAAGAAAGAGATTAAGATTGTGGAAAAAAAATATTCCTCAAACTCTCTCTTGTGTCTCTATCTAGAGATTGGTAAACTTACCTTTCCTCTCTTTCTTTTAGTGATTTGAATAGGGATGAATAGTATTGTTCAATCGATAGTTTAGTTGCCATGGCAGCTTCTAAAGTCTCTTTTGAGAATACAGTATCATCCTCCTCTTCTTCATATTCATAATCGTCGTCTTCTTCCTCTTCCTGCTCCTCCTGATCTTCTTCTTCCTGATTGATATTCATATTCTCTATATCTTTTGGTAATTGTTGTTCTTGAGTTTCATTTTCTTTCTTACCAGAAGGTAAATCCATCATCATATTAATATTTCCAAAAATGTCTTTGTTCCCTCTCCTGTCGCTTCTGTTTGTTACTGGATTGTTATTTTTATAAATACAAATAAATATTTAGACTAGTGAAATCTTTTTAAAATATATTTCTAAAACTGTGTGTAATATTATTAATCAAAATAAAAAAATTAAAATGAAAAATTAAAATTTTTTTTATTATTTTATTTTATTAATTATTTTTTTTTTTTTTTTTTCAATTTTTCTCTCTCAAGACCGATTAATTATATAAAAGAATATTGAAGTTGATAAGTTTCTAGAATTGGGTCTTTTTATAAGAATAATCTAAAAATAAAAATACATTCATTCATATTTATCTGAAACTGTTGATGAGATCATAAATTTTTGTTTTTATGAATTTATTTTGTATTTTTTTTTGAAAATTCGATTAAGTTAAAATAGGGTTTTGACTAAAGATGAGTGATACTAAAGATGTTGAAATGATATCACTTGATAGTCAAATTCAACCTGACAACAACAATAATAATAATGTAAATATAGATCAACCAATGGATGTTACAACTACTACCACTACAACTTCAATGAACAGTGATAATGGTAAAGAAGTAACAACAAAACAGATACAACCAACACAACCAAAGAAAGAAACAGCAAGAATTATAGCTGAGAGAATAAAAGAAGCATTGTACAGAAATCTAGAAGGTGAAACAATATCACTTTCAACACCAATTAAAAATGTAAATAAGAGTAATAAGAGTAGTAGTAGTAAGAAGGTAAAGAAAAGTAAATGGGAGTTATTGGATTTTAGAAATCCTGTAAGAAGGGATCAATTGATACTTAAACATTGGGTTAATACTAGTGATTCTGTGAATAATCCAGCTGGGTCAGATAGAAAGACTAAAGAGTATAAATATGAGAAGTTTAATAAGAAGATGGAGATTCTAATGTTTACAGACGACGAATACGAAAACTATTTAAAAGATGATCAATGGTCAAAAGAAGATACGACACAGTTGATTGAGTTATGCAAAAGATTTGATAGTCGTTTTATAGTGGTTTTTGATAGATTTGAGGCAACATCACATTTTCATAGACAAAAGAAAACAATTGATGATTTGAAAGAGAGATACTATAGAGTTCAATCTAAACTCATTGAACTGAGGTCTAAACCCGAAGAAGACAATTTTAGAAATCCTATGGCTTCTTATCAGTTTAATAAGACCTATGAAATGGAGAGAAAACATCAGATGGAGAAACTACATCATCTTAGTGTAGATAAAATCTCTGAGCAAGAGAGTTTACAGAACTCTTATATAGGTATTGAAAAGCATCTATTGGCACACAGTAGAGATAGTAAAATAATAATGAAGCGATCGAGTATTGCTTTGCATAATGGGGCTATAAAACACTATGATTTTGCCAAATATGGGTCTTCGTACAGTCAATTGGAACAGAGAAACAAACGTAAGAATATGGGAATGGTAGTACAGGATGACCAAGGTCCTTATGGTAGATTAGAAGGTACTTTATATGAATTGTCTACTCCAACGAGTTTGAATCATCCAATATCCAAACTCCTCCATCAAGATCTAAAAGAAGATATAGCTATACTATTAGACTTACAGAAATGCTATTTAGAGAAACGATATCATTGTGAGATACTAAAAGCTCAAAAAGACTTTTTGGAGAAGGAATTAGAGCAATTAGGAACACAAATACCTTATGAGGCATTAAGTATACATGTAGATGAAGAAAATGAAACTATTCAGAATCTAACTGATTCTGAACTTCCTCCACCTTCTACAAGTCTTACTGGAAGTCATATGCTTTCATCAACACCTCTGTCAACACCATCTCACAAATCATCATCCATTTCTACCAATACACCATTTCAGTTACTATCTAATGACAGTAACAGTGGAGAGAGATCAAATATCTCTGAAATGGAACCTATATCCATTACACCTACCAAGAGTCACAAATCATCCAGTAACTCAACATCAACACCATCGTCATCTAATAACACAACTTCATCATCCTCCAGTAAAAAGCATCATGATAAAAAAGATCAAAATGAAACTATTGAATCACCACAAAGTAAAGAAGCAAAAAAAGCACAAAGAGATAAAAAACAACAAGAAAGAGCTGCAAAGAAATTAAAATTAGCTCAAAAGAGTAATAGTGAGTCTGGTAGTGCTGCTGAATTTCCAGTTCCCACTAGTAGTAGTAATACAATTCCATTATCTTCTCCATTATCCTCTCCATCATCTCTAAAGAAATCAACATCATCAACTACCAATCATCACAGTAGTTCATCAGGTAAATCCAGTAAAAAAGAGAAAAAAGAGAAAAAGTCAAAATAAACTTTCAACCCCACCCCCTAATTTAATAAATAATATTTTCCAAACCATAAATGGTTTATTTGATATCCTTCAATTTCTCATTAAATTTGGCTTGATAATATTTCCATAGATTCGTACAATTGATATTTGCTTTCAATTTTGAACACACCAAATAACAACCAGAAAGTTTTCTGTGTAGTGAATAGGTCTCTTCTGGAGGTGGTTTCAATCTATTTTTCAACATTACCGGTATCAATTTACCAATTCTCTTGGAAATCTGTTGATCATTGAATGCATATTTACTAATACCTTGTTCGTTATAATATCTCTTTGAAAACGGTTCAGCTAATATCATTACAGACTCTGAGTGTGCGTCTAACATTAAAGAGTTCTCATCACCTGTAAGATACCCCAACGACAATGAGTAATCAAGCACCGATTGTTTGTCTCTCTCCACACCAGCCTCTATCGACTTAAAATAGTCTTTTAAAAATGACATGTCATATCTCCTACATGCACCAAAATCCAGAAGATTAATTCTCTTTTTTTCAAAATCCACAACAAAGTTTGTCCAATTGGGGTCAGTTTGCATCATATTGAACTCAAAGAGTTCAGCTAGACATAGATTAATGATATTCTTGCTTATCCAGTCACGTGAAGATTGACTGTGAGTTTGATCATTAATCTTATCAATTGCCACACCTTGGACAAACTCAGTTGTCAGAATACGTCTGGTTGTAAGTCTTTCTATAACCTCAGGGACATACATATTCTTTGAGAGTGATGGGTGTACATCACTACTCTCTAAAAACTTTTTAAACATTCTCTGATTTTCAGATTCATTCAGGTAGTTTGTTTCCAATAATAACTCCTTTCTCGCCGATTCCAAAGACTTGTCAATGAATGCAGTCTCAGGTACAACCATCTTTAAAAGACCTATGAGATTTCTGATATCTGAACTTATAGAATCAGCAACCCCCGGATATTGCACTTTCACCGCCACAACCATCCCATCTTTTAATACAGCTCTGTGTACTTGACCTATACTAGCAGCAGCTACAGGTTCCTCTTCAAAAACTTCAAAGTTCTCTCTCCATTTCTCACCTAGTTCCTCTTCCATTGTAGCCATTAACTGATCTCTAGGCATTGGATTTGCCGATTTTCTAACCTTCTCCAAAATCTCTACAAATTTTGGAGGTAGAAGATTCTCATCTTGAATACTTAGTACCTGACCAACCTTCAATGCAGCACCTCTCATTCTACTAAAAGAATCAGCCATTCTCTCTGCATTCGAATCTGAAAACATTGAACTATGCTGTTGATCCTGTGCACTTAAAGATCTCTTTGTATATTCACCTAAAAACCCTACACCCATTCCTAATGCCAACTTACTAAAATGTAAAAATCTACTAGTTTGACTACTAGGAATTGCATATCCTTTCGACTTTATATAAGTAATCTCTGGATTCTTTTGATCATCAGTCAATTGTAAACCACTATCATCATCCAAAATCAATTGAAAACCACTATTCTTATCATTATTCTTATTCTTATCGATATTCAAATCCAATTTAGTTGAAGCTGTATTGTGATTATTAAACTTTGAAATGAATTGGTTGGATCCAACTGGTTTATTCATCATGGATTGAATTACATTTTTACCTGAATACAGTACCGTAATTAAATCAGACCATCTATTATTACTCATTGCTTCATGGGAGTGAAATGACAACAATGTTTTGATAAAAAAACAAAAAATATTTTAAAATACACACAAAAATTACTCAATAATCATAAGTTAAATTGAAAAAAATATAAATAACTTGATTTGATATTTTATAATAAGTTTAATTTAAATTAAATCAAGATTTGTCATTAACTTAAGAGAATTCTCTAGATTTTATTAATTGAATAAATGTTCATTAAATTTGCAATAATAGCTCAACAGGTATTTTACTAATTGAGAACATTACATTAGATCACACATGGATAATTTGATCTATATATAAACACTTTAAAAGTATCTTTTTTTTTAAAAGTGTGTTTTTTTCATGATTTATGAAATGGTCACTTATTTAACTCAGATCTTTACAAACCATTCATTTAAACACACTAAGAATAGAATTACATCACTAAATCGATTTCTAAAAGTAACAGAAAAAATTAAATGTCCATGGTCTATTTTCAGAACAACATGAAAAATTTTTGTAAGTGGGCTCTACACTTTTTTGAAAATTCACATAATTTTTAATTTTTTTTAATTTAATTTAAAAAAAAAAAAATAAATAAATAGAGTTCACACAGCAGTCACCAACCAACACCTAGATATAATTTAAAATCCTAGATACCCCCACAATTAATATATGAAATATTAAAATAAAAAAAACCTAAAAATATAAAAGACGCAATATTATTAAATTATACAAATTGTATAATAAATAACAAAATAGATATCTAGCTAAAAAAGTAAAATCACACACAAACAGAAGCACTATATATACATATTAATTAGTATAATATCTCTATAGAATCTGAATAAATTCGGTTATTCTATAAATAATCATAATTTAGTATAAAAACATATTTAAAAAAGGTAAATTTGAAAATGAAAAAAATTTAATTATATTAATTTTTTATTGTGTACCCCACTATCCTCATTTCCCCCTATGTGCTTTCATTTAAAATCATCACACACTCCAGATCATCGTATATCACAAAAATTTCTCCCTATATCACATACAAAACTAAATTCGTTGGAAACAAATATATTCAATGATCAATGGGGGGTGGTTTACTAGTTTAACCATTATGTTAAAAGGTTTTTCAAATGTTGTTTTTAGTGTTTTTATTCTTGGTAGAAATGTGTGCTGTGTGTTGGAGCAAAAAAAAATATGATAAAAATGTGCGCTTGCATGGGTATGATTTTGATATAGAATTGGTTAATCAAAAATTTATAAATAGAGTTTTGATTTATCTTAGTGTCAAATGATATCAAGGCATGTGAAATTATTCTGCCAAAAAAAAAAAAATTTTTGAAACCACTGCCAATCATACATGCCCAATCTAATTTTAAATTTAGAAAAACCTCATTGGGTGATTTGAGATTTTGGTGTAATATAAAATTAATATATATGGAGAGCACAAAAAGAATTTTTTTAATTTATTTTTTTTTTTTGTGTTTATGTGTGTTAGTGTTAAAATATATATTATCTCTATTCACACCATTTAATTTAAAATTTTATTCAAAACAGTCACTCCAACCCTTATTTATCCCTAAATTTGTAAGTGTCATAAACACACCTAACTAAAATACTACACACTCACTCAACACACACATAATCTATACCTCTATATTTCTTTTGACACCATTATTATAACACTATACTTCTACATCATTTTACACTTTTTTTATCACTATTTTTTTTTGGAAAAAACACACACACACCTCCTCTCTCTCTACCCACACACTCACCCACACACATGTTAAATAGAAATCATAATGTGTGATACTGTTAGTGGGTATTTAATATGTGTTAAATTGTGTGCTAGTGTTTTATTTTTTTTTATTTTATCATTTATTCTAATACATAACACAATTTTTTATATTTATTCAAACACAATAGTAGTAGTATTAAAAGTGTATGTGTGTAATAATAATTCACATGTGTAAGAGAGTGTTCCTTTGGCAAGGGTTTAAATACAGTTCTCAAAAAAGGACCCACTTCCCAATCAAGGTTCTATTTGTTGATCACCTAATCACACCCCTCTCCATTTATTTTTTCAAATTGTATAGTTGTTGTTCAAGTCCTCTTCACTTTATATCAACCAACCCACAAACCCTAAAAATCAAATTTCATACAATTAAGGGTATAATTTATTATATTTATAGAAAAACCACAAACACCATTGTAGCCCCCATTTTATAACCAACACCACTACACTTCACCCCCACCCAATCACGACCCTTATCAATTAAATCTTTATCATAAAATCGGACTGTCTCACAGCTTGATTTTTTAAAAAAGTGGTGGTGTTGTGTTTTTGGTGTTGTGTTTGTTTTTGTTTTATCTTTATTTCTTTGGTGTTTGTGTTGTATAGATATTCTATCTCCTAAGATTGTTGGTAGTGGTCCCACTTCTTGTTCTATAAACACAATGGGTTTATTAAGATTTTTTAATTATAAACAATATATTATATACTTGTTTAAACATTCTGTTTATTAAAGATATTTAGATATATAAAAATTCTTTATATATATAAGATCAAAAAGGATTGTAAAAATGTCAAATACTAATATTCCATTTTCTATCATTTCTTATTATAGATTAATATAAAAAAATATAATTATTAATATATAAAAACTTAACACAAGCGCGTTTATATAATGTTACCACTACCATCACTGTTTCAGTCCAATCAACCATCAATGATTTTTGGAAATTCACAATCACTGTTGGGTAATAGTTCCAATAGTCCATCATTTTTATTACCAAATAATCCATTGATGTCTAATCATCAGGGTGTATTTAATCCACATGAATCACAACAGTTTCCTGATATGCCAAACCTTGTTGACCAATATCAAATTCATCCTCAACAGGCCAGTCATTATAACCAACATTTTCAAAATAGTTTTCCACAACACTATTTGATATTCCAACATCAACAACAGCAGCAACAACAACAGCAACCTAATGGACAACATCCAGGTCACCATCAGGGTTCACATCAAGCTCATGGTCAACAACAGCAAATGTTGTCCACCATGACAAGTTCTCATAGTACCAATACACCTTCTCAAAAAGGAAAAAGAAAGGCTGTACGTGAGGAAGAGAAAAAGGATCCTAATGCACCTGTATCCATTCCAAAATGCACTAGATGCAATGAAAATGCATCATGGAGACATGATAAGAGACGTTGGTGGTGTAAGGAATGCAAGAAGGCTTTCACACCAGGTATCACCAAAAATCAAAATACTCAACAAGTCCAAACCATTCAGAATCCACAGTTACCTACAAACCCTATGCCACAGGGTTTAATGTACCAAGGTCAAATGATGTCACCTCTGCCTCAGTGGGATAACCCAGGTAGCCAACAGTCTACCCCCGGTCTCAACCCAAACAACCAACTCAGCAATGTAATGCCAACTAACAATACCAATAATAATGTAGCTCAAGTTCCACCAACATGCCCCAATTGCAGAGGCCTTTCTGGTTGGAAACACGATAAAAAGAGATGGTATTGCAAAGAATGCAGGAAACCATTTACACCTAACCTCTCAAGTAGCAATTCACCAAGTAAAACCAAGAAATCTTCTACCCCCAAAGTTAAGAAACAAAATGTCAATGGCACATCTAGCAGTGGAAACACACCACTACTCAATCCAGGGTTAGTAAACATTCCAATATCACCATCCAATCTCTTGCCATCCCAAATGCATTTACAAATGGGAAATAACTTTCAAGTACCACCATTTTCACCAATTTCCAATGGATCCCTAATTCCACCAAATTTAAAAAACGAGATTAATCTCAGTCCTCCAAGACCATCTTCACAAAACACACTGATACCATCACTCTCTACTCTCGGTCATCATCCATCTGTACAAAACCATATTAGTATAAACTCCATATCGTTACTCAATGGTCATAATAGTAATAATAATAGTACAAATAATAATAATAGTAATCATAATAATCATAATAATAATACAAATAATATTTTAAATGGAACACAACCAAATAGTTCAAATAATGGTGAAACATCATTATCTTCAATAATATCATCACAGAATGACAATGCTATATCTTCATCTTCATTATTAAATAGTTTAAACGGTAACCAACAACAAAACTTACAAAATGGAAATTGTTCACCTTCCACTCCAAAGAAACAAAAAAAGAAGGATTCCACATTGGAAAATGGTGGTGTTCAAGTATTGGTAAATGTTGACAATACCGTACTGAACCCAATCATTACAGGTGATAATTCCAATGGTGTTTCTGAGAGTTGGTAAAAATCAAATATCATATACCCCCTCCCTAATAATATAATAATCCCAACCACTTGTTAATAATTTCTCGTATATATAATCATATAACATATAATCAACCCCTCCCTCTCCTTCCATCATATAATACCTACTTTTTTAATTTATAATTTACCATTACGTATATAATATCAAAATCAAAGAACCAATATTAAAACAACAGCAGTAATATATAATAACATAAACACCAATAACAATAAGAACAGCAATATAATATAATATAATAATCAAAACACAACAGTAAAATATAAAATTATATACCAACAATTTTTAATTTATCATTGTACCTAAAAAATCTTTTTATAAAACATAATTTGTACAAAATAAAACAAAACCATATAAATCAAAATCAAGTGATGATCTATCCATCTTTTATCTTTTTATATATATCCAAATTTGAGATTTTCTAGATTTCCTATGTGTTAATAAAATATTATTGTAAACACCACACACCACCTAATTCCCATGAAATTTTCCATTTCTTCTAAACATGCAAATAACGATTCTGTACAAATTTATACTATTATATATAAATATAATTCTAATAATATCTATTTCTTTTGATCCTGTTGTTGCTTTTGTTCTTTTTCTTTTTCTAATCTATGTTGTTCAGATTTTCTATTCAATTCGGCAACCTGAGCATCCATTACCAATTTAATTTTTTGATCCTGAATATTTTTATTATAATTACAAATAGGCCAATATATACCTGATACTAATAAGAATGAAACTACACCATAATCTGCTGATCTAATTAAACCACCTGAATTGTAGTAGTTTGAAGGATGTGTTGTGGAATTAATTTACATGTTTTCTTTGAATGTTAGATTATGATAATGTAAAACATACTTCTTGAAAATATACTTGATATCATTGTAACACCTATTGCAGTGCCTACACCATAAAGTAATGAGTCTCTAAAACAAGGTATCTTTGAAATCTCATATGTCTTATCCCAAAAAGATTTTGTTTTACCATTACTATCTTTGTTTGTATCTTGTGTATCAGTATTCAATTGATACATATTTATATTTTTATTATTTTCCAATGGTTGCATTGGTGCATTTTTGTTATTGGTTCCACTCATTTGTTATTTAATGATTTTGTGAAATGAAAAATCATTTTGATCATAAAATTAAAAAAAAATTTAAATTTATATAAATTAAATACTATTCAAAATATCAATATCTTTAACTCAAATTCACTTAAAATCTTTATTAGTTTCAATGAAAATTGATTTAAAAGTAATATTAATTTTTATATAATTTTTTATTTTAGTTTTTCATTATGAATTTCAACACATCTCTAGGTTTAATAAAAAGTTTTATTAGAAATGGAAATGGTCAAGTGTATTCTAATAGATTCATGAGTGGTGCTTTTATAACTGGATACAGTGAGTCATTAGATAATATAAAATATATACATCAAGGTATCAATATCCCTAAACCTCAAAAATCAGAGGTTTTGGTGAAAATATTGGGATCCAGTATCAATCCACTAGATAATGTAATGAGAAAAGGTTATGCACACAGTATAACTGAACTAAAACAGTTAAAGTTACCACTGATACTCGGTAGAGATTGTAGTGCGGTTATAGTTGAACTTGGACCTGATGTATGGGACTTCTCAATTAATGATGAAATTTGGTCTGCAACAGCACCTTTTGGAAACGGGTCACATTGTGAATATATGGTATTAAATGAATCAGAGATATCTCGTAAACCAAAATCATTAAGTCATCAAGAGGCTTCTGCAATACCATTTCCAGCATTGACTGCATGGAATGCTATATTCAATGTAGCCAACTACAACACACAAACAGATCTCTCTCAAAAGAGAGTTTTGGTAAATGGTGGTAATGGTGGTGTGGGTTATTTTGCAATTCAAATTCTAAAGAAATTTTTAAAGTGTGGTTTTGTAGCAACAACTTGTAATATAAAACATTTTGAGAAATTAAAGAAAATCGGTGCTGATTACTGTATTGACTATACTCAAGATACCATTCCTTTGGATGCTTGTGGAGGTCATTTCGATCTGGTATTAAACTGTGTAGATGGTGGTGACAAAATAGAGAGAAAATGTATAGATTCATTAAAATCCCATACAGGACATTACATTGATTTCAATGGACCTCTGATAAAATCAGCAGACAAAGAAGGTATACTAACAGGACTTCCAAAAGGTCTAATAGAATCACAAAACAGTAAATATCCCAATATCAAATATAATCACTCTCTTTTTGTTCCATCTGGTAAAGTACTTTCTGAAATTAAGAAATTATTTGACAGTAAATGTTTAGAGACTGTAAATATAGGAAAAGAAGTTAATCTCTCTGATATAAAAAATGCATATACTCTCTATGAAACTGGACAATCCAATGGTAAAATTATAATAAATAACACAAAGTAACTATAGTTGTGCCTATGTCTACAAACCATCCACCTTCATAGTGAATCACAATTAATAATTTATTGTTGTTGGGTTGGTGTTGGTGTTGGTGTTGATTTTGGAACATAATTTGGTTCATTTCCTCTTCCACCACCTGATTTTGGTGGTCCTCTACTATTACCTCTTCCACTATTTCTTCTTTTCTCTCTACCATGTTGGAATTTATTATCACCTTGATTGTGATTATTTCCATTTGATGCCTCATCAACATGATTATTTACCTGACTCTTTGAGTTGTTTGTCTGTTCATTTAAATTCAATTGTTCTTTAATTTCATCTTCTATTATCTTTTTTACATCTCTTTCAACAGGTTTTTGTTGATTTCTATTTGGATTTGGTGATCTTTGTTGTTGTTGTTGTTGTTGTTGTTGTTGTTGTTGTTGTTGTTGTTGTTGTTGTTGTTGTTGTTGTTGTTGTTGTTGTTGTTGTTGTTGTTGTTGTTGTTGCTGTTGTTGATGTTGCTGTTGTTGTTGTGATTCTTCACTATTTGTAGTTTGAGTCTCTGTTGTTTTTTGTGGTTGTGGTTGTTGTTGTGGTTGTTGTTTACCTTTACCTTTATTTCTATTATTGCTCTTGTTAGGTTTGGTTGTAGTTACATTAGTTTGTTGATTTGGTTGAGTTGTTGCATGATTTTCTTGTTTATTATTTTGATGATCTTGATCTTGTCCCTGTTGTTGATATTGTGGCTGTTGTTGTTGTTTGTTTTGTTTACTTGCGTTATATAGATTTGCAGCTTTTTCAGCAGAAGTTGTAATACCCTTAATAATAGCACTTGAGAATCCAAAATGTTCCATTGTATTCAAACCAGAGATTGTACAACCTTGTGGAGTAGTAACTTTATCAATCTCATCCTCTGGATGTTTCTTATTCTCCAATAATAAAGTTGCTGCCCCTTTTGCAGTTTGAGCTGCAATAAAAATGGCATCCTCTGCATGAAACCCAATTTCACATCCACCTTGTGCAGTTGCTCTTATAGCTCTACAAAAGAATGCAATACCACTTTATATATATAAAAATGAAAAAACCCACCACAAAACAAAAAGTGTTAGTTTTATATTATAAATGTATAGAATAGAAATATACATACCAAGCACACAAAGCAGTAGCAGGTACAATTTGTTCTTCAACTAAAACAATGGTTTTGCCAAGTTGGTCAAAGATACCTTTTGCAATCTCCATTGCATAGTCTTGTTTAGCAAGTACTTTTTGATTAGTGACTTTATTTTGACCAGAACGTACTGCTAGACAGGTCATAGATTGACAATGTTGAATGGCAGTATTTGGCATAGCTCTAACTATAATAGATTCAGTGTGAGGGTTCAATCTAAGTTTAATATCAGAAATAGAAGCACCACTAACACAACTAATAACAATCTGACCATCTATAGCTGGTCTAATCTGATCTAACAAATCATCAAGTTGAGCAGGTGTCACTGCAACAATGACAATCTTTGACTTTCTAGCAGCGCCTATATTGTCAGAGGTTACATTAAAACCTAGTTGTTTCAGTTCAAGTGAATTAACAGTTTCTAAATTTCTCTTGGTAATTGTAATTTGATTGGCTCTATAACTTCCTGATTTAACAAGACCTTTAGCTATATTTGTACCTAAATTACCACATCCTAAAATACATAATGAATCTGACATTGTAAATAAAGTTTTAATCTCTTATTGTTGTTTTTTTTTTAAAAATAAATAAATAAAAATGAAAAATTAAATAAATAAAATGAAAACCAATGAAAATCATTTTCTTAAATTTTTATCACATTTTTAAAGATTAGGTATACACCTAGGATACAATTTAAAACAATGTAAATTAATTTACCTATTTGTTTGATTTATAAGTTTTTTATTTATATGAATTTAAAAAATAAGGGCTAAATGCGGTTTGTTTAATAGAAAATTGAACATCTTGAATTTTTAATTAATATAAAGTTTGATTACAACAAATCATTTTTTGAAAATAAATTTTTTCATTTTATATGACAGCGAATATGTAGAAGACAATGACACGATCCCATCAAAAAAGGAATTTTTATTAATTTAAAAGAATAGTGTAGAATTTTAAAATTTTTTTTTCAGTAGTGTAAATTTCAATATCAGAAGACATTTAGTCATCTTAAATTTTTGATTTCTTTTTAATTTATTTTTTTTCTTTATATATGATTTTTCAATAACCCCTTTAATTCCCACACCATTCCAACACTATCTTTTTCATAGATAAAAAATTTTAATTTTTATCTGAAATTTTAATTTTATTATATATTTTTAAGTATTGTTAATAGCTATTCAATGTAATATAACAAGGTGGAAAATGGCATCAATAGATACTTCTCAAATTCTAAGACAGGTAAGAAATAATTTATTTTAAATTTCATTGTATTTTTATATTATTTTTGTATACTCTATTCTGTTGAACAGATGTACAAATGGAAATTATCACAAATATTCTCTAGAAGACTGCTGAAATAAATATATTGTCAGCACCACACCAATTTTTCACATCTCTATAATAATATTTATTATATATTTACAATGGTTTTATATTTAAAACCAAAAATACATATAAGAAAACTTAAAACCAATAACAAAAAAATTAGCAATTATAATAATATATATTATAATAATTTATAACAATTCCTATAATTAATAATTGTTTGTTTTTGGACATTGGATTATATATTACATTAAATAGAATCTTTATATAAATTGGTACTAATATGAATATTATTCATGCTACAAAATTAAAGATATCTCTGTCTGATAGTTTAAGTTCAGTTAGTAAATTATATGATGAACAACATTCAAATCACTCCCTATCGACTCTAGAGGAAGAAGATTTAAAAAGTAGTAGTGATAACTCAACAATGTTAAATACAAATAACTCGTTAATTGAAAGTCTACATGGTTCAAGACACCATCTTCATTCAAGTGGTGGTAATATAATTATAAAAAGTAATAGTAATATTAACAACAACAACAATAATAATAGTAATAATAATAGTAATGTGGAAACAACAAACTTTGATCCAAATTATCATCCACCGAATGTATATATTTTTAATAGTGAGATTTTGGGTGATTTTCAAAGTACTTTGACTGATAATGAAAATGTTCAGGAAAATCAAAGAATTAAAGATCAAATTCAAAGAGAGTTATTAGAGAATTTAGATATATTTGAAAATCATCAGGATATAGGAGAAGTTTGTGCATTTTGTGAATGCTCATTACTTTATAATCATTTAAATATTGCAAATTTGGTTATAACGAGTAATTATTTACTATTTCTCCCTCAGCAACAGGTGCAGAAAGGGTTCACTTTAGAGAGTTATCTTAATAAGAAAGGTGACTATTTTTGGAAAAAGTATTGGTTTGTGTTGTCACATGACAGTATTTCATGGTACAAGAACTCAGTTTTGAAAGAGACTCATTATCCATCTGGAACTATTTTGTTAATGAAAATTGTGTCGATAGAGAAGATCTCTCAAGATGAGTCTGGTAGACCATTTACTTTACAGATTATGACAAATAATCAATCATATCTATTACAGTCCGATTCAGAAGTTCAATTAGATCAGTGGTATCAAGAGATTACAAGAGTACAAAAGAATCTGACAGTACTAGTGCCTTTATCAGATATAGTTGCAATTCAGATGGAGACTGATGCAGCACTGTTTTTCGATTCATTGTGTATTACCATCAAACGTGGTGAGAATTGTCTGGTGACACCTACATCGCATTCTAATGAGATATTTCAATTGTTGGTCAGACTGTGGAACCTCAACAGAGGACTAAAGAATAACGAACCTGAGAGAAACCTAGTTCAAAATGAGTTTCAACAGAGATTTAAATTATCACATCCTGTAGAGATTATAGCAAATACACAGTGTTTGTTATACAAGGACATTGAATTGTCTTTTGAAGGTAGTCTATATGCATCTTCAGATGGTCTCTATTTCAGTTCTGAAAAGAATATCATTATCATCCCAATACAAGATCTCACAGCTATTGTAATGGACTTGAAATCAGAGACACCTGAAACTATTATAATCTACACTGATCAGAATGAGCAAATCTATTTTGATATTTTTGATGATTCTGAGAAATTCTATGATTCTATTGTTATAGAGTATCAGCAGAACCATTCTAATATATTCTTTAACAAATATGGTGAATCACCTCCAAAGCCTATAAACACATCAACTGGAATTACAAAAAAAGAATCTAGATTTTCAAAGTTAATAAGTCCATTACCTCTACCTTCTCTACCTTCTCTACCCTCTTTACCTTCCATTCCACTATTTAGATCAAAGTCTTCATCTTCCATATCGAGTTCATATGGAGGTTCAGAACTATCAAATTCCACTAGTACCTTTTCAGCAAACTCAACAAGTACGAGTTTGTCATCGACTTTTCATTCACTATTTCCATTATTACCTCTAGATGAACCTGCACAACTCAGTCAAAATTGTACATTGTATTTCTTTACTCTTGACAGTAAAGTTGAGGGAACAGTATATATCACTAAATCCTATATAGCCTTTGCACCAAAGGAAACTGAGAATCCAAAATACAAAAAGGCACTTATCCCATTTGAAGATATAGTCAATATTCATAAGGAACGTATAGCAATGATATTTGCAAACCACTGTGTTAAAATCATGACTTTGGATTCCAAATGGGTTTTTGGTAAATTAGATAATTTTATTGGTTTTTATAATGCCTGTCAAGATACTTGGAGATCTCAACCTAATATATCAGGATCCGAAGGAATATTCACTCCTTTGGAGGCTGTGAGAATTAAAGAGAAATTTGGGTTACCTCCCGACGAGAATCTCATAACTTGGTATAACTGTACCAATTTGAAAGGTGCTCAATTGAAATATGGTTTCTTGTATATTACAAGTCACTATATATGCTTTAGATCCAAATTGGGATTCCAAAAGAGGAATATTGTCATTCCTTTCAATGTAGTAACTGAGATTAAAAAGTATTCCGTATTGATTCCTCATGGAATTAAAATTACTACTAATAATCAAGTGGAATTTCAATTTGCATCTTTGATTCATAGAAGACAGGTATACCATCTACTTCATGACATGTGGAAGAAAAACAAGAGACAATCTATATCTAAACCTACTACACCTTTGAGTACTACACCACCAATGCTGTCAACTCAGTCTTTTCCTTTAGTGTCTCAGACTGTCAAACCATCTATACCTCCACTATCAATATCCAATCTACCACAAAATGGACAATCACCTACTACACCATTGTCACCACCACCTATACATAGTACAATGAATTCACCTCCAACATCTTTAATTACGTCTCCTAAAGCACCTCATGATCATCACCACCATCATCACCACCATCATCATATAAAATTCACAGGACCAATGAAAATCACAATTCTAACTATAGGATCAAGAGGTGATATTCAACCATTTATAGCCTTAGCATTAGGACTTAAAGAACAAGGGCATATTATAACACTAGCATCTCATGAAGCTTATAGATCACTGATTTCCAATGACTATGGCCTTACATTTGCACCCCTTGGAGGTGACCCTAAAGATCTAATGGACCTTTGTGTGAGAAACGGTATTTTTACACCAAAGTTCATTAAAGAAGCTCTATCAAGATTCCGTTCATTTATAGATGAACTTTTAAAAACATGTTGGGAGGCATCTAAAGGTGCTGAAGCATTGATTGCAACACCAGGTTGTTTTGCAGGTCCTCATATAGCAGAAGCTCTACAAATTCCATTTTTCAGTGCATTTACAATGCCATTTACCAGAACTAGAATGTATCCAAATCCATTCGCACCTTTTGCCTCTAGACAAATGGGTGGTGTATTCAATTTAGCAACACACGTAATGATGGAGAAAATACTATGGCAACCTATATCAGGCCAGATTAATCAATGGAGAACTGAGCAGTTACATGTACCTTCTTGGAATAGTTCTATATCCATTACTGAAACTTATAGAATTCCCTTTTTGTACTGTTTCAGTAAGTTCCTTGTACCTAAGCCTCCAGATTGGCCTAGTGAGGTTTGTATCACTGGATATTGGTTACTAAAACAACACCAAAATCAACAACCTCATCAAGATCTAATTGACTTTATAGATCGTGGAGAACCACCTATGTACATTGGATTTGGGTCTATTGTCATTTCTGACCCTGATTCACTGTCAAGTCTATTAATTGATGCAATTAAAGTTACTGGAAAACGAGCAATTATCTCACAGGGCTGGGGTGGACTAAAACTAACAGACAAGGAGCCCAATGACAATATATTCCTATTAGATAAACCAGTTGATCATTCTTGGTTATTTGAAAAAATGTCATTGGTTGTACATCATGGAGGTGCTGGTACTACCGCAGCTGGTATCTATGCGAATAAACCAACTATAATCGTACCTTTCTTTGGAGACCAATTCTTCTGGGGTGAGAGAATTAAAGCTTGTGGAATAGGTACAAGTATTCCATTCTCAACACTAACTGTTAAAATACTATCTTCTACCATCTTATCACTACTTTCAGATAACTCTATAAAATCATTGGTATCTCAAATCTCTGAGAACATGAAGAAAGAAGATGGCGTAAAAGAAGCTATTCAATCATTCTTTAGATATCTACCAGTAAGTTATATTCCTCCAAGACCAATACCATTCTCGCAGGCTTCACATTGTCATCTATGTAAACAGTCATTCTCCCTACTCAAAGATCTCCTAAGTCACAAATTACATTGTCACAACTGTGGAAAAGTATTTGATGAGGCATGTTGTTCCAAAAAAATTCCAATTCGAAAATACAGAATGGTACAACCAGTTAGAGTTTGCGATACCTGTTATCCTTTATTATTAACCGAAGAAAATCAACATCATATAAATAGTAATAATTCCACTACCCCAACAAATTAATAAAACTACCAGTCTATTCTATCATATTTATTTGAAAACCCTATTCCTTATCATAATCTTCATGATCCAAGATTAACAATGTTAAATTTTATAAAATTATCACTGGTCTTCAAATTTTAATTTGAAAGATTTGGGACATCGAACTAAAATTTTTGATATTTTTATTCAGTGTTGTGAACTGAAAAACCTGGTTACCTGGTCCCTTATGAAAAGACATCTTAAAAAATGACGTGAATATTTAAAATAGTATAAATAGTATTGAATTTTTTTATACCTATCATTCAAATCAATTTTAATTCTAAATTAATATAATCAATCAATTCAAAAATTCTAATATTTGTTAAAACAAACAAAAAAATGAAATTTGTTAATATTTTGTTATGCATTTTTGTAGTAGTTTCTATTGTCAATGGAAACAATTGCTTTAAAGACCAAAAAGGTTTTACGACAATGATTGAAATGGTGTCTAATAATGTTAATGTTGGAAGTGGGACTCAGATGTCTTTTACAGAAAATGTTGGTATTGGAGTAGATTTTAAACATCAAAGAATGGTTGCTCATTACCAAATTATTGAAAATGGCAATACAATCGTTGGTGATATTTGGGCATTCCAATCCAATCAAACTCAGTATTTACTTGTAAATGGAACTTGTTCTGTACTCCCATTGAGTATCAATATTCCAAATGGATTTCCAACCAATTCCACCAAATTACCAAAAACCAGAATCGGTAGATTCCTAGTTGATGTATTTTCATTTGAAGATACTTCATTGGAAATAAATAATCAAGTACTTTATGATATGTCAGCCTGTGCCATAGTTTCAGTTTCAATAGCCAATAAAAATCAAGATGGTTATGCAATTGCTAATTATTTTGAATATAACAATAGTGTTGATAAAACATTATTTGATTTACCTGTTGAATGCCAATCTGGAAATGTTGTCAAGTTATCACACCAAAAATACCTAAATACTCTATTACCTAATAGCTTTAAATTACTTTAAGCTCTTTTATTCTTAATTTCCTTTAATATTTAAAATAATAAAAATATTAATACTTTAACTAAACAAATATTTGCACAAAATTTAGTGATGGTTTTTGAATTCAAAATTTAAGGTTAATTTTGGACATTTAAAAAATACTTATGTTTTGGAGAGATCATTGGGAATGTAAAAAAATTAAATAATTGATTTTATTAAAAGATTATTATTACTATGGAATATAAATATTATTGAGGATTATTATTATTATTATTTTTAATTAAATTTTAGGTGTTTATGCATTAGATGCTTCATAGAATGGATTGACACCAGAGTTTGCAGATTCGGCATACAATGGATTAGAAGTAACAGCACCATCTGAGAATGGATTGTCACCAAAGAATGCATCAGTTGGTGGAGCAGCTCTTTTAACGAGTTTCCAGACACCAGCAGCAATGATACCAGCGGCAACAGCTGCACCAGCAATAGCTGCACTGAGTACAGTCTTGTTGGTTGTCTTCTTAATGACTTGTTCTGGTTCAGTTACGGTTACTTTTAAGTCTTTAGTAGCAGTCAAGAAGGATTGAGCTCTCTTGGATGGGGCGGCATTGTAACCTAAATCATTGACATAGACTCTGACAATGTATTCACCTGAGGTTTGGTTGAATGCAATGGTTTGGAGGAATGAGTTCAATACAGTCTTGGTACCGAGACATGCAAGAGTTCCTTTCAATAGTAAACAGTTTTTGGCATATTCACCATAGAGGACAATTTGAGCGTCAGTGACTGGTTGGTTATCAGTTGTCAATAGAGATACAATGAGGGATACATTGTTGTAGGTTGAATCTGGGTCATCGAAGGTTACATTGGTGATTTGTACTGGAGAACCTGAGACTACATTAAACTCAGTTTGAGTGGCATTGATATATGGTGGCAAATTGATTGGGTCTACATCAACAGATACTGAAGCTGATCCTGAAAGTGCATCGAAGTCATCACGAATAGAAACGGAGATCTTGGCATAACCAACACCAGATGCACCTTTGTCTGGTACATAGACAACTTTCCATGTATTACCACTGGATTTGGCGACGACATTGTTAACTCTTGTAATGAGAGTACCTTGGTAATTGGTGCTTTGAGCGTCGTAACGGAAGAGAGAACCTCTGATTGGAACGGCAAGGATGAGAGAATCAAGACTATCAACTGGTGAATCGATATCAGCACCAGTGTAAGTGAGGATGAATGAGGTGTTAACTGGAATACCTACAGTACCACTAGATGGGATTGATAATACTGTGTTGGTACCTACAATTTGTGAACTTACTAATTGAATTGTTGGTGGATCGTTAACTGGGGTTACATCAATGGTGATAGTGTAGGTCTTGGAGACTAAAGTACCTTCAAAGAGAACGAAACTTACAACCATGTAAGCATCACCATTTTCGTTGGCGAATGGGGTGAAGAGATAGTCATAGATTGTAGATTGAACGGACTCGTATGGTAACTGGTTAGATGTGATGGGCTTTGAAATACAACCTTCAGAACCCATGCAATATTGTTTGTAGAAAGTACCATTTCCTTGGATACCAGTGATTCTGACACTGTAAGAACTGCCACCGTTACCTGGTTGACCTGTAATGAGAACGGGTAATGAAGAATCTTCAAGAGTTGAAACACGTTCGTTTCCAGTGTAAATGGGTGGATTCTTAGCAATTACATAGAAGAGTACAGATGCGGTATCAGAAGTTGCTGAATCTTTATCAACAGCTACAAAACTGATGGCGTCTAATGGACCAAGATGACCTGTGGTGTCCCAATTGGATTTATCCAAATCTGGAGTATAGATACATGTTACAGTGGAGATAACGACATTAACAGCAGCAACTACACCATTGCATGTGATTTTACCATTAGTTGGAACGGTGAGTAATTTAACAGATGCAGGACCTTCAAGATCATTGACATTAAAGGTGAATTGTTTTGGAACGTTTTGGTCGGTGGTTTCACTTGAGCTTGTTGCAGTTGGTGGTTGGTTAATGTAAGTAAATTTGATAGTACCAGTGGCAGATGCGGATAAAGAGAATTTATCAGTACAAGAGGCACCAAAGTTTTCTTGGTAGGATTGGTAAGTCTGTGGACCTTTAATGTAGTATTGGTATTGGGCATTCAAGGCGAATGGGACAGCTGTAATTGGGTTTTGGTTTTGGTCCAAGAGGGTGGAGATAGCTGGTAGAGATGTGATGTTACATTTAACAACATCAGCATTCTTTACAATATCAACATCGGAAACTGCGAGTGTTTGGACAGAAGGTGTGGTGAATTGGTTAAAGCTGTATAGTGGGATATTCAAAACTGGTGCAGATGGTTTGTAGAGTACAGTGATGGTGGTAGTCTTGATGGTTGATTGTGCACCTAATTCATCGATAACTGCATAACTGAAAGAATCAGTACCAAAGAAACCAGAGTTTGGTTGATAGGTGATACTATATGGTGCATTGGATGTTGGAGCAGCTGTTGATCCTCCAGAAACTACAAATTTACCGTTAGTTGGTGGAGTTGTAATAGAAGCCAAAAGGGTGTTATCAAAGTTTGGTTGATCTGCATCGGTACCTGTGATACTAACTGGAGATACGGTGTCACCTTGGGTGAATGTAAAGTTTGGAATTTGGTTAACAACTGGTGCTGTGTTTTGTCTTTGACCTACAACATCAATGGTAACAGTGACTGCATTAGATTGAGCATTATCAGTGTCTTTAGCTTGGAATGTGATGGTACTATATCCAGCAGTTGCAACCATATTTGGTGGAGTGATACATAGTTGCAAGGCAGCTTGACCGTTGGTGATGGCGTAGTTGACAGTTCCTCCAACTCCAATGGTGGTAGGGGTAGCTGCACAATTAGTGTATGAAGCTGAGGTGGCTCCAGAGGCAAAGGTAATAGCGCTAACTGTCAAAACACCACTTGGTGAATCGGTATCAGATACTACAATGTTGATGGTAGCTTGAGTGGTTGGTTTGGTAGTTACTTTAGCTGCAGAGGCGATAACTGGTGGAGAGTTAATGTGAGAGAATTGGATGGAGACGGTACAAGTCTTGGAAGTAAGACCATCGGATACAGTCCATGAAAGAGTTTGTAAACCAGTGTATGAGTTATCAGTTTGGATGTATGAGAACAATGCATTGTTTGCGTAGGCGTAACCAGAAAGAGCTGCGTTACCACCAGTTGTAAGAGAACCTTTAGAAGCGAGGGTGTTGAAAGATGATAGAACAACAGTTACAGTTGAATCTACGTCAATACCTTGGAGGTTAAAGGTTACAGGTGTGTTGATACTGGTAGTAAGAGTAGCGATATTTGAACATGAAACTGGATCGTTGACAGCTTCAACCATGATGGATAGAGTACTAGAAGCAGTTAAACAACCATCAGATGCAATGTAACTTAATGAAACTGGAGAGGCAACATTGGCGTTGGCATTTGGTACAAATGTGAATGTACCACTTTTAACAGAGTACCCAACACCGGTGCTAGTGGCAACACCGTTGTATCTAATCTCACCAAGAGATGAAATAGTAGAGAATGATGGGAATGAGATATCAATAATATTAGAATCAATATCAGTAACAACAAAGTTTATGGTAGCTGAAGTATCTTCTTTCATTGAGATTTGAGCTGGTTGTGGAACTGGTGGATGATTGTATGAGATGGCAATGGAAGTCTTACCATATCCAGGGATTGACAAGTAAACCTTTGGTCTAACTGGAAGATTTGCAACATTTTGTGGGTATTTGAGGTAATAGTTGAAGGTGTAAGATCCAGAGTTGGTTACAGTTGTTTTGGATGGAGTTGGAGTGGTAATGAATTGACTGTCGGAAGCGGAAGTGTATTTAGGATAGGCAAGTCCAGAAGCAGATTTCAAAGCAGTTACAGCATTAGTTCTCCAGACTGAACCAGCTTTAGTAGAACTTATAGCAACACCAAGATTAGCAGCAACAAATGCCTCCCATTTTGGAATTGAGTTACCACCAAAGGAGACAATAACTGGGAATATACTGTTATCGATAAGAGCTTGGACGGTAGCAGCTTCAGTTGCGGAATCAGCTTGGTAATCACTATCAGTGAGGATGAGGATGACTTTGAATGCACCAGTTTTCCAGGCAACAGTTGAAGAGGCAGCAGCTTTAAGGGCTAGCATAGATCCTCCATTTGAGGTTGTAGAGACGGTGGTGGAAAGGTTTTTAACAGAGTCGGCCAATGGAGATCCCATACCAAAGAGAGTTGGTTGATAGGCAACAGAGCTTGAGGTTGGATCGGTAAAGTAACCTAAAGCCCATTCAGTGGATTCTGTGATACTGTCAGAGACGTCATCTTCGAAATTACCAATTTCAGATTTAATGTTGTTCCAAATGGCTTGAGAGAGTGGAGCGGTATCAAAGACTGCAAGGATATTAGTGACTGGGTATTTAGTTGGTTTAGTTAGATTCAATGGGATTTTGAGTGAGTCGATATTTGAATAGGTTGAGAGGACTACGGATAGAGAGGTTGCAATGAAGCCTTTTCCATAGACTGCATCAGTGACTGCGGAGTTGTCAGTCTTTACACAGTATCTGCTGACGGTGATATTACAGTATGGACCTTCCCAACCTTGGTAACAGTTACATAGACCATCACCAGTTACACCAGAGTTGGAGTCACCATTACCGTTACAGTTGTTGTTTGGAAGACATTCTGGACCGTGGTAGCCATTGTCACAGTCGTAACAGTTGGTAGTGTTAGACCAACCATTGTCACAAACACATCCTGTTGGAGTTTGAGTACCGTGACCACAGGTTGGTTTTACGACTAAAAGGACAAAGGAACGTACACCTTCAGTTGCAGGGGTACCGTCGGCATCTTGAGTGGAAGCAGCAATGACATAACTACCAATGTTATCGATAGTTGGTTGCCAGTAGTATACAGATTTAGTTGGGTTGTTATTGGCACCGTTGGTGATAGTTGGACCTATAGATCCCAATGGAGTGTTGGAAACAGTGATGGAAACACCTTTATTTGGGTATGGTGATTTAGATTCAATGGCAAAAGACTTGTTGATACCAATTGGGAATTGTAGAACTTGACCTGCATCTGGAGTTAAACCAAAGAAATAAGGTGGTTGTTTAGGAGCACAAGTGTTGGGGACTGTGCTATTGGTACATGATAAACAATCGCTGTTACCGGTACATGGTTGACCATTGTTGACACAAGAAGGATCGCAAACACCATCAATTGGTCTGACGGCTTTAAAGAGGAAATCGACAACAATGTATGAAACTCCGTCGGAAATGATAACTTGAGTACAATACAATTCATAGTCTTTACCATTGTCAACTGGACCTGGAGTGAAGGTAATGACATTACCAGTAAGAGACAAACCAGTTGGATGGTATAAACTAGAACCCCAGATATTAGATAATCTGTAAGTCAATGGATCGTTTTGAGCGTCGTAACCCAAGATTTTGAATGTATTTACACGTCCAGCTTCAACAGTTACAATTGGAACAAAACCAGCAGTTGGAGAGGTATTCATAACACCTCTTGGTTGAGTAGATGGTTTGTATACATAGACACTAGTGGAGATGTACCAATCTTCATCGGCATTATTCTCCAATGTGGAAATTCTACAACAGTCCTTGTAGTAGACTGTATAGTTTCCACTCCACCAGTAAGTATAAGTGAACTCGGAACGACCAATAAAGTAATCTTCTTCATTGTTAATGTCGTTACTTACTGTCATTGTCAATGTTTGACTATTACCATCACCAAAATTGATACTACTGTGATTAATTACAGCACCTGGGTAAACTGTACCTGATTCCCAATAGGATTTTCTAAAAGATAAAATGGCAGTAAATTTGATGGTCTTATAATTTGAATCAGTTTGAGCAACTGGTTCCCAATAAATAGTACCATAACGGAAATGTGTAGCTATATATTATTATAAATTATAATTATTATTATTATTATTTTTTAATATTTTTTTTTACGAAAAAAAAAAGTGTAAATCAAAGGGTGTAGAATGTTAATATTTTTTTTCAGACAAGGCGGTCCTTTTTTTGAAGGGGTGTTTTTTAGTGTATTTGATTGATTACTTACCATCAACTACAAAACTAGCTAAAACTAGTACCAAAACAAATGATAAAAGTGTTTTCATTATTTGTATTTGGATGAGAGTGAGGGAGAATGGATTTTATAAATCTATAATATACAAATTATATTTTGAATAAATTTCAAAAATTAAATAAATTGATCAGAGTTGGATAAATAGTTTTTTTTGTATTTTGATTAAAATTCCCAAGTTTGGAAATAAAAAAATCCAAGGTCGTATATTATATTTATAAAATATAATAAATAATTAATATTACAATAATAATGATAAAAAAGAATAAGAAGAAAAAAAAAAAATCGTTTTTCTCTATCGAACCCTAGGGAAAAAAAGTTTCTGGTTTCATAGTTGTCCATATTTTTTTTTTTGGGTTGAGTTTTATTTTTTTAAACAGCTGATCGGTTTGATCTGGGCAGAATCTAGATGTTTTGGAAATAGGGTGTGAAATTAATATTTATACCCTTAAAACCAACACTACAAATTTTTATTTCATATGATATAAAATTTAATATTTCTTTAAAGTTAAAGCAATCTTTTTCCAATCGATCTTTTTATCAAAAATCACAAATTAATTAATCTTTGATCAATATCTATCTTCACCCAAAGTTATAACCCAATTAAAAATACTACACACACAAATTCACTAACAAACACTATTTATTTATTATTTTGAATTTTCATTTAATTAAGACTTAATAATAATGAGTTCAAAATACACACCCACGCCATTCATTAATATTTAAATTATTTTTACATATTAAAATCAGATGTTTTTAGATGATCCCATCAGTCTCTACACAATCATATGAAAACTCTTTTTTTTTTTACAGTTATTTTTAAAAAACTGACCTGGCGGTTTTTTTTTTTCTCGATCACTTTTAAATTTCATATTTATATTTAAATTCTAATAATGTTCTAAAAATAAGTTTGATTTAGAAATTGAATTTTTTTATTGTTATTTATTATTATATATTTTTGAAATTTTATGTAGTTATAGTGGTAGAATGTCCACACCCTAATTTTTTTATTTTTTTTTAAATTTTGGATTTGTTCGTTGTATAATTGAATAGATTTTAGTCTTATGAATTATAGTTTGAATAGTGGCACTTCTTCACAACAGTTACTCAAACAATGGATGATTACTATTAGTCTACTACTACCATTGACTTACTATATAGTCTACTATTATTTTCATGGCACTATATTGTTTAATTTACATTACGAAGAAGTGAATTCAAAGAGTACTATTATACTGTCTCTTTTGATTTCAATATACAGGTCACTTATAACTATAAACCTATTACTATTTCTGACATTGTAAGAACTATACATTCACATACAAAATCATGTTTGAAATTGACTTAGATTTTCTAATTTGCCCAAAAATGAAATTTAGTTTGAATATTAAAGTTTGGGATAGATTTTCAATTGGGTACAAGAGTATATTTAAATTGAATGAATACTATTATAATTCATTTGATTTGGTGTTAAGTACACTGTCAGCAGTTGTGTTTTTTGTATTCCTCGTGTTGATTACACTCTCACAGAAACTGTTGAATTGGTCTGACCAATACAAGGGAAATCTACAAATGAGACTGAAAACAACTACTTGGATATGGATATTGTGTATATCTGTAATACTGTACAATAAGGCTATTAGGAAAGTTATTGGAATGTCAATTTTAGATATGATTAGGATTCCTATTCAATCGGTAAGTTTCCTTTCCTTTTGGGTTGCAGATCAAATGTGTAGTCTATCACTATTCATTAAAGATTTGAATTATGTACTATGTTTCACAGCATCTTTATTTACAGTTGGAGGTGCATCTCTGACGTCTTGTCACGATCAAATGCATACTCTAACACCAATGTTCTTTTCAACGCCATTACTATTACGTATGGCACAATGTCTAAGAGTCTACTATGATACTAGACACCTTTCACATCTATTCAATATGCTCAAATACTTTATATCTCTAATTACCGTACTGATACCCCACCACAAACCCATTTGGATCCCACTAGCTACCATATCCACTCTCTACTCCTTCTATTGGGACATTGTAAAAGACTGGGGTCTTGGTAACCCAAAATCCATTAACCCATTCCTCAGAGACACTCTCATATTTCATGACAAAAATGTAAGTTACCTCATTTCCAAAAAAAAAACAAAAACCTAATTGATTTTTGATTTCAATCTAATTGATTTTCACACTTTCAACAAATCTTTAATAGTTTTACTACTTTTCTATAGTCAGTAATCTCATTATGAGATTTGGGTGGACTGTACCAATATTACTACAGAAATCAGGAAACGAGTTTAATCACGATATTTTATATATTTATTTATTAATAATGGAAGTATTCAGAAGAAATCAGTGGAATTTCATTAGATTAGAGTATGAAGTTATAACCAGAAATAAAACCGTAATTTAAAACAACCCTTCCAAATTTATACCACAAGTTAACAAAGATTTTTTTTTTTTTGTTGTTTCAATTGGGATATTTATCCAAAAGATTTGTAAATCTAGATTTGATTTTTTTTCAAAAAAAATATCTTCGCAAAATTTAAAAAAAAAAGGTTTTTTTAATTTTTGATTTTTCTGTTAAACACTGCCCACACACAATTTTTTTAATTGTTTTTAATTTTTTTTTATTACTAATTAGTAAAAAAAATAAAATGTCTTCAACATCCAAATTGGCAATTAAAAAAATTAAGATTACAACAGATCATCACATACCAATTGACAGGAACACTTTTGAATCTCAAAATATAAATAATATCAGTGGAATAATCAATAAAAATCAGATTCCAACAACAAACATCCCAACTGCAAATGGTAATAACAATAACAGTAATAACACATCTACAACTACTACAACTAGTAGAGGGTTAAGTGAATCCATACAAATTCTTAGTGTTGTAAACTCTATTGATTTGTTTAGAAATTTCACTATATCCAAAGCCACAGATATTCTATCGACAGCTAAAAAACAAAATTATTCCTCTGGTTCTGTTATTATAGATTTAGAGAATCAGATACCATCTAATACCTTGTGGATTGTAGTTAATGGTAAAATATCTTTAGTTAATAAAGGTTCTTCTGCACCATCTTCACCAAAATCCACAAGTGAACCATCTTCACCACCGGTATTTCCTACTGTACCCACAACAACAACAACCTCAACAACCTCAACAACAGCATCATCTATTAGCTCATCACCAACTATTAAAAAGAGAAAAAGAGAAAATTCATTTTTAAAAGCACAACAAGAGGACAACAACAATACCAGTATCCTGTGTACCTCTTTTGACAGCATAGATGAAATTGATGAGGATCAACTTGTAATTCACGAAGAACCACATCCTGAAAATTGTTGTTTTCAATCTGGTGATCACTTTTGTGAGACATCCTATCCATCCAACTTATTTATTGCGGAAACTGATGTAGAACTAGTACGTATTTTACACAAATTTTTTTTTACAAAAAAATATCGGATTAACAAATTTTCTAATAATTATTTATTATTATAAACAAAATAGATTAAATTTAATCATAATGATTTTCAGTATCTCTTTTATGATTTAAAATCTTAAATGTTTATATTCAAATATTTGCTTTTTAAATCTTTCTCTCATTTTGTCCTGTAAACCAACCCTCCCCTTCAAAACGCCAACATCAACACTATGTATATATTTAATCACTCTACATCTATTATAACCTTTATTTGGAAATCAACAAACAATTTTTAGAATAATTGTTTGATAATACTTTTTTTAAAAAAAAGAACAACAAAAAAGGGTTTATCACTACTTCCCTTTTTTTTTCTTTTTCAATCCTATTTATTACGTCTCCAATCACATTCACTCTCACCTCTTATCCCTCCATCTTAAAGTCTCTTTACAAAAGAGTCAATTCAAAGAATCAGGATCAAAAAACAATATTTTCCAATTCCTATTTTTCCAATAGGACTGGAAATTCGAATTAATCACCAACATAATAATTTTATTATTAAATTATTTGTTTTTTACTTCTTATAAAATAAGAAGAATAACAACACACCACTTCAACAACCTTAAAATAAAAAGTTAATTAATTCATTACTTAAAATTTAATATATTCTTTTAATTTTCAACAAATTCAAAGTAAACTCAATTATAATAAAAATAATAAATATTTACATCACTAGTTTTAACATTAATTTTCTTTTTATTCAAGTAACCTAAAATTATTTGGGTACATTGTTAAAAAAGAGTTAATTATTATAATAATGATAAATTTATAAAGATGAAACTAACTTTGATCTATCAGAATTTGATCTTTCAATGATTGGCACATAGGGTCTTGGTTCAGGACCAGTGTAGATGGCAGATGGTCTAATCAACTTGTTATTTGATCTCTGTTCAATAATATGTGCTGCCCAACCAGTGGTACGTGATATTACAAAAATGGGTGTGAAAAAGTTGGTTGGAATACCAATTTGATTATAAGTACTTGCAGAGTAAAAATCTAAATTGGGGTGCATTTTTTTTTCTCTAAAAACTATGTCTTCAACAACTTGAGAGACTGCAAAAAGAGTTGGGTTACCACCTTCTTGACTGAGTTTTTTTGACCATTCTTTGATTATTGGGTTTCTAGGGTCACCATTTCTGTAGACTCTGTGACCGAATCCCATAATGAGTTCTTTTTTCTTTAGCATTTCTAGAATACCACTTTCTGCTGATGCGGTATTTGGGAATTTTGAAAGGAGGATCATGGCAGCTTCATTGGCACCTCCGTGTAAGGGACCACGAAGTGTTCCTATAGCTGTACATATACATGAATAAAAATCAGTTAGAGTACTAGCAGTTACACGAGCTCCAAAAGAAGATGCAGCAAGATCATGTTCTGCATAGAGAATGAGAGAGACATCAACGGCTTTGACATGTAATCCTGATGGTTCTTTTCCATCTAAACGAAGGAGTTTTAGAAAATGTGTTGCTGTGCTGTCGTCAGGAGATGTAACAGTACTAATACGTTTACCAGACTGTGTCCAATGGTACCAATACAATAACATACTGCCAAAGGATGCAATCAGTCTATTTGCAATTCTATATTGATCTTGTTGGGGGTTGACTTCAGGTTCCATAGTACCCAATACCGAACATCCAGTTCTGAGAACATCCATTGGATGTGCACTTGATGGTATTCTTTCGAGAATGTCTTTTAAACCTCCTGGTATATCTCTGAATGATGACAACAGTCTCTTGTAATTTGATAACTCATTCTGACTTGGTAAACTACCATAAATGAGTAAGAATGCAACTTCCTCAAATGTTGAATATGCTGCTAAATCTTTTATATCATAGCCTCTGTAATTCAAACCAACACCTTTTACTCCAACAGTACAAATATCAGATTCTGCAACTTGAATTCCTGCTAAACCTTTTGAGTATTGTTGTTGTTCTGTCATTTTTTTTTATATGATTTTTATCACACCCCTTGAACTATGATTTAAAAAAAAAATTTTGATTTTATTGAATAAAATTTTAAATTTTTATTCGGAACCATTATTAGATGAAATAGTGATTTTACAACTTAACACTAAATTTAAACAACTTTTGTACCATATTTCTAACACTTGTTAACTTTTCTAAAAAGTATATATATTAGAATGAAAATACACCTAAAACATTCCTTAAACTATTTCTCTTGAGGTAGATTTTTTTATCTATATATTTATGTCTTAAAATTTTTTCGGAAGATACATAAGGTCATTCATGACAACACTCTACAACTCCCATTTCCCTGCTACCTTTTTAGGTATTTCTATCTACCATTTTACAAGTTTAAATTTACAGGATTAAATACGTAATGTTTATTCATTTAAGTTTTCTAAACATAAGACAATTAAAAAGTTCTAGATGAAACCATTTATTTCTTTTTTAAAATTTCTAGTATATCTAAGATTAATTTCCCAATTTTTGAAATCAAATTTCACATTTAAATTTTTTTTATTTGAACAGTTATTTACAACATGTATAAATCAGCATTATTACGATTACTATTTAATATAGAACCTAAAAAAGATTTAAGCATTCATTATTATAATATTGGAAAATTATATTCAATATTGCCAAAAGTAAAAGATAGTTTATATATAGAGTTTATTAATTATAATACAAATAGTACTAGTAGTAGTTGTAATAGTAATAACTATTCAAATCTAGAGTTATATAATAATAAGATAGATAAGAAACCTTGTAATCAAAATATATATGAAATATTTAAAAGCAATATAGTGGATATATTTACAAAGGATCTGTCAGCCTCTGAAGTTGAATTAAAAAAGATACTTACAAGTGACCCCAACAACAAAAAGGTTACTGAATACTATGATTCATTAAAGTATTTTGAAAAGATGTTGTTTATCTATTACCAGATTGCATTTAACTATAATCCTAAATTGGATTGTTCTATCATCCCTGTGAATTTCTTAAGATCAAGTACAACAAATGAACCTACACATTCATCATCAATAACCACACCCAATTTCCCAATAGACACTGTTTTTATTGAAAATCTAGACAGTGATCATATAGATTTAGATGACATTAACAAGGATAGACAATCTAGAAATCTAGGGTCTATTGACAGTGTTCATCTTCTGGATACTGAGTTTCAGTATCCTTTGGAGTTGTATCCAAAGTCTTACTACAATCGTAGTCATACTTCTTCATTAGATGTCTTTGAGAATATCAGTAATCAATGGACACCTTTATTTAAAGGTGATGTTTTAGGTGGTACATTTGATAGAATGCATCCAGGACACAAAGTAATGTTAACTATGGGATCAGTACTGACTTCACAGTACATGGAATGTGGTGTAACTGATAACTCTATACTCACAAAAAAGAAATTTTCACAACTTATCGAACCCCTCACCTACAGAAGCACTAAAACCAAAAACTTTTTACAATCTATAAACCCATCTGTAAACTATAATGTAAGTATGAAAAGTTGATTGATAATTGGGTGGTAAATCTAATGACTAATTATGAGTGTTTGAACAGATGTTACAGTTGTTTGAACCTTATGCAAATACAATGACTAGTGAGAGATTAGAATGTATTATTATATCACCAGAGACTTTACCAACAGCTAATCATATAAATAAGGTGAGAACAGAAACAAAACTGAAACCTTTGGAGGTGTATTCAGTAAGTTATTTTGAAAGTCCACTTCAAAACAAAGAGGATTTTAAAGTTAGTTCAAGTTATCTAAGAGAATTGGATCATTTGAAAATGGTAGCTGCGAGCAATAGTACTACAACTACAGATTTAACACCCAATTTATAGAGTAAATTTTATTTCTTTTGGTGTTAAATAAATAAGATTAGTTTTATGATAAAACCACACTACATTGTGATAGGAACATCTCTGAACACCTTCTCTGAGATCTGATATCAAACCAAATTGATTGGCATAAAATGTGAAATCATAGTCATCTTTGTATACAATTCTAAGTGTTTGATTTCGGTACCCAAACATATCAATTTCATAAAGTTGAATGATTTTAGATGATTCTACTGACTTTTGGAAATCTTCTAGATACTGTTCATTAGACAGTTGATGGATATCAAAGTTCTCGTAAGATATCGTAACATTATCATCAAGTGATACTATATCTTTGATATTGTTAATATATAGTAGTTCAGAGGTTGCACCCAAGAGACCAAAGTTACTGACTCTTGGTATCTCTGGTTGTATACATTGTCTACCTTTTACTACATCCTTCTCTCTTAGGTAATCATCCCAGTAGTCTATTGGCCAATTATCCCTAATCTCTCTCCAAAATCCTTGAAGTAACATCCAACCAAGTCCAGGAAAGAAATCAGTTCTTTTAAATGTCATTTCTGCTTTGGTTCTATCTGGATTAAGATGTTTAGCTTTTCCATTATCATTCCAAGCCGATACACAAAATAATGAAGATTCTTTATATAGCAGTACCTTCATCTTATCAAAATAATCTATAAAATCCAAAGATACCTTTAAATCATCTTCCAAAATGATCAATGACTGATAATTTAATTTATCAAACATCTCTCCTAATATCCATTTATAGTGTCTAGAAATTGCTCTATAAGTTTCATTTACAGCACCTCTATTAGGATTCCTTAGTACTATAATCTCTTTTTGAAATTCATTCTCTAACATTTCTAATGTCTTACTATCATTACAATCATGTGATATAAATATAGGATTCTTTATACTATTCTTTCTAATCCTAATATTAGATATATTAATATCCTTTAACACCTTCAAAATAGACAAAACCTACCTTAACAATGAATGTATTGTTATATTTAAATAGTCGGGTCTGTTACAAGTAAGTATAACAATAGGTATAGTGCCATTCTCATTCTGTTTAAATTGACTGGTTTTTAAAGACACTTGATATTTGTTTACTTTTTCATTTAAATTTTGTATAATGAGATGATCTTGAAAAGATTTATCTGAAATTTCTTTATTTGTTTCTAATTGTAACCTATATTTTAAAGATAGGTCTAAATTGATTTCTTTTTCAACTTGAAGTTGTTCGGATAGTAAATTTACTTCTCTTTCTTTATTGTGAATTAATAATGAATACCTATATGAAATTACAATAAAATAAATAAAATTTATAAATAATATAAAGAATAATATATTTATATTTGATAAATATGCTTTCATTATCACATCACACTTTTAAAATAATAAGAATGTAATTATTAATTTTTAATATACACTACCTTTCACCCCCACAACTTTCCCACATCAACACTTTTAAATTTATATATTTACCACATTTTAAATTCCTTGATTTTCTATATTTTAATTGGACACCAAAATATGGTATATGATATAGTTTATCCAAAAAATCTTCTTTGGATAACAGGATTTAAAATCATGACCACTAGTTTTAAATTGAATATCAAATGAAGTTTTTTATTCCTTATCAAAAATTCCAATGATAATTCTGAAAATGTATGATACATATCCTCTTTTATACACTCTAAAAAATAAGTCTTCTGTTAATGATTCCATCTAATATCAAACTGAAGATATTTTAAAAGTTTTAAGAATCACTTTTATTTATTTTGTACATTAGATATTTTAGGTATTACTAAATCATCAAAATTGTAATCACAGGTAATTAAAATGTTATTGAGGATTTCGTTAAGATAGGCTTGATGTTCTGTTGGAAGTTGTAGATTTTCAATTTGACCTAAAATTGTAGAAGATGATTTTGATAAGATTATAAATGACTTTAAATTTAGTCTATTGAATTGAATGTTTTTAAATAATTGAACAATTCTACAGAGATCTTCTACGTTGGAACATTTGACTAAATAGATAATCCAATTACAAAACAACTGAACTTTATAATCTTGTGATTCTATTCTCTTGTAAATTATTCTTAGTGTTTGTTCAGTTATTATATCAGTCAGTAGTTTGTAATTTATCTTAGTGACTGGCAATAAGTAACTATGATTAATAATATTACCTATCATCAATAGATAGTTATTCTCTATCAATAATTTAAGATCAAAATGACCAGGTACTACCTGTTTTCTATTATTTGGAAAGAACTTTACCATATCATAGATATTGGTTTTTATAAAGTAACATGCCCATTGAAATTTAGGTACCCTTGGTAAAATAATCTCATAGAACTGGTAGAAATTTCTTGGTAGTTTTAATCCATGGAAATGTAAATTGAATGCCTCTTTTAATACTAGTGGTACTGTGTCCATTAGATATTGGGCAACATCTAATCTACCTTCATTCAACATTTTCTGAAGGAATGATGCTCCTGTATTCTTTAGTAATACATTAGATAAATGAGGTTGAGTTTTCATAATGTATTTCAAAACCTCTATATTCCTAGTTTGAATGGAAAATATAAAACTGGATGGTATTATATATTTACTATTTAGGTTTTCTAAGTGGTATTTTAGACCTTCTAAATTACCTAGATAGCAGCCCATTTCAGTACCACTGAAATCCAAGTATAAACGGTTCTTATTCAATACCTCTAATAACTTGATATCCATGTTATTAAAGAATGGTGATTTCAAAAGTTGACTAGGTGGCTGGTAGTAAATCGTATCATAGTACAATGTCAACAGATATTCAAGTTCTTCTACTGATTTTGCATAGGATAGAGTATCAAAATTACAAAAGACACCGGTGTTTTTATAATTTACTAGATACTTTATGATATCCAAAGGTACACCATTGGAAACATGGTGCTTCAGAGGAATCTTTGAGAATAACTCTGGATTTAGTTTAGCAATTTCCATACATTTTATAACTGGAAATCCATAAGAGTCATTGTTATTTATACTCCAATCCATACTATTCATATTATTATTACCAAATTTAGAATTTACATAGTTTAAAGCATCCGTGTTTTCGTAGCTTGCCAAAGACTCCATAGGAACAAGTTGAGATGACTTGATAAACTTATTCTCACACAACCATTTCACCATTTCAAAGTGTCTTTTAAGCATTGGTATAGATCTTGGTAGTCTTTCTAATAGAGTCCATCTACATGTACCCACAATTTCAATCAACTGATCCACAGTACCATGATTATAAATACAATGAACTACATCATCTCTCTTTTCATTCTGAGACAAATCCAAATATTTAAAAAAATCCAGTTTACTAAATGTCAATGGTTTACTGAAATTGTAGAAATGACTGTGTGGATACTGTGTATTGATTGCAAATATGAAAATATCAACACATCTTATATTATCAAGTAATATAGATCTACCTTTGTACCGAGTAGTTAGATTCACAAGTCCTTCTTCAACCATATAGTTAACCCATCTGTAATCTCTACACACTATAATCACATCATGATTATGAGTAAGGTTATTTACAGTTTGAATGACAGTTTCTCTATAGTTTTCAAACACCATTTTAAATAATTCAAAATCCTCAACCTCTTGAAGAAATATTGACATGTTCTCTCTAGAGAAATCCAAAGCTAACCAATACCTTTCACCTAACCTAAACTTTTCCTTAATAATATCAAATCTCTGATACTGTATCAGGTACTCTAATGGCAATTCTTCATAACTATAGGATATATAACCTATTTCTTTATAAAATTCTTTTACCCATTTAAATATATAATTTGTTAATACCTTATTTCCAAATACCCTAAAAAAAGATATTTCAAAATCATCAGTCATTTTATAACTGGAATTAAAAAATCATTTCTCAATTGATTATCAAAAATTCAAAATCATAATAATAAACAATCTAATCTGTTAGTTTTCTCAAACTTTTTTTTGAACCATAATCAAATTAAAATTATATTTATAAGTTATATAAATATTGGTGTAATAATATTGTTTATTGGGATGAGACATTAGATTTTCTAAACATTTGAGACGCCGCATCTGCTTCAATATGTAGTTGAATAAATATTCACTGCAGTGATACAAAATAATTAAAATCTAAATAAATACTCTCCTTTTTATCATTTTTTACATGTGTGCGATAAAAATAAAGGTTTCATTTTAACACTGCTTTTATAATCCATCAACCCAAAACCCACTTAATTGATTTTTGAAAAAATTAAAAAATAATTTTTATTATTAGAACACACCTAATACAGATCATTTTTTTTTGTATTATATTATTTATATTATTTATATTTTACTGTTTTGGTGTTAGTGATCATTAATAGAATAGGAATAAAAGATGGAACAGTTATTAGAGGCAATTAGTGATGCAGTGTCATCCATGGTATTATATTCAGTGGAAGCTGATGAAAGTAATGCAGCTATTCCAAATATTCTACCAGGTGCACAAGGTGTGAAATCAACAGTAGATTATCTAGTGGATCTAGCTAGAAAGTCATCAGAACTATGGAAAAATTTCAATCAGGAGGAAATGAAGAATAAAATGAATGCAACTTGTGACCTTATAACAGAGTCAACTACATTGTTGGTTGAGAGTGCTACTATACTTTCTAATATGCCATTCAACAAACCTGCAAAAAAGAGTTTACTTAAAGGTGCAAAAGGTATCATGGAACACATGGTAGTTCTACTACAACAAGCTGATCTCTATGAGGTTACAAGAACTATAAAAATTGCTAGAAAGACTGAATCTAAACTAAAGATATTCGTTGGATTGGAACCTGGTGAATCATTCTTTGCACAAGCTGCACAGGATTTGGTTACAGGTATGGTGGAATTGGGTAAAGTCGTAAACAAGAGAGTCAATGAAATTGATGATTACTCTTACAAGAGACGTTTTGAAGAAGCTAATACATCATTAAAAGTAGAGATACCCATTATATTACAACACTTTGCAAACTATCAAAAGAATCCAAATGATAAATTCTCATTCCAAGAAGGACATAAGGTATTTAAGACTCTTCTCAATGTAATTGAAGAGATTGTAGTTGTAGCACGTTTGTCTTCTAAATCACCTTTTGATCTCTCCATGATTCAAGGTCTAGATCTTAGAGATGAAGATGATCTAAAAGATGCTGGTATCCTAATTGCACATGAAAGAGAGAAACTTCTATCGGCCATTCAAGCAGGTGATGGAGCTGAAGCTGCCAGAGCTCTCAAAGCCATCAAAAAATCTCTAAATGATCAAATTGTAATCTCTAAAGCTCTTGCAAAATCTGCTGACCCTTATCAAAAGAAGAAATTAGAAGATGCTGCTTCCAATGCTCAAAATGTATGTTTTAATAATTACATCTTTATTGATGCTTTACTAATACATATAAAAAATTAGGTATTAGATACAATTATAGCACAATTTGGACAAGCTGTTGAAGATTTATTAGCAAATCCAGATAATAAGACATTGTTTGAAAGATTAAAGATGAATTTGGGTACAATTCAAGATGCATCCAATCAGATGGTTAATAGTGCACAAAGAATATCTTCAAATGATATTGCAAATGCTGATAAGACTTTAGAGGATATGATTGAGATTATGAGAGGAAATGTTGTAAAATCAGATACTATAGAACTCTACAGAAACATACCGGAATTACGTGAACGTTTTGTTGAGGTTATTGTATTGACAGAGGGTTTCACAAAGACTGTTGATGACGCCAAGACTAAAGCTCAAATTGAAAAGGTACTCTACCAGAACCGTGATAGAGGTGAAGTCATTATAGGTAAATTGGAGACTCAAACTGGTGATTTGGCAAAGTCACCATTCAATCCAAAGATTCAACAAGACATGCACGAAAACCTCGACCAATTACAAAAATGTGGTAGGGATTTGGTACAAGTTACAAGTTTGGGAAGTGCTGAACAACTCTATAAGATTCATTCAACTATAGATGATGACATGAGAGCTTTAAAGAAGGCTGTAATGGATGGTGATAAGAAAGAAACTCAGAAGGCCCTTAGACAGGTTCGTGCACATTTGTATGACCAATTGGATATGGCTAAAGCCTTGTCTAGAACAACTCAAGATCAGACTGTTCAACAAGCTTTAGAATCTGCAATTTTGAAAGTTGATGAACAATTGGCTGATTTGATTAATGATTTGTATGGAGCCTCTAATAAGGCTGTTGATGATCCTTCTAATCCTTCTGCTATTCAGGCTTTGGATGATGTTATTGCTAGTATTGATTCACTTAAAGGTGGTATTACAGGTGCAGTCTCTAAGGAATTGATTGCTAATAACACTAGGGAACTTGAAGCTAAATTAACTCAATTGGTACACTCTATAAAGAACAGTGATCAAGAACAATCAATTCAGACATTGAAGGCTATTATTGAGCAAGTCAAGAACCAAGCATCTCTTGCTGAACTTGCTAGTATTAATATTGCAGAAGTTGACGAGAATCGTGCTGCTAGAATCAAGGAAAGAGCTGTAGATTTGACAAGTACCGCTCCGGAACTTGTTAAGGCTGTTAAAGCTAATCTTGTTGAGTTGACTCCAGATAACCTTCAAGCTCTTGGACAGAGTATTAACTTGGTACGTGACAATAACAGAGATTTGAGTAATGCCATTTTATTGTCAACTGAAGAGGAACTCTTGGAGAACTCTTCCAAGATTGATCAGGATATGAGAAAGATTCAGACTCTTTTGGCAGAAGGTAAACCAATATCCATGGCTGATGTCAATAGTCTCATGAAGAAAATGAATAATCAAATACGTTTGGCAAATCAACATGCTCAGACTCTAAAAGACCCTCAAGCAAAGAAACAATTGTTGGAGTCAACTCAACAATTGAATTCAATGGTTAACCAGTTACTAGAGGCCTGTAAGAAACATGTCGCCAATCCAAATGATGTACAGGCTAGAAAAGAAGTTCAGGATTTACTTAGACAGGCTATTAAAGCCAATATAGATTTGATGGGTGGTTCATTGTCAGCTGCTGATGAGTTGGTATATGGTACTCCAAATCTACTAAAACTTATCCAACGTCTAGAAGAGGCTATTCTCAATGGAAATCCAGATGAAATTAAAATGGCATTCAGAGAACTCAATGAAGAACTTACAAGACAATTGTTTTTGGCAAGAATTGCAGAGAGTGAAATTACAGATCCTGAAAGAAAGAAACAGTTGCAAGATGCCATTTTAGAGTTGGAAACACTACAAAACAATTTGTTCCCATCCATTATGCAATTACTCGCAAATCCAGATTCCAAAGAGGCTAAAGAGGCTTTGTATTCTCTATTGGGTAGACTTAAATCTCAAGTTGAGAAAGTCAATAGCATTGCAAGTACTAATCCATCTGAACATTTGCAATCCAAGTCTTATACCATTGCACAAGAACTACATCGTATGGAGAAAGCTGTTAAGATCAACAATGCCCAAGAGGCAAATGATTCTATTCAAAAGGCACTCAATGGTATTAAACAACAGATTCAATTGAGTAAGCATATTGCAGAGCATACTGATAATCTACCACAAAAGAGAGCCATCAATGAACTCTCTGATAAACTTGAGAAACAGGCTTTGGTCTTGCAAGCTGCTGTCAAAGAGTCTCTTGCTAATCCTGGAAATGCAGCTGCTAAAGCTAAAGTTCAAGAGGCATCTGCACAAACTCGTGTACTTATGGCTCAATTGATTGCTGCATCTTCCAATAAGGTTCCTGAAGAAGTTATTATCCAAACTGCTCAGAATATCAAAAAAGAATTAGACCAATTCTCACAAGTTCTTCAAAATGGAAATAGCAAACAGGTTAAGGACGCAATTGATGCTCACAAATACGGTGAACAACAACAAAAGATTGAGTTATTAAAGTCATTTAATGATAAGGTACAAGATCCATTCCTAAAGAGAGATATCGCCATTGCAATTCAAGATCTTGAAAAGAAACTTGACCAAACCAATCAATTTATAGAGACTAATCCATCTATTGCTAATCAACCTGATAAATTGAAACAATTGAAACAACATTTGGATTCAAGTTCACATAGTGCCAATAATGTAATTGTAGCTTCAACCCAATCTAATGATGATAGAATCATGGCTCAAGCTGTAAAGATTGCAGAGTCTCTTGACCAGGTAAAGAAATCAAGTAAATCAGGTAACAAACAACAGACTGATAACAATTTGAAACAGTTTAAAGAAGAGGTTACTGATGTTGTTCAACTTATTAAGACTGCCTCTGAATCAGTTCGTGATCAACATAAGAAAGTTGCTCTTAATGAAGTTGCTGAGAAACTTAAAGCTCTCACCCAACCAATTTCCAATACTGCAAATAATCTAGCTGGTAAACCAAGTGATCAGAATCTAGATAGAGAATTGAATCAGTTAGTCAACCAAGCTAAAGATCTTTTAGGTAAAGCTGTTGTATCTTCAAGTAAAGATAGTAGTCAACCTAAGGATGTATTAGAGAAGGTTTTGATGAAGGCTACCAATGACATTCAGAGAATGAACAATTCAGTTCAATCCAATGATCAAAAGGCATTGGGTGAAGCTGTAAATAGTCTAAAGGATACTGAGAAGAGAATATCACTCTTGGAGAACCATCTCCCAGATGTTGAGAACCGTGATCAGTTGGTTAAAGGTTTAGAGAGTCTAAGTAAGAACTCATTACCTTCCATTATAGCTACAGGTAACAATGCATTGATGACTGGTGACACTACAGTTGCCAAACAATCAATCAATGGACAATCACAAAATGCCATTGGTGATATCACTAAAGTTGTTTCATTGACTAATAAGACACCAGAAGAAAAGATTATTCAAAATGATAAAGTGGTCAGCAATGAAATTAATCAACTAGCTGTACAAATCAAGAATAATCCAAATGATAAGAAATCAACTCAAACTCTTATTGATACTACTGTCAAGTCTCTGAATGAGGAATCCATCTTGGCTAATGTCTTGGCTAATCACACTTCCAACCCAGAGAGAAAACAAAAACTTCAAGAACAAGTAAAGAAATTAGACCAAACTGTTCAACAACTTGCTAAAGGTGCTAATCAACTAGATGCCAAAACTCTAGAGTCCAAAGTCAACGAAGCAAAATCAATTCATCAAACAATCGTTCAAGAGGCTCAAAAAGAAAAAGATGAAAAAGAAGCCAAAGCCAAAAAAGAAAAAGAAGAACAAGAAAGATTAGAAAGAGAACGTTTACAAAGAGAAAAAGAAGAACGTGAGAAAGCTCAACAAGATGAAGTACTTGCAGCTGCCCAAAAGATTGCAGAACGTACTAAAATGCTCAACCAAGATAAATCCACTGCAGAAGGTAAACTCTACAGTACTGCATCGGATATCGGTTCAATCCTCAAGAATCTCTCTATTGCTGCTTCTTCCAATGATAAAGTTGGTATGATCAATTGTTCCAAACAATTATCAGAACATGTGAATACCTATCTCCAACAAGCCAAAGAAACCGCAGCTAAATGTACTGATCCAAAACTCAAAGAACAAATTATCACTGCTGCTCAAGCTGCCAAAAACTTTACTGTACAATTGAAAATTATTGCTGCTGTTAAAGCTGCCTCTGAAGATGATGACCCATCTTCCAATAAAGCTCAATTGGTTAAATGTGCTAAAGGTCTTGCAAAAGCTGTAGTACAAACCATTAATGCTGTAGAAATTGGTTCCATTAGAGCTAAATAAAAAAAATAAATTAAATTTAAATGTTGTTAAAATAATGTAAATTTATAAACATATAAATATCTTCTATTTTATTTAAGATTTTTAATAACTATAATATTCAGTACCTTTTGAATATATTTTTAAAATATCCATTATTTGGTTATATTTTTGATATTGTTTTATATCTAAAACTTTAATATAGTTGTTGTTTCTAATTGAAGTTATAAGGTGATCAATTTGATATTGATTTAAATCAACAGGACAAATTCTTTGATTAAACTTGAATTTTAATAAATGTTTAGATTTTCCAATGACATCTGATAGTAGATCTAGTAATAATGTGCCACTTTTCTCAGGCATTGTTAAATCAATATTCAAATATTCCAATATTTGATTATTTACAATCAAAAATTTTAAATTCTGTATTTCATTTGAATTTTTGCAGGTAGCACAGAACTCAAATTTTGTAATTGTCGGTACATTTCTAAATAGAAATTGGTTTACAAAATTTAGATTACTGAAATTGATTAACAGGGATTGAATAGTTGGTGTTTTTTTTAGAATGTCAATGAAATCGTCCCACTTTGGTGAAAACTCTTCAAAGCACTTTAAAGACAATTGTTTGATCTTTTTACAATAGGGTAATACCTCAATGATTCTTGATATCTTGTAGGTTGTTAAATCCCAATTCTCAAGATTAGTGAGAACATTACTCTTTATAAGTGAATCATTTTCATCTAAATTCATGTTCTTTAGTGTGATTAGACTAGTTTCACAATCCCAATAAGTGAATAGATGTTTTACTTCGGTGAATTCAATGTATTTTAGTGAAGTATTGATGAATGGTACTTGATTGAAATAAAAACTGTAGTCAATAGGAATAGTTAAAACCAATGATTTAACTCTTGAATTCTTGCCTAGAAACTCCATCAGTGATTCAATCATTATAAATCCACTTCCCATTATCAATTTTAAACTTTTTATAGTGTTATTCATGGCCATTCCTTGTGTAAGTATTTTATCATATTGAGGATTTTCAAATACTGGGGATGTTGATGGCGTGGTATCTACAATTTCTAGGATCTTTAACTTGCAATGATTGCTACTTATAAATTTTACCAATTCATCTTGACCAATTGAACAATCCTTCAAAGATAGACTTTTCAAATTTTGGAAAACCTCAATTGGTACACATGTTGACTCTTTTATATAAGTCAAGTTCAGATATTTTATAAAATACCCAAACTTTGCAATCAGTATACATATAGTTGAATAATCTATTGATGATAGATTTAATTCATTTACATTCGGACATTCAATAGTCTTATTATCCAGTAAATCCAATATACATCTAACTGTATGTGAATTGATATTAAGTGTTTTTAATTTTGTAAAACAACCCATGTATGGTGAATAGAAACCATTACAACTTTTCACACTTTTTATAACATCCATATTATTTCGAAATTTCAAATTCCAAAATTCCAATAGACTAACTGATAGATGGTAACTAGTAATACGTAATTGCTTATATACTTCACTTTGATAATAACAAGTGATTTCAGGTATTGATAATCGATTTAGTAACACAATACCCCAATATTTACACACCAATTTAACTTTTACCAAAAAATATTTTAAAAAGTTGTAAACTTTTGGAATATCACAAATACTATAATTTAATATTTTAGTAACTAAATTATCTTGGATTCTAATCATTGAATATTATTAATATTTAAAAAAATTAAATACAAATTTTTTTATCTAGAAAATAGCCACTGTTTATATATTACCTAAATCTGCGAAAATCACGGTTACCAAAAAAACTTTTAATAAAGTCAAAAGGCATATTTGAACATTAAGGGGGTATTTTTATTGTATAGTAATTTGAATTTTATCGTCAGTGACCTTTTGTTTTTGGTTCAGTGGCTGCATGTTGAAGATATAGGTTTTTAGTTGAATTGGATTTAGTGTTACAGTAATATCATTGGAGGTGGCATTGCTCAAAATAGAATTTGCAGATAATGTTGTCTCGTAAATAGATGATAGTGTAAAATACTCACTTAGCATCTCATTTAATGATACACTGGCAGGTTGTGATAGTACAGAGTTTTGATCAATTTCGTAAATATTCATTATTCTCATTATGATACCTGGACTCTCTATATATTGTTTGTTTAATGATAACATATGTACATTCATTGGAAGTGATTCTAAAATTTTAAAAATTAAATATTATAAAAAATGTACATTAGTTTTTGTTATATAAATATTGGCTTGGTGAGGAAACATACCTTTTAGAGGTGAGAATTGAGTATTGTAATTAAACATGTACTCTACAATGGAACCTTTAGTAGAAATTAAACCAAATACAGGGAGTAAAGGATTTTCAAATACTATAGAATGAGGAGTTCTAATTAGCTCTATGGTAGTTGGTTGCCCAAAGAATACACGGAATCTTAGAGTTGGGTTAGAAGTGTCATTTAAAGTCTCATGAATAGACGATTGAGTGTAATTTGATCTTCTAATTAAAAGAATTTCAAAAGTTCCATCTAATTGACTGCTACCAGCATGAGATTCTTGTGTTAATATAGTCAATTGATTTTGTTGATCATTTAGTGTGGCTTGGTTAATTATTGGATAGAAATTACCACTGATGAGTGACCATATATAGGTATCATTAAACTTGACTTGGTACTGTCTCTCCATCATTTCAAAACCATTATTTGTATAAAATGATTGGTTATTTGAAATGGATGTATTAAATCTCATGGATATTTCTTGGTCCCATCCTGAAGCTACTGTAGCTTGAATTTCAAAGAACTGGTTGAAATCAATGCTATTAGAGAAATTTGTACTGTTTCCACCACTGTTATTATTTGTAATCACAGGTTGGTTATAGACAATATAAGTGATAGAACAATTGTAGGTATATTGTACAGTTATCAATGAAAGTAGTGGTCCTTCTGTCATATAGAATTGTGGTGATTCTGGGTAGATTAAAGTAGGTAACCCTTTAGGTCTGAATTTATAGGCATCATCAGATAATTGGAAATACTGAATTAAGTCCATAGATAATGGAATAGAGTATATGTCTCTTACCAAGTCATCATAAGAAGTCAATTTTAATATACCATTAAGTTGGCTATTGAATTGAAAATTCAAATTAAACATGGTATTTGAAATTGTAATTTTTGGTAAATTTAGGTCTTGTGAAATCTCAGTTAATTCTGAAACATGGGCCATTTGATAACCCTTAAAAACACCACCAAATTGATCTTTAAGAATTCTTGATCTTTCCAATTCATCATTGGATAGAATGGAAATGAAATAGGTTGATATACCCAATGGTGGAACTTCAACATTAAAATACAAATACCATTGACCATTTTGATCCATTCTTTGAATAATCTGAGATGGTACTGGATTCAAATGGTAATCGAATACTGCAACATCTTGATGAGCTATGGGTACTGAAATAATATCACTTCTCTGCCATGCCAAACTATTAGAGAACGATGCAGTGTATATAGTACCTGGTTGAGTACTGTCTTCTAATAGAATATTAGGATTAGCTGTAAAATTTGCTGGAACTGATTTATTAGCCAATAAGAATTCAATTAACACTGGTAATGCATCATAAGTCTGATTTCTAGCTTGATATAAAATATCAAAATAGTTTTCTCTGACTTTGAATTTACTTGTACCTGTAATAGCATCATGATGAGTAAGTATACCACTACTGTTTCTGTGGTTGTATAATGCATAAAATACAGCTGATAAATCATTATCAAATCCATTTGGATAGTTTGAAGCTAGAGAATAGAGAATCTCAACTGATCTCAGTAACCAGTCAGATTCACGTACAGTTTGTTTCATTAATGGATAGGAAGTAAAGAATCCAGACCAATAATTAATACATGTATTAAATGACTGGTAATCACTTGACAGACATTTAGTATAGGTAAAATAGTCATCTGCATACCTGTCAGGGAACACTGACATGTCATCACCAACATCAGACATTACCTTATCAAAATACTCATTCAGCGTTGCATATTGAATATACACACCATAACTAGTGTTACTATTAATATATTCAATTAATTTATCCATATTTTCAAATTCAACTGTTGAATTTTGGAATTCAAAATCTATATATCATTATTAATAATTAATCCAATCCAATTATAAATATTAAAATATAGATCATGTTTACATACCATTACCAAAAGGTAATAGAATATTTTGGTGTCTATAATAAGCTTGACGCTCTTTAATTATGTTAACTAGAACGTTAGCTCTTTCATTAATATTAGTTTCATTAATTGGTGGATTGGTTTCAATATCAGATTCAAAATCAAAACCAGTACAAATGGTTATATTTGGATTTGTTACATTTGGGTAACAATATTGTGGTGAATTATAGTGATTATCTAAAATATGGGTGAATACATTTAATGATTCACCATAATTTTTAGATGGATACCAATTAAATTCAAATGATTTATCAACTATATATGATCCTGATCCTGCAATAAACGGGTCTTCTGAAAAATTCTAATATTTTAAAAATTAGTAAATGTATAATTGGAAATTGACTTTAAGTGATTAATCGGACACAAAAAACATACATATTTTAGTCTCTGATCTAATCTATCAATTACACTATATTTAATACCCATTAATGAAAATAATATAGGTGTTAAAGTTGAGGCACCAAATGGATCAATTTGCCAACTAATGGTTGGTGTAACTCCAAATTCAGATAATAAGAATTGATGGCCTATTGTCATTTGATTAATAACAGCTTGGTAATGTGTAACAGCTTCGTCATTTTGAGCCCATCCTCCACCTATAAAATATAATCTACCCTCTGCAATCAACTGTCTAGTTTGAGCTTGTACAATGGCATTTTGATCATACCACCATCTCTGAAAATATATAACTTCAGCCCAATTAAATTTTTTTGATGAATCTTTAGTAAGTTCATTAACTACATTATCAAGAATCAATGATACATTCTCTGCGTAATATTGTTCATAAGTTTCAAGCCATCCTACATCACAACTATAGGTATATAGAGTTTCAATAGTTAATATTTATTCGAATAAATAAAAGTGTTCCAATGAATATAGTTACTGTGAATGTGGAATTAAAAAGGCAGAGATTAATTCACCATTGTTTGATGACTCTTCTTTGATGTTGTTATTATTTATTTTGATAGATTTACTTTGTGAAGTATAATCAAAAATTATAATTAAAAATAAAAATGTTAAAAGTAAATATTTAATTTCTTTCATTGTTTGATCATTATGTGTTTTTATATTACTAAAATTAAATTTGATTTTGGTTTAATTGCAAAAAAAAATTTTAAATAATAAAATCATTCGAAATGATCTTGTGTGTTTTCATTGAAACAAGTTAGATTTTATTTTTTTAGTTTTGTTTGAAGAGATGTTACCGAATATCATTATTGTTAAAATTTTAGATTTTCTTATCAATGAAATAACATGTCATAATATATCATCAGGCAATGTTAATTTTGTATATAATATTGTAAAAGTTATAGCTTTTGTTAGTAAAAGCTGGAAAACTAGTATACTCCCAAAAATAACATTCCCTCAAACTTTAGTTGCTGAAAAAGGAAAGATCTATAATAATCTTAAATCAATAAGAACCTTAGGTGCAAACATTAGAATTAATGCAAAGATTTCACCTTTACTTAGTAACTATCAATTTTTTCAAAATTCAATTGTATCAGTTAGTGATTATAAAGTTAGAGATTTCAATCAACTTATTAGTAAGTCAGTGTTAGAGGAGATTGAATTATTGGTAATATCAACTGAACTTTATCAGAGAGTTTTCGTGGAAACTGACACAACACCTCAGTTCAGTAAACTGAAATCTGTACATATGACATTTCCTCAAAAAGATGTACCTTTACAATCCATGGTAGAGACATTGAATTCCATGTCAAATGTTATTGAAAATGTTTCGATTAAACATTTCCTTAACGAAGGTACTACCCCACTAAATTCTATTCTAATGATAAAATCACTTCAGAAACTTTGTCTTAATGATATAAGTTTACTTTACAGTGCGTTTGTAGATGTCATTTCAAATCATTCTACTTTAAATGAAGTCAGATTAACTTATGTGTCATTCAAATCCGGTGGAATATCAACTTATACAATGCTTGATAATATAGTATTGGCATTATCCAATAATACAACTATAACTCTTTTGGAATTCACCAATACATTTACAACTCAACTATTGTCATTAGAGTTGATTACCAAGTATTTAAGTACCAATAAAACTCTAAAACATCTAGTTATGAATGACTATATGGCAGTAGATCCTACCAAGACCTTTGAAATACGGAATGATACTCTAGAGAGAATAGATCAGTATAGAAATGCAGAAATACCTTTGATTAAATATTGGGCTTCCACCTCTAGTTTAAAAGAGTTTCGTGTAAATCTATTTGATCATCTTAACTCTATAGAAGCTCTTCGTCACCATTCTTCAAAAATTGTGAAACTGACTGTAGATATGATGTATCTTTACAATGAACGTTTGGATCCACATATTGAGATATTGAAAATGGAAATACCAACTCTCAAATACCTAACATTGAATTGGTCTTATAGTTGTTCACCTGTAACAAATGAAGATTTCTTTACAGCTATAGCCAATAACAAGAATATTACATCTCTACAATTTGAAAATTTCTATTTTGTAAGTGCAACCAAATTAGTTGAATCTATATCACAATCTCTTAAACATTTGACTATTCTTTCAATGAATCATCTCAATGTTAAAGCAATAGAGGATCATCCAACAGAACAAACTAAATTTTTTGAAACTATAGCCAAAAATCCTCATTTAGTTTCATTTAAAGTGCACTCCTATTCTGAATGGTATAATTCATTATCATTTGATGGTTATATAGATCTAATATCAATAGTTATATCAAAAAATAATGTACTACAACATTTGTATTTACCTCCATATCCAAAACAAGATTATACTTTGGTTTCCAATACCTTATCCAACGCTCTTGAACAAAACAATAATAATTTAAAATCTTTACATATATTCAACCAAATTCCTCTTCATCCACTTCAAAAGCTATTGGATAAATATTATTTATAAATAGAAGTTCTAACACACTTCTGGTAATATATATTAAATTGAGTTTTTATTTACATTTAAATTTAACTGTAATGCCATTCTTGGTAAGGTTCAATTATTTGATTGATTTGATTGTTTAGTAGAAGAGATTTTGTTACTTTGGATTGATGTGATTCTAGTAGACCTATACCCAAAGATTCAATAGACTGATGAAAACTTGATAAAAGTTTTAAAAGTTGTTGAAATTTGGAATCTTCAATTTGAAATGGAAAAGCATTGTAGAGGAAATTTAGATATCTGATATTATGGTTATTGAGAATGGATAAGAGCAAGTCAAAGGTATTCTCTTTATATTGTGCCTTTTGAGTCTTGTCAGAGTCATCCAATGGTGATGCTTTATAGGTGAAATTATTATATAAATCCAACAGTACCAGTGTTCTGTTGGTTGAAATTGCTTTGGTGTATTCATTTTGGTGGTCAGCTGATCTATTTCTAAGTGTTAGAAATTTTAGTGGAGGATGATTACGTTCAATCATTGAACATATTAGTTTATCAGGAATGGATTGGAATCCATCTAGTGTCAAATTTACTAGATTTTTTAGTTTACTATCCAAATGATTAAAGAATAGTTTCCATAGATCATCATTTACAAATGGTTTCTTTTGACCATTTTGTTTAAGGTCTATTGTAGTTAGAGTTGATGGTAATGTGGAGACAAATGTACAGAATGATGAATTGGTTTTGGAATCTTCCACAGACTGATGAAACTCTATTTTAACAATCTCCAGTTGTTTAAACAGAAACATTGACTCCATTATGACATGACTACTCTGACAATCACTTATAATCAATGAAAGTGATTTTATATTATTATGTTTATCAGTTGTAAATAATTTGTTGATACTAAAGAATTTACAATTTTGTAAAGATATATTCTCACCAATGGATAATGATTCCAACTGAGATTTCTTATTGGACAGGATAAAGTCATACAGATATTTGTAGTCCAATGTCAACTCTGTTTTCATTGTTGTGTCGCCTCTAATAGATAGATATTTAATAGATGTATAACTGATATTCTCTAATATCGACTCCATATTAGTGACATGATCCAAAACCAAATTTTCAATATGATGACAAGTTCTAAAAAATCTAATATGATCAGCAGATTTTTTATCAAAATTGATAAACTTGAATTTTAGTTTCCTCAGTGTTGAGTTTCTCTCTAATAGTTGACACATATTAGATATGGATGTTGGACCTGTTATTGATAGTGTTTGTAACTTTAAAATATGGAGAATTACCTTAGAAACTAGTATCTCCATCGGCAGACATTCCCCTATATACTCCAATTTAAATGACTTTAAACCTCTATTTTTTTCCAAATTGATCGTTTTAAAGAATGTATCAAACTCTTTTTGGGAGATACGGTATTCTAATTTCTCTAAATTGGGGTATTGGTTAAATTGTGGTTGACCCTGTTCCAAAAAAAATTGTTTGATGAATTTAGTTACTGATACTGAATTGATTTTGTATCTTGAATCTATAAGTTCTTTGGCATAGGGGTCATTGGATACCTCATATAAAATGAATTTATGAATAAGGGATGCATTTCCAGGACCACTGGACAGATATTTAAAGTGTCTCTGTTCAATATCCTTATTGTAGATTAAAGGTCTACACCCAAACTCTATAGAAATCTCAATAAACAATTTCATAAACTCTTTGGAAACCAGTTTTAAAATGGACCCCACTTTATTGACCATTAAAAATCTTTCAAGATCCATGGTATTGAGGAAATTACATTTGGAAGTGATGTAAAATTGTAGAATATGCTTAATCATTTTGGTTGGTAATGGTTGACACAGAATCATCATGGATAATTTCCTGTGATTACCTAAAAATCTGAGTGTGCCTGTTGAATGAGTTTGTTTTACACTCATACTTTTTCTCTTATTATTACTGTTTTGGTTTTGAATAATTTGGTTCTTCATGTGAATAAAAAAAATATCCTAATCTAAAAAAAAAATAAAATTTCTCTGATCACTTTAGTCCTAAAGAAAACAAAAAATTAAATTTCTTGTTTTTTTTCTATTTTTTGGAACTCAAGAAAGAAATCAAAGTAATTCTCAAATGTGTAGAATCATTTTGAAGAATTCCAACTTTTTTATTATTTGAATATTAAATAATCCAACAAAAAAAAGTATGAATTATTTATTGTTTTCAATGGTGATGGTGATGAGAGTGATTATGGTGTTGACAACTATTGTTATTGGTAGTTTCTGATGTATTATTTTGAGTTGACATTATTGGATGGTGAATACTATTGATAACATCAATCCAACCATGATCATCACAATGTCCGTTATGGAGATGATGTAGATGACCATCAACCAAGTAATCGTAGTGATCAAAATGTGGAATCATTTCATGACCACAATCCAATCCGTGGACATGACCACTGGAGTTATGTTCACACACAAACTGGGGAGTACAAAAAGTTGGGTTATTTTCAGTGACCTCTATAGCATGGTCATCAATGTGATCTTGATGGTTACTGTGAAGATGGTTGTCGTGAACATAGTCAATATGACCTTCGTGTGCAATGGCAGTATGACCACACCCAATTTCATGTTTATGTGGATGAGATCCTTCATGTACCTTATGTATCCTCTTATGTTTTCTTAAATCAGCTTGACGTATAAATCTCTTTGAACAACCTTCACAATCACATACAAATGGTTTCTCACCAGAATGTATTCGTTCGTGTAGTCTTAAATCTGAATTTCTAGCAAATCTCTTTGAACATCCTGGTAATGAACATTGGTAAGGTTTCTCACCAGTATGAGATCTTAAATGTACTTTTAAATCATATTTTCTAGCAAAACTCTTATTACATCCTTCATGTGTACATAAAAATGGTTTTCCACTAGTATTATTATTATTATTACTATTACTATTGTTATTGTTACTATTATTGTTATTTGTAGTGGTAGTAGTGTTATTAGATGTAATATGATCTTTTGAATGTCTATTTAAAAAGTGCTTGTGAATCAAAACTTAAGTCACATCCATCAAATGTACATAAAAAATTATTTTCCATATCATTCTTGTTGGAGTTGGTAATACTAGTAGCTGTGGAAAATGATGAAGTTGTAGAAGTCTTTGGAATTGGAGTTTTTGGTATATTAATTTTTGGAGAGGATGATAGAGACAAGTTTAAAGCTATAGGTGGTGAAAGTGACGAAGATGATGCTATTTGATGCTGCATTTGATGTTGTTGTGGAATGGCTATAGGAAGTGAGCTTGGTATTTGGTTGGTTTGGTGGTTATTACTCAAAAAATCATTATTTACATTATTTATATTATTTACACTCTGATTATTATTATTATTAGTTTGATTACAATTGGAAAGTGAATGAACGTGGTCCAATGAACAATTAAATATTAAATTCATATCGTTATTATTATTATTATTATTACTATTTTGATTATTTTGATGATTATTATGATAAAGAGGTAAAGGATCTAAAATGGTTTCCTGTATTGAAAAATTATTTTTTAAATCTAATGATATATTATTTAATGTATTATTTTGAATATTATTATTATTATTTTGATTATTTTGATTATTATATAATGGAAGTGAAGTTGTTTGATTAAAAGTTTGAAAATTAGATTGAGCAATTGGATGTTGTTGTATAGTTATATTTTGTTGAATGTGATTATTAATATGACTATTTAAATGACTATGTCCATGATGTTGTATATTAAATAAAAACTGTTGTATATAGTTGTCCCATGCCTGTAATAAATAATTCTTATTGGTAGTCATTCTATTTTGAATGATATTCTGTGAGATATTGGATTCTTGTAAAAATGATGCCGCTGTTCTCGCCATACCATTCATGGAAAGGTAATCGTAGATGGCAATATTAAGATTTCCATTATAATTTTCTGATCCGTTCATATATATTAAAACTATAGTTTTAACAAGTTATCTTTGCAATATATTTGGGAAGGGATTGGAGAGGCATAAAAAAAAGTTTTTTTTTTATTTTTTTATTTTTGCACAACTGAAAAAATCAGGAGTGACTTTTTAGATCTTAATTTGTCAATTCCTCACACCGATCAATGTCTGCAGCCAACAATAATAGTACAGTCACAGAGACAGAATCTCTAAAAAAATTACATAAAAACTCTTTAGTTAAATTTTTATCTAAAAGTAAAAGTACGATAACTTTTGAGAGTAGTAGTAAAAAGGAAAAAAAGAAACAAGCAAAGTTAGAGAAGAAACAAACAAAATTAGCAAAGAAACAACAGTTAAAGACACCACAGAGTGGTGGTAATAGCGCACTACAGAATATACAGCAACAGAGTGGGGCAAGTGCAAATCAGACTCAAAAACAAAGTAATGCAGATAGTGACAGTTCAGATGATTCCGATGATTCCGATGATTCATTTGATGAAATAGATCAACAACAACAACAACCAGTACTCAGTAGTAAGGATATTTCCAATCAAATTGTACAGAAACTTCGACACCAATATCAAAGACCTCTGTGTACTTTCTCAACCATGACAGAATCACTTCACATTGCACAAGAGGATCAGAGTCATCTTATATTTATAATCAGTTGTGTAGATTGGTTCCCTATATCTAGGAACCTTGTAAAAAACTTTCAGACGGTAATGGAAGAGGAACAAGATGATTTTGTTCCTCTTAATAAATCCATACAAATACTCTATGTAAATCAATCCACTCCAGAATACAAAGCAGAATTTCCTCAAGATATTCTAGGTGTACCAATAATAACTATATACTATAAACAAAAACCTTTTACCATCGTTAGAGACTCCATTCAATTTGATTGGCCTATGGAGGGTGAAGAAAAAATTCGAGGATTTCTAACGGTACCTCAAATTAAAGATCTCATCCAACAATGTAAATCAATTATCCATCATGGTCCTGACCATGAACCTGAATTAAAAATCACAATTTCTGCCTAAGAGCTTAGAAACCTCTAGAGGATTAGGAAATAATAAAATATATTTAAATTATTTGAAAATATCAATTATGGATTTTATAATAATTATAATTATAATTGTGGTTATTTGATATCATCATCTTTTGGTGGTTCCTCTGGTGTGTGGAATTTAAATTTTAATGCGTTTGATAGATCTTCATAGTGACTAAATAGGACACTTTCATCAACTGGAAGATCAGGGATAGGAGCTTGTTGATCTGGATTATCAATCTGTACATTAGTGGTAGATTGTTTATGTTGATATTGAATCATTTCATTACATGTCAATACAATGTAATGTAATGTCTCAATCATGGTTACAATAAAAGTTTTGGTTACTTGGAATTGCTCTTCAGTCACATTAGGAAGTTTTGGGAATGTTTCTTTTAATTGTGGTAACTTGACTAGAAATTCAGAAAGTGCTTTAGATTTTTTAGATAATTCATAGAGTGTTGGGGGTTGTTCTTCAAATTGTTCTGTTTCCTTTGGATCAACTATAACTGAGAGATTAATATCATTCTTTGTGCTAAGGTCTCTGAGAAAACACATGGAAGCTGATACCAAATTATGAAAGAGTGATACACGAGATACCACCTCCTCAGCTGCATCACGTTCAATGAGATTAGCAGCTACTGATTTATAGGCTTGAATAGCTTCTGGATATCTACCCATATCAAAGTAAACGTCACCTTGAATAACCTTATTAAAGTCATTTTGTGGGTTCAGTTCTAGAGATTTAGTTATATGTTGTAATGCCAGTTCTAAATTACCCAATTTAGATTGAATAGCAGCCATCATTGCATAACTAAATGCATTTTGTGGTGACATTACAGTTGATTCTTTAAAGAGTTTATAAGATTCCTCAGGTTTGTTTTGTAGAGAGTATATATTAGCTAGACATATAGTGGCACCGTAAACAGGTTGCTCTTCAATTGGTCTTTCAACACCCTTGTTATCGAATGGCAGAATCTCTTTTTTCTGATTTTGAGTGAGTTTGATTACCTGTTGATAGAGAGCAGCTGCATTATCTAAGTTACCTTGTTTCATTGCTAAATGGCCTAACCCTACAAGACCATTCAGATTCTTAGGATCCACAGACACTATAGTTTTATAGTGACTTAAAGCCTTCTCTAATTCATTATTCTTTAGGTAGATATCACCAAGGTTACCATTTGCTGCCAAATCGCTAGGATTTATATGTAAAACTCTGTGAAAACATTTCATTGCCTTTTCAAAGTCACCTATAGATGCATAGCAATCAGCTATTCCACTTAGATATCTAACATCATCTGGATTCAGTTCCAGTAATGTCAAATAGTCATCAATAGCCTGTTGATACTGTTCTTCTGCTGAATATAAAAATGCTCTTAAACTGTATGCTCTAGAGTCTTTTTCACCAATTTGAATTGCTTTACCCAACAATTCAATAGCCTTTGTAAAATCACCTTCTTTTGCTAATAAAGTTGCATTATTAAAAAGTTTTCGTACATGTCATAAATAGTCTTTTGTAGACTCTCTTTATCAGTTCCTCTATTATTATTATTATTTTTACTATTTTCATTATTATCCTTATCCTTATTATTATTATCTGATAGATTTACATAACTACTCTTAAAGTAATATCTAGATCCATTGTTGTAATCTATATTTAAACTCTTTTGATTTCTATTTATTTGTAATATATTCATAGATTTCAATTCACTATTCATAGTCAAAAAGTTTCTATTTGATTTGGTTACTATCCCATTATATAAATGTTTTAATAGATTTGATGATTTTTGAATTCTATTAAAAATCATTATTTGTAGATTTATCTCTGTTTCAGAAACCCGAATGTCAGAGTTAATTGTGTGATAAAAATGAAAAATCAAAAAAAAATTAACACTTTAATTATATTTAAGTTTTTATTGTGATAAAATGTTTAGTTATAGCAACCAACAGAGTATAGAGTATCAGGTGTACATGATTTTTTTTGGTTTTGTACGGTACAGTTTGAGGAACTTGGATTACAAGTTTTGGTATATGGAACACCGTCTAGACAGTAATAGGTGGTATCACCATCCCAAGACACAGTATTATTCACTGCATACCAATAAGCTTCAACATCACTATCATCACAATAGCTTGAAAATTGGTAGTATATATAAGAGTTCAATGGAATTTTTGAGTCTTCAATAGAAGTTAATTGGTCAACTTGTGAACTGTATCCTTCAGGTGTATTAGCATAGCATAATGAAATGTTCATAATATCAGAGTACTCCCAATTGTCACATCCAGGATGACGATTTCTAGTGACATTGACTACATTCTGTTCATAGTATTGATAAATCATCAATGATGAGTCAAATTGATTGACACATCCTAGATCATAAGTACCATATCCAAATGCAATAATGTCTCTCGCACATGAGAAATCACTAGAAAACTGTGTCAATGCAAAGAATGGTGGACTTTGTGAACTTGATGAACTCTGTGAAATTACAATACCTATATAACAAAGTAACACTACTAAGCTTGTTGATTTTATCATTTTTTATGTATATATGTGTATTCTGACTTAATATGATGTCTTGTAAAAATTTTATAAACAAAAAGAAAGATAAAATTTATTCAAAATCATAAAGAAATCAAGATATTTTTCGTTTTCAACACATCATATTTCAAATAAAAAAAATTGATTTTGAAGAGTTTCAGTTCAGATGGTTTATTTGGACAAAGGAAATTTACTTTGAAATTTATAATTTAGAAAAATAAGACAAAATTGTAAGATGTTTGTTTTATAACCTTACGAAATTTATTAAATAGTGACTTTAATAGACTTTAGACGTCTATAGATATCAACCAAGTGGTTAGCAGGACGAATTATGAATTTCCTAAAGATATTTTAGATTTATTTTCGAATCTATGGTTTGGTGTAGCGTTTTTAATTAATTTGAAGCAATGTAAAAAGAACCACTTACAGGTAGAGATCCATTGCCTAGTGTATAGGTTTTAGTTTGACGATTATGTGTGTTTAAGACTACAACTTGATTACTGTTTTCAGTGTATTGACCATCGACTACTAATAAAAGGTATTGTCCATAAGCAACTGCTGGGAATGATGTATAGATTTGTGAGTTTTTGGTGTGGAAATAGAGGGAGACTTCACCAGTTAAATAATTAATAAGATACACCATGAGATAACCTTCATCTTCAGTGGTAACACCATACAAAGTTCCATCAGATGTCAATAGTAGACTTTGGAATTGTTCTTGGTTGCTGTCTTGTAGAACATAGGCTGCACTAGGTGCACCGTTACCCATGGTACTGTAGGCATAGACAACATTGGCATTTTGTTTGCTATCGAATACGATAACATAGTAAATGTATCTGTTGGCGTCGTAGACTCCTACACTATTGTATTGGTTTTCAGTGTACACATCTTCAATACCAACGCTATTAAAGATTTGTTCTGCAAAATTCCAAGCAAAGATAGTGGCGTTTGGATTTACAGCTTGTAGATACCCAGTATTATAAAGAGTTGATGTATTATAATTGTATCCAAATGAGTTGTCAGGATAGCTAGCTTGATAGTTTTGGAAATCAATAGTTTGTAAAGTTAAACAATCTAGAGATTGTAAATCAAATGCAATGATATTCATAGAAACTAAGTCAGCAGCTACAATCACTGCAGTTGTTGAATTTACGAATAATATACTGTGTGGTGTAAATTCACTGCAGTAACTAGATGACAATGGATAGTTTATAAATTCATCGCTGATTATATCGTATTGTGAAATGTTAAAGTTGAAATTGAATTCATCTGAAAATATACCCCACAAGTAATTTGGTGGAGACACTGAAGGAGTTGGCGGAAGTGGAGATGATGTAGGTGGTGCTGTTGCTGTTGGTGCTGGTGTTGTTGGTGCTGGTGTTGAAACTACAATACCAATCAAGCATGATACTACTAACACAATATTTATCCAATTTTTCATTTTATTTTTGTTATAAAAAAAATAAATGACGTTTTTGATTTTAAGTTTTTATTAATAAATATCTGTTTTGAATATTTTACAAGAATTCAAATTTTATCTACCTTTCTTCATAAGCCAAGTCATTCTTAAAGAATATTACTTGATTCTGAAAGCATAAGAAATAGCGATATAATTTTAGTTTAGATAGATGAATAGGCATTGATAATTGCAAGTGATTCAATATTACACTGATTCGTGAATTTGTAGTGATTAAAATAGGTATTTTTATCACCTCACAAGTTTATTTCGTGTATATTATTTAATTAATGTGTAGCAATGTACAAACCACCATGAGCTGGAAGAAATGATCCTTTACCCAATGTTAGTTTTTGTTTGACGATATTTAAGATTATTGATTAGATTTACCAAAATATTGTGCTTTAATGAATAATAAAAGGTAGTTTAAATAAGCGATTGCTGGGGATGAATTTGTGAGTTTTTGGTGTGGTAATAGAGTGAGACTTCACCATTTATGTAGTTAATAAGATAAACTATTAGATCAGAAGTGATACCATACATTGTTCCATCAGATGTCAATAAGACTTGAAATTGGTCTTGGCTGTTTAGAACATAAACATCACTATCACCAATGGTATTGTAGGAATAGATAACATTGGTATGTTTTTGACTATCGATATCACTACATAGTAAATGAACTTATTGGATAATTTGTAATTTCACCACAAATTATCTAACTTTCTATTTCAACTTGTGAAATATTATAATGATATAAATTCATCTGAATACCCCTGCCAAGATATTTAGTTGAATCTTTAGACTATACTATAGTATTGAAACTGAAATACCAATCAAGAAATATACCAATACTTCATTTGATTAATTGTTTATACAAAAATAGTGACATTAAATAACTCAAAATATCTACATTTCAGATATGATCATTGTGAAAATTGAATCTTATTGAAAATAGAAAATTGAAAAAGAATATAGAAACATCATCATCTTATTTAGATATTTTTAATATCAATAACCTGATATTTTAAATATCAAAAATCAAAGGTGTCTTGTAAACTAAAATATTTTTTTTTTTTGAGGTATAATAGTTTTAAAATTATTAATACTATAGGTTAAAATTGATGAAGTATCAATTTAAGTTGGTTATTTATTCAGAGGCAATAAAGAAGTTACCGTAAGTTGGTAAAGAACCAATAGTGATGGTCTTGGTAGCACGATTGTGAGTATTTAATAAGGTGATACTATTAACTTGAGTGTAAGTTGGTTCAGTGCAAAAGATGATGAATTGGTTGAAGGTAAGTGGGGCATTGTATTGTGAGAAATTGTTGTTTTTGTTGTGGTAATACAAGGTACCTTGTCCATTATTTAAATCGAGTTTGTAGACCATGTTGTAACCGTCGTTAGCATTGATACCGTAGAGAGAGCTATCAGAGGTTTGTGCAAGATAATTGAAGGCTCCAGTTTGTATATTGGTAATTGGGTAAGCTGCTGGTGTACCGCTTCCAAAGGTTGCAATAGTGTAGATGACTGGTTGGAAAGTGGTGATATTGTATAAATTGGCAAAATAGAGGTTTGTATTGGTGTTGTATAAACCGTTGATATTGCTACCAGTTTGAGCGTTAAGTGAGGTAGTTGAGAATTCTTGAGTTTCAAAATTCCAAATCAAGATGGAGATGTTGTTACTGACATAACCGATATTGTAAAGAGTGTTACTGGTTTCATCATATCCAAAAGATGAGTCAGAGTAGAAATAAGCAGAACCCATATCGTATGGCATAGTTTGGAGATAGTCATAACTGGAAGTTTCCAAATCCATAAAAACAATATTCATTGAGACGTAGTCACCAACAACCATGATAACTGAAGTATCATTTACTTGAATGATAGAATAAGGAGTTCCCAAATCTTCAGGAATTGGGTAGTATTCAGTGGTATTAGTGGAGAATGAATATTTTGTGATATTGTATGAAGAGTAACTTTCTTGACTGAAAATACCCCACAATGTATTTGGTGCTGAGTTTGGTGATGGAGTTGAGGTTGGATCTGGAGATGGAGTTGTGGTTGGAGCTGGAGTTGAAGTTGGTTTTGATGTCCAAGTTGGAGATGGTGTTGGTGGTTGTGAAGAAGAGTCATCACTTGATCCCCAAGAATCGCTAGATCCCCATGAATCACTTGAGTCCCAAGAATCACTAGATCCCCATGAATCACTAGATGAGCTTACTTGTTGACATTTAACGATTGCTACTAATGCCAAAAATACTAATAACAATTTAATTGAACCTTTCATTATTTATTTTTTTTTCGGTATTTAATTAATGATGACAACTAATCAAATGATATCAAAGGTTTTTTTTAAAAATATTTGAAAAATTACACGTTTTAGATATTTTAATGCCTAGAAAAACTTTACTGCGTTTTTGCGTTTTTTTTGTAAACCCAAGAAAATCCGAAAAAATCAAACAAATATCTTTTCATTGGATTTGGGGTATGGGAATAATCCATTAATTGAAAATTCCATCAATTTATTTGTATTCTTAAGAACAACAATGCATCCAAGAATTTGAATTTGTGACCTTTAAACAGAAGCAATGTAAAAGTTACCAGTTGAGAGATATGGGTACGATTCAATATTGTAGTCTTTCTGACGCTTATTTTTGGTATTAAAAATAGTTGCAGTAAATGAGAACTCATCACCTGTTGGGTTGGAAATCAAAACCATGTAATGTCCATAAGTAAATGCTGGAGATCTCCCACTATATGCGTTTTTAGAGTGGTAGACTAATGAGGTTTTGTTAGTGTTGAGATTTAATTCATAAACCATTAAATATCCTGCATAGCTATTATAGACTCCATAGAGAGCACCATCTTCAATTTGTACCATAAATGGAAATTGAGTGAGATTTGGGAATGAATAAAAAGAAGGATTTACACTTGGAATGGTACTGTAGGCATAGACATATGGAGTACTGGATTCGACACTATAGAGATTGGCAAAGTACATGTCAACTGAGGGATTAAATAAACCAGTGGCACCATAATCATTGGTAGTATTTACACCATTAAATTGAATATTACCAACTCTTTGAGATGTAAAATTAAATGTCAAAAGTGACATTTTATAACCACCACCATTAGCAAAATACCCAACGTTAAAGAGAGTATTGGTGGTTTCATCGTATCCAAAGGACCCGAGAGTAACTTGAACACTATTAGTGTTATAACTCAAAGATTGTAGAGTGTTATATTCCATAGTTTGTAAATCAATTTCATAGATATTAATTGAAATTACATCACCACATACCATAGTTATAGAAGTTTCATTAACAGCCAAAATATCAAAAGGTTTACCAACATCAGTAGGCAATAGATAGTAATCAATTTTTCCACTAGCAATTGTAAGTCTTGTTAAATTAAAATTTGAACTATAAGCAGTGGTGGAATAAACACCCCATAAATAATTTGGAGGTTGACTTTCTGGTGCAACTGTGGTTGAATTATTTAAAGCAACAAATAAAATTAAACCAAATAATATATTAGTTATAAACATTTTCATTTTTGTAAAATACAAACGACAGAAAAAATCTTTAAAAAAAATTACACTGACATCATGTCGCTTCAAAAACCCACCTTCACAAGATATTTTAATTTTTCAAATAATAACAAAGATGACTCTGAGAATGAAAAATAATGAAAATTCGATCACTGTTTCCTCAATTATTAAAAATGAAGATATTTATTGATTAATTTGAGGTGGCAATTAAGAAACCAATATTTTTTGGAAGAACACCGTTACCGATGGTATATACTTTAGATTCACGTGATATAGTGTCAATGACAGTTACTACATTGTCTACATCACCATATTGTTCATTGGTGAATAAAAGGATATACTCTCCATAAGTGATGGCTGGTGTTGAGAAATCAATCATGAGATTTTCAGTGTGGAAAAAGAAGTTAGCTTGATTGGTTGTTAAATCAATTTCATAGATCATTGCATAGGATTCATCATCAGATTCAGTGATACCAAAGAGTGTACCATTATCAGTTATAATCAAACTACTAAATTGTAGGGACCAAATACCAAGTGAAAAGTTACTAACTTGTTGGTCTTCGACATTGTAGCAATAGATAACTTCTTCACCAGTTACTTCGTCTAATAGATTGGCATAATATGTAGAGGTTTGTGGGTTGAAAATACCAGTGGATGTTAAATCATCTTTAACATCAAGACCTACAATTGGAATGGTTGAGAATACTTGAGTTTCAAAATTCCATTGAAATAGAGTGGCATTATCAAGAGTTTCATTGGATGTTGAGATATAACCAGTATTATATAGTGTATTGGTTGCTTGATCAAAACCAAAACCATCATCATTATAAATAATAGGACCACTATTTAACATGGTTGCCTCTACTGTGTATTCACCAGAGTCAACATTCAAAGTGAGAATACTCATAGATACTTGATCAGCAGCAATCATTTTAATATTTGATCCATTTATAGATAAGAAATTAATTGGGATACCAATTTCAGGAGCAACTGGATATACAGTGTTTTCACCAGTTTGTAAATTATATTTGGTGATATTTAATTGTAATTGTTGGTTGAAATTACTATCTGAAAATACACCCCATATATAATTTGGTGGGTTACTACCTTGACAATTCACCATAACGGCGAATGCCATCATAGAAAACATAATTAATTGAATTGACTTCATCTTTACTGTTTAGTTCCAATGTGATTATCATTAATAAATTGAAAATGAATTCATTTATAAATAGTTTTTTCATATGCTTACGTTGTCGTTGGTTTTATTCCGAGTTACTCACAGTATGGGTAAAAAGTTATAGTAAGTTTCAATGTACAATGGTAAAAATCCCTTAGTTTGCAAGATTCTGAATTTTTACGTTTTTAATTTACATAATGCCAAGAGATTTCCCGAATGTTTTTATTAAAAGAAAAATGCAGGGACTGATGTGAAGAATTTAAAGAAAATTCCGTTTTTTAAGATGAAAGAGTTTTTATTTTGATATTTTTAATTAATAAATAAATTGATAATATAAAAGGAAATTAAGATTACCACGTCTCCATCACAAATCTTTTAGGTAACTCGAGATTATCAATAAAATACTTTTCTGCATTTTCATATGAGATTTCAGAATTGTTCTGAAGTTGCAGATTCTCTTTGATGATTAGTAACAATGCATGTTTGACATCTTTTGGCATCTTTCCAGAAGATCCTGAAATGTAGAAATAGGCTTTTTGTTTATCAATTAAATTCCAAATTATTCTGGAGTCTTCTCTAATGAGAGATTGTACATAGAGTTTTTTACCATCGGATTGGTCTCTTGAGAATGCAACTCTTAAGCTCTTTAGTACACCACTGTCCCTATACGACTCCATTTCCTCTCTATACAAGAAATCTTTAGCCTCATGTCTACATCCAAAATAAAATATCAAGTCACCTAATGCACTACCGTTTTGGAATTGTAGTGATTTCTCTTGAATGAATGATCTGAATATTGCACAACCAGTGCCAGGACCTACCATAATCATTGGTGTCTCTGAAGACTTTGGTAACCTAGCACCAGATTCTTTAATATAAAAAGGAACAGGTGTACCAGGTTTCAGTGTTGTAAACCATTGTGAACACAGACCTAATCGAGTAAGTCTCCTAAGAGGTGCTTGAAAACTATGAATACCAGCTGTTATATGTATCATATGTGGATGTAAATTCACTGAAGATGATATAGAGAATGGTCTAGGTTTAAGAGGAGGTATCAAATCAAAAAGATAATTAAGAGTAATCTTTTTAATAGAATCAGGAAAATCACCAAGTACATCAATATAATTTCTCTTTTCATTTTGATTATAGGTTCTTAGATCACTACCACCTTCTCTCGAAGCAAAATGCTGTAATCTTTCCTTTTCCAATTCATTATCAGTAAAATAGGAAAGTAATTCAAAAAAGTATCTTCTAGGTGACCCCATAATATCCAAATAACTACTAAACAAATCAAATAAACTAATAGGAAGTTGAATTAATTGTGGTTTTTGATTTAAATCTATTATATTGTCTAAATGTAAGTATTTTACAGTCTTTTCTATCAAATATATATTAGTATAATTACCATAATCACTGGGTTCTAAATGTGTAATTATTAAATCTGGATCTAGATTGAGAAGTTGTAAAATCTCATGTACACTTTTTTCAGGATTTTTTGGAAATATATATGCAACATCACCTGGAATGTATTTTACAGAATTTGGAATTTCTATTTCTAAATGTCTTACATCCTGTTCCCAATCCTCTGCACTTATTCTTTGATTTACAGTTAGAGTACCCACTGACAGATGTTTAGGTATTTGGTAACAATAATGATTTTGGTCCAAATTATGTGTAGTTTTTGAAGTTGTAGTTAAAATAAACTTTGGTTTAGGTAGAATATTGTCACTGACCATATATCTACTGATATTCAGTGGTGGTTGCTGAAGATTTGATAGTGCAACTACTAATTCACCAGTCCATTTCTCCACTTCATAATCTAGACCGAGGTCATGTTGATCATCGGCATCACCTCTTCTCAACAGTGGTTTAGCACCTAGAGACAACAGTCTCTGATAGAGTTTCTTTGCAGCAAAATTATAGGTTACATAAGATGAATCGCCTAATCCTAAAACTCCAAATTTTGTATTGGCTAATGAGTTAGGTGGTAAATTCTTTATCAATAAAAAGCTCCAAAAAGGTTTCATGGAATCTGGTACCTCACCATGACCAGCAGTTGAAAGTACAAATAAAACTAAAGTTTCTAAAGGTAATTTCAATCTATCATAGTCTTTAATGTCAATAACTTGTGGTTTGATTTGACATTTTAATAAATCTCTTGATAGTTTTTCAGCAACTTCTTGAGAAGTACCTGATTCAGTTGCATAAATAATCGTGCATTTCATACTCCTACAATCGAGTTTTCATATGATTTTCATAAGTGTGAATTATAAAAATTAAAAAAAAAATATTTAAGATAAGAACATGTTCTAAGACGCGATAAGATTACGTTGAGATTTAAGAATATTCATTAGTGAATATAAGTTTATTTTAAAATAATTTCACTCTCCATGGACTTAAAGTTGAAGATTTTCGAGCCTTCAGAGCATCAATAGCACGTTTTGATTCCTCAGGAGTAAATTGCATAATTGTAGATAACACAGGTAAAAGACTATCACCATCATCAGTCTCAATGAACTTTAGAATGATATTCTTTGCATATTCAGGTACTACTGAATCCCTCTTTGAAGATCTTTCTAGTTTTCTAATTTCATCCTTTAGTAATTTCTCTTGTTCTTGATGTCTTTCATCCATCTTTTCACTATCAGCCAACAAATAAGATAACTGTGATATATGTTGATTAGCCTTTCTTAATTCTTCATCTCTTGAGGCTTGTAATTGTGCATAATGTTTCAATAGATCCTGTACTTCCAATGGTAAAGCTTGTTCTTGTAGGTCACCACCTACAGAAGTTGGTTTTATCAAATTACTCTTTATATCTCTCTCCACTAAACTATGTGAAGGTAGTAAATGTTCTATATTAAATTTCTTTAAATCTTCAGTCGATGTATTTTCACTATTATTAATCTCACTATTATTATTACTAGTAGTAGTTGTATTATTTATAAAATTATTACTTGTTGGATTATAATCAAAATTAATCATATTATTACTCTTTTTCAAATTTGTTACAGTTGGTATTGGTGATGATTGTAGTTCCAATTCTTCGGTTAGTGTTGAAATTGTACTTTTTAGATTTTGAATTTCTTTATCCTTTTCTCTCATTACAGAATTATTATTTCTCTTAAATAAATTCAATTGTGATGTTAATTCTACAATTGATTCATCCTTATTCTTTAACTCTTGTTCATATTTATCTTTTAATACGAATATCTCTTCACTATTATCTATTATCTGTTGTTGTTCTATTGTATTGGTACTACTATTATTATTATTACTATTACTATTATATTCTAATTTATATTTATTAAATGATTCGGTTAATTGTTGATTCTTTGATTTTAGAATCTTGATTTTATCTTTAAGTTCCTCTTGTTGTGATTGTAGTTTGTTTACTTTTTCTTGATTATGAGAGTGTTGAGAATCTAGAGATTCTTGTAGTGATTGTACTTTATTATTTAGTGACTGATTGAGTTCTGTTTGTTCTTGTAGTTTAATTTCATTTTCATTATTTTGTATATAGGTTGTCAAGTTATTTTCAATGTCCTCTTCTTCATCTTTTTCGTCATCTTCTTTTTGTGATTTATTAATGGTGTGATAGGCCTTGATTTTGTATTGTTCATACTCATTCTGTAGGGATCTAAGATCTTTTGTAGTTGAATTCAACTGACCCTCAACCAATTTTAATCTCTGTACATTATAATCATAGGAATGTTTAAGTTCCTGATAATCATTGGACATCTCATCAGTTTCATTCTGTTTAGTCTTTAGATTCTCTATTAATCCCTTTAGAATTATAATTTCATTATTCTTCTCTACAATCTCATTATTTTTTTCAGCAACCTCTGCAAGTCTCTCTTGAATCTGTTTCTTTTGTTCTGTAACATGCTTTTGAGCACCATACAACAGTGCTTTTAGCTTCTTTTCTTTTTCTTCATATTCCTTTTGTTGCTGTTGTTGTTGCTGTTGTTGTTCCTCAACATTCGATACTGGTGTTGAAGTAGTTGAAGATATTGTAGATTTTAACTGATTGATTTCGTCTACTTTTTGAGCCATCGCTTGCTCCCAACTTGAGATATCCCTACATAAAGATTCAATTTTAGAGCTATTATCAGTAGCCATAACATCTAATGCATTATCTTTCTCTACAATTGTCTGTTTTAGTTGAGATATTTGATCATTCAGTTGATTGGTCTCCTCTTTGAATGTATTATTTATATCCTTAACCTGTTGATCCTTTTCAATTTCCAATTGTTCCAATGCCAATTTAAATTCACTCTTGAAATCATTAAACAAAGTTTCAATTTCACATTTCTGTTGATTCAAGAACACCAATGCATTCTCTTTTTCGATATTAAACTTTTCAAATAGAGTCTTATTCTCAACTTGCAGTTCTTTTAGTCTACCACTGTCTTCAACACTAGTATCATTAGCATATAATGTACTATCGATAACAACACTACTCTTGTGACCATTAATCTCTAATAATGATTCAATTTGGCTATCATTCTCTTCCATTATTAAATTCATTTGACTATTAAGTGGTAGTGAGTGTATATACTCATAAGTCTTAGTACCATCACTACCACTATCTTTACTATCTATAATATCATTATCTTCCAAAATTTCAATCTTCTCTTTAACTTCAACTTGTTGTTCTCTTAATTTATTCAATTCAGCTGTATATTGTTTTTGCTGATTTTCAATATCCAACTCTAATTTTTGAATTCTATCATTTAATCTAACTCTTTCATCGTTATATATCAATTTCTCTTGTTGAAACTGTTTAGAAAGGTTCTCTTCGACTTGATCTTTCAATAAAGTTAGAGTCTGAGAGTTGGAATTCAATTGCTGAATCTCCATCTGCAATGACTGAATAATAGAATTGGATGTAGTCTTATGAAGTTGACTCTCTTCCTCTGCATTCTGTAATCTTTTAGTCAATTCCATTGACTCTTTTTTAGATTTCTTATAAGCTTCTATAGCTTCCTGTAATCTAGTCTCCATTTTTTTACCCATCAGATAATATTTCTTAACCAACTCTATTAATTCCTCTCTAGTTGATGTCTCAACATTTATATTTGAATGACTACCACTGTCATTATGTGACTTGGTTGGTGTAGTTGGTGTTGACATATTTACACCCCCAATCAATAATTGTCAATAAATTAATAAAAATAAAAAAATTTATTATTATAAAAGAATTTAATTAATTAAATTCAAATAATTGATCAATAGATTAAAAATAAAAATTTAATTTTACAAACTAAATAAATTAGATATTAAAACATACAATAATAAAGAACTAAGATTTGAATTCAAAATTTTTAAATTTTGACAGTTATTTTTTTTTTTAACTTTCAAATAATTTAGTGTTAGCACCTGATTTATCTCTTTTCTCTTACAGTATAATTTTGTAAAAGATCAAAATGTCAAAGAAATTTGAAGAGGGAACAGTGTTTTCAGGGACATACGGTCATTGGGGAACATGGCCAGTGAGAATAGCGAGACATAGTGAAGTAGGACCACAAACTCTAAAATCAATGAAACCTGATAGCTATTTGGTTTATTTCTTTGGATCTAATGACTATGCATTAATTAAAGAACCACAACTTAAAGAGTTTGTTCCAGCTGATCTTTTAAAACAAAAGTTTAAAGTACGAGATATGAAAAAACTACAAGTATCCATAGATAGAGCTAATGAATGGATTAAATCAGATCAGAAGATTTACCCTATATTCATACCACCACCAATAAAGACTAAAAAAGAACCTGTGGATGATATTGTGATTGTATCTGCAAAGAAAACAAAGAAATCTAATAGTACATCTTCATTGTCGTCTTCCAATGGAAAAGATAAAGAAATTAAAATACCAACAATTATGACGAGAAAGTCTACTTCAAATGTTTTAAAAACATTGTCTAGTAGTAGTGGAAGTAGTGGGAGTGGTAGTAGTATAGTTAAACCAGAACCAATGTCACAACAGGATAATGTACAAGTACCTCCTACATTAGTAACTAGTACATCATCAAATATTATTAAACTCACTAGTAACAGTACAAACAACAAAGAAAATAAGGAAAATAGTTGTGATGTCACATTAAATTCAATAGATATGGGATATGCTGTTAATAATATGGAAACTCAAGCAATAACACCAATTAAAAGAACTCCTAAAAAGAGTGTTTTGACAACCCCCAAACCCCCACATTTTAACAAAAAACTAGTAGAATTCCTATCGCCTATACCAAATTTAAATGTATATAGTGCACCAAGTGTAAAACCAACCACTCCAACCATCAAAAAAGAAAAAGATATCCATATGGATAGTTATATTGAAAATCATGAATTAAATGGATTATCAAAACAGTCAAGTCTAGAGACTACCAGCACAGTAATGAGTAAAGAGGATTTGGAGAATGATTTAGTTCACATCTTGGCAATCTACTCTACATTGACATTAGTGGATATCAAGAATCATTATTTTGGAAATACCGACACAGTTATCTTACAAGGAGTTCTTGAGTCTATTGGTACTATGAACTCTTCACAACAGTGGATATTAAACACTGATAGATACCAATATGTAAATGATAAATTCTATAAAACTGAACAAGAACGTAACACTATCAGAAAGAAGAAAATTGAAATTGAAATGTTACAGGAAATGTCAACACCTCAACACAATAATCAATATATATCATCAATTCACAATAATACACAAAAACTTCTACAACATCATAGTGGTAGTAAAAGGTTACTTTCACCACAAAAGAAGAATGAAAAGTTTACTTCTTCTCCAATGAGAAAGAAATTAGCATTTGATAACATGTCATCACCAATTGCAACTATTACAACTACAACTACCACTTATATAAATAATAATAACAATAGTAGTAATACAGAGGATATTGATAATACAATTCCTTTACCAGAGAATGATAGTGATGAGACTGAAGATGATATTGAAGCTACTCAATATTTAGGTGAATCTAATAACGATAATAATAATGGTATAACAAAGAATAAAGATGATAGTAGTCAAAGTAGTCTAATATCAACACCACCCACACCTCAATCATCTTCTTCTAAAGATAGTAACAAAGAATTTAGTTTAACATTTCCACCAACTTTAGTAATTCCATCACCTAGATTTAATAAGACAAATGTACAATATAATAATAACAATACCAATAATAATATAATAGTAAATAGTAATGCTAATAATGATTCAATGGATCTTGATTTTCCACCAACTTTACCAGTTGGTGCATTTTTACAACAACAACATCAACAGCAACAACAGCAACAGTTTCAGCTTAATAACAGTGGAAGTAATAATAATTTTATAATTAATAGACAAAGTATACCAGTACAGTCTAATATGATTATAGACCAACAACAGAATAACCAACAGAAACAACAGACCTCTACAACAACAAGCACGACAACACTGTTCCTAGAATCAGCTGTAAAGAACTATATTAAAGAATTAGTATCAGAAGGTTATCTACAAACATTGATGACACCACAAGTGAATTCCAGTCAAATTAAAGCAATTATCGATAAGTGCGAACAACAGACTTCCATACAAGTAAATCAAATGAGAAATGATATTTTAGAGGAATTGCAATCTATAAGAAAATTGGAATCCATCAAAACTAAAAATAATTTGAAATCTGTGATCAACTCTTTATCTGAGATTGAACAATCCTTTTCGACTTTAAAAAAGACTTTAGAGAATTTAGTTGAAAAAATATAGGTTTCACAGTATAATTATAATAAAGGGTTAATTTAATATGTTTCCTTTTATTATTGTAAAGGGTGGTATGCTCGAAATTATTTGAAAGATATTTTTAGATGGATTTAAAAAAAATGATCGATTGTGAAAAAAATTATGTAGATTTTTAAGGTTGTAGAGAGACTTTCTGAATACTGATTTGACAGTTAGTTAGAATTTTTTTTCTCTACTCTTTCTTTGTTTGATAAAAATCAGATACCAATCAAGCAACACTACTCACACACACACCTCAAAACACTATCTGAAATTTATTTTATTTCTTTATTATTATAAGTTAATCCACATAATTCAACAGAATTATAATAATTATTATAAAGAGATAATTAGTGTTTAAAAATACTATAATTTAACTAGGTCATTTTAAAAAACATGTCTGGAAACAGCACTAATAGTTTTCCAACCATCTCAATGACTGATAAATTCAGTACTTTGAGAAAAAAGATTACATCACAGAGATTAGAATTAGTTGATGTCTTTGTCAATAAGACTGTAGAGGATAAAGCAACTCTATTAGCATCGATTGAAACTCAAAGACACTCAAGACTGATTAAAGATCTTCTCATTCATTCCATTTTTTTTATAGCATTTGTTGCCATTATCTTAATGCAATTAAATCCTGATTCAGTATATAAAGTAAATGATTCGCTGAAACAATCTTTGGTTTACGATGAAATTCCAGGTTTGGAATTTGCCAAATCCTACGATGAAATTGACAACCCAGGTGATTTTCAAAATGTATGTATTATAAGAATTTATTATTTATTTGAAAATAACTAATTAAATATAATAGTATATTATAAATTTATTTGCACCAGCAGTTCAAGAAATGAATTTTAATAATTCATTAGCAATGAATAAGATTATTGGTGAAACTGTTAGAGTTAGAGTATTAAGAGTCAAAGAAAATTCATGTCCGAATACTGGGTTGGATATTATATGTTATTCCAATTCTTATAACAAAGATACAAAAGATAGAATATCTTATGGAGGATATGAAGCTACTCACCCAGGATCTAATGTTTCGTTGACTGGTATGCCATACGAAGGACCTTTTAAATATACTAGTAACTCTGGTGGATCTTTTGTCTTTGGTTATAATCAATATGTTTATGACAGATCAGGATACTATTTAGATATACCATTGTATGATACAGTAAATAATGTCAGTATTGTACAGTATTTTGAACAGTTATTTGAAAATGGGTTCTTTGATGTACAAGTACGTGCAGTAATTATATCATTTATCACATTGAATCTAAATTACGAGTCTAGAGCAACTTCAACAGCACTTTTGACAGAGTGGACAGCCGCAGGTTCTGTTAATGCTTATTATTCAATGAGAACCTATAGAATTGAAATGTATATTAATGCAATTGACAGATTTAGAGCATTCCTTGAAATTACATTCTTGGTATTCTTAGTCTATTATTTGTACTATTTCCTCAATGAAGGTAGAATCGACTACAAACTCAACAGAATTAGATACTATATACTATCATTCAAAAATATTTTAGATTTGATAAATCTTACTGTATGTATCTCATTTTTTAGATTTATTAAACTATCAAAGATTTATTAATTAATATATCTATAAATAGTTATTTGTAACATCAGTAGCATTATATTTAGCATTTTTAGGTAATTCAGATAGAAAGATTACCAACAGTATACTAGATCAAGGTTATAAAGTCTATTTAGAAGATCTTGGTCAAACTGCTTTGGTATTGTATCAACTGAGTGCCATCAATATTCTCATTTTGGCTTTTAAAACTTTTAGATTCTTGGTAGTTCATAGAAGACTTTATGTTCTATGGATTACATTATCTGAGGCTAAACTCCAATTAATTACCTTTACAGTAATGTTTATTATTGTAATGTTTGGTTTCCTATTTGCATCATGGGCTACTTTTGGTGTCCAAATGTCATCATTTAATGGATTCATCAGCTCACTTGGTACACTTCTTCAATTTATCATTGGTAATCCTCCAGATTACAGTGAAATGGCATACACCAATCGTGCATTAGGCCCAATATTCTATGTACTATTTACCATCTTTATGTTCTTTATTCTCGTCAATATGTTTGTTGCAATTATAAGTAACTCTTATAGCGGTATGTATAGATTCCCCTTTTCCTCACTCTATTTATTAATAATACTAATACAATATTATAGAAATCAATGAAAGAATTAATAGAAAACAAAGTGAAAAGAGATACCTTTTAACTAAATTCCAAAGATATCTAATGTCATTGAAATTCTTATTCAGATCACATATATACGATTTGACAACACTGGTAATGTTAATTCAAAAAACAGCACCACAGATTCTCTTAGACAAGAATGTAACCAATGAGATTATTCTACAGGAAATTAAGAAAATTGATTCAACTATTCGTGATGATGAATTAAACTACTACGCTGATTTAGTTATGAAAGTTCACCGTTCCAGAAAGAAGTATCTCAAACAACTTCTCCTATTAAACACTGCTTCAGAATTTGAACTTCGTCTCATGGGTGGTCAAAGCAAATCATTCTCATTCTCCTTCAACGACTATGTAAAGAAAAAGAAACAAAAGAAGAAGAAAGTAGCCTCCATGGACCAAAAAATTGAACATCTCCAAAAACAACTTAACCTCATCATGAAAGCTCTAAATATAGATCCAATAGATCCCATTGATACTTCTACTTCAACACCTACTCCACTTAACAATAATAACAATAATAATAACAACAATATTGGTAATAGTAGTAGTTCAACATTAAATAATTCCATTGTACCAAGTAGTATTATTACAGAGTAAAACAATAGATCTATAAGTACAGATCTAGACTGTGTAGTATAAAGAATAGATTTTTTTTTTTTTTTATAGTTTGAAATAAATTAATTAAAAATATTGATTGACAAGTTAAAATTATTCTGAAAATGTGGAGATATTTCGAAACATGAATTGATTTAAAAGATATTTTTAAATTTTGTATTATCATCTGCACGAACCCTCCTTTTTTTTGAAAAAATCAAAATCAAATTTTTTTTTTTTTTATTTGATCAACGGACAAACATAGTGCTTTGACACCTTCTGAATGTAAAATAGTAGTTTATATTTATATAATATAATATAGGTCCAATTAAAAATATATATTTATTTGTAAAAATCAAATTTGCTGAGTTATGGCATCTATAGTCAATTTCTTTGATAAAAAAAAGAAATCATCATCAACAACATCTAATAATAATGAAAATAATGCAATTGAAAATAATAATAGTAGTAGTGCAGTCAGTAACAGTAATACCTCTACTGGAAGCAGTAATGTAAAAGATAAAGAAAAAAGAAAAACTTTAAAGTTTTTACATAATCCCTTTAAAAAAGTTGATAAATCAAATAGTCAGCAGAATTTACATAGTAGCACTGGTAGTAACAGTGCAATAACATCAAGTACTAGTAGTACAAATTTAAATGCGGAAATTGATCTTAAATCCACAACTGAGATTAAATTGGATAATAATACACAAAAGAGACAACAAAGTACTAGTAGTAGTAATAATAATGATACTGATGAAGCATCATCACAAGTTGAATCCTCTGATAATGAAGAATATTTAATTGAAAAGGCACAAGTTACATCTAGACAACTAACTAATACACCATCACAAACCATGTTGACTTCAAGTACCAATGGAATGGGTCAGAGTTCAATATCAACTGCACATACATCTTCATCTCTATCTTTGAGATCTAGTAGTAACAATAGTATGACAAATTCACAAAAAAGAACTGAATCTGATTATTTTTCAATTGATAATAGTAGTAATAATACAGATCAATCAACATCAGTACCTTTAGATCAGTCACTTAATAGCAGTAATAATAGTAGTAAAGATAAAAGAGGCACAATTTCAAAATCAAAAAACAAATTAAAATCTATATACAATTCTTTGAAATTCAAATCTTTAAAAACATTTTCAAGTGCACATGAAAAACAACTTCAACAACAACAACAGCAACAACAACTACTAAAAACCACTTCTACATTTGAATTCATAATGCCAATTCCACCAGTTGTAGAATTTGATCAACAATCACCTCCACTCTTACAATCATACTACAGTAACCAATCATCAGATCAACAATCCTATTTTGGTATACCCCTATCCATCCTCATCAAAAGACAAGACAATGGACTACCCATACCTAATCTCTTAGAGAAATGTGTATCCTTTTTAGAAGGTTACAGTAAGTATTCATATTCATATTATTTCCCATCATTTTGTATTCATATTAATACCATTAACTTCAAAAATAGCATATTTGGAAGACCTTTTCACCAAAAGAGGAAACACAGAAAAAATTTTTAAGATTAAAATCAATTTTGAAAAAAATAATGATTTTAATTTCTATTATCCAAATGTACAGGATCCATATGATGTAGCATCACTGTTGTATGAGTTTATTGCATCTATACCTGACCAATTGATGAATATTGATATTTACAGTACGGTTATTGGAAGTTCATCAGCATTGGCATCGGATACTGGTGGTTACTTTGATGTGCAGTTTTTGATACAAAAGCTACCTATAGAGTGTAGAGAATTCCTTCAGAGACTGTTACCATTGTTAAAGAGTAACTATGTGATGACTAGTAAATCCAATAGTGATTTTCTGGAAGGAACTGGAAAGAAACCTAAAGAACAGCTGGAGAAACTCTCTGGACTTTTCACACCACTTTTTATAAACCACAGAAATTTGGATAAATTTGAAGGTGCAACCTGTACGATTATAGAACGTTGTGAAGACTTGTTTTTGGGTATTGAAGACAGACCTAAGACACTGCCTGGTGAATATGTAATTTTGAAGATTGACAGAGTAATCATTCCACCAACTAATCTAAAGATCAATTTAGACAAGGATAATAATAAGGCTTGTGATTGTACATTTTGGGAGAGTGGTTGTCTATTTGTTACAAATTACAGGGCAATTTGGAGAAAAGATGTACATGAAACTGAACAACAATCGTTTTTGATCAGTCATGATATGGATGGTCCTAAGGCTCCTGGATTTAAGGACTTTGAAGTCAAACCCTACCAATTTGAAATTGTATTGTCGTCCATTATAAAGTGGGAGTATTTTTGTAAATCTAGACAACAGAAGCTGTCACCTAACAAGAACCAATCACAGATTTATTTACTCTATTCCAAAGGTATAAGATTCCAGTATCTAGGATTTCCAGATGATTACAACTTTGATAAGTTTAATATCACTTTGAGTTACTATATTAATCCTATAATGGACTTTGGTAGATTCTTTTCGAATGTAAATCACGAGTTGTTTGTTATTCAACAACAACAGGTACAACAACAGCAACAACAACAGCAACAACAACAACAACAACAACAACAAGGATCTACATCATCATTGTCAACTTCAAGTTCCAATACATCACTTACACAATCTATAAATAGACCTCTTGGAAATTTGACTAATAATGGATGGGATGTCTATTCACTTAATCAAGAATGTCATAGAATGAAATTGGATATCACTATAAATAAGGATTGGAAAGTTGTTGAGATTAAGGAAATCTCATTTTATCCAAAGAGATTTATCATTCCAAATTTGGTTAGTGATGATCTCATTCAATCCTATGTAAAGAAATCTCAATCTAAAATACCAATATTCTCATGGATACATCCCAAGAACAAATCTCTACTCTTTAGAGACTGTACATATCACTCTCAACAACAGATTATCAATTCATTCTCAACTTCATCTAATCAACAGTACCAACAACAGTATCAGTCAAGTACCAATTTACTCTCTGGAAGTAACGGAATGGCACAACCTACTAGTACCTCAACATCAGGTGCAAATTCACAAGTCTCTCAGTCCACTGAAGAACCTCCTTCTCCATTAAAGAAGAAACACACTAATAACAGCTCACTAGACAATGGTAAACAATTCTCTCCTATAAACGCACTAAGATCTTCCAAGAGTAAAAAGAAGGATATATCCTCACTGGCAGCTAACAAGATTCAACCCCAGAGCACAACCATTCTCTCTGATCTTGTAGATATCAAATTATTCCAATTGTTTTCGAATAGAGATATGGACTCACCTCTATCAAGTTCCACCATGACAAGTCCAAATATTCAATCTGTAAATAGTAGCACAACATCACCATCACCATTGACATTATCACAATCTAAACCATCTCTCTCTGCCAGTCAGAGTGCATTGTCCACATCAGTATCCGATATATCAACCCTCTCACACCAATCACATTTCTCAACAATGAAAAAGAATGAAGTCAATATAGTATTCACTAACAAATTGGCTATTAATTTTGTACCTATTTACGAGCAGTTCAAACTCAATAGTTCCAATATCATATTTCTAAATGTACATTCTAAAGAGGAGGTTGAAAGTCACTGGTATGATCTATACAGGTCCATCATTCAATTTGATGGTTCTTTAGACGCTTGGAAATCCATTGAATCTAGTGGATGGATAGAGTCTACAAGATCACTTTTAGAAGGTTGTAACCGTGTTGCTAATATCCTTGAAGATGGGTCATCCGTTCTACTTAAATCCCATATTGATTCGCTGTACCATTCACTGGATGTCGCTAGTTTGCTGTCTTTATCTATGATTGTCTCTGACCCTTATTATAGAACTATAAAAGGTTTCCAAACTCTTATAGATAGGGAATGGATTCAATATGGATTCCCATTTATCAATATGACATACCACCGTGACCAACCACATAACCTACGATCATCATCATCAAGTAACACATCATCGTCTAGTCAGAACCCATTATCAGGATCCTCAAGTTCCATAGGCAAGAAATCAAATCTCTACAGCTCAGTTGGGAAATCATCAGGAGGAGGTGCAAGTAACTCAATCAACAGCTCATCAGACTCTGATATCCTCCAAGCATCTCCATTGTCATTCAATCACCTAGATTTTGTAATTCCAGATACCATGAACAAAAAGAAACCTCTACTCTTTAGTGACCTTATTGACGCACAGTCTCTGATATCCAAATCAATGTCACCAGTATTCATACAGTTTCTAGATGCCATTTGGCAAATCCAAAGACAATTCCCATTCCATTTTGAGTTTAATGACAATCTATTACTATTCCTTATAAAAGAATCCTATTCTGGAAGATTTGGTAATTTCCTGTACTCTGAAGCTCTTAAAGAGCATGAAAAGAGAGTTCTGAAACGTCTACCATCCATTTGGAGTTATATCAATGAGAATATATCACAATTCACAAATTTACTGTACAAACACTCCACTCAACAGGGTAGTGATAGTAAACAGTCGTCTCCTATTCTGAGTCCAAACTCACCTCAGTCACCTAGACAACAGAGTATATTCAAACATGAGGATTTCACATCACTGATCAAACCTTCTTGCGACAGTGACCAAATCATATTCTGGTCATCACTATTCACTCAGCATATCAACCCTAAAGACACAGAACAGATATCACGTAAACTTATTGGTAAAGTAAAGTGCGAACTTGTCAATAAGAAACTCACCTTTTTGCAACTGGATAGCAACATGTTGACCTACTTTAACAGTCTGACCTACCTCAACATGTCAAAGAACTTTTTCAATACATTTCCTAGTGATGTCATTCTACTGAATAATCTGATATACCTCAATCTATCAGACAACAGAATGAAGTCTATACCCAGCAGTGTGTTTAAACTCATTGGTTCTAAACTTAAACTTGAAGAACTGAACCTCAGTAACAATCTCTTTGAATCTATTCATAAGTCTATATGTTCTATATCCACACTCCAAAAGCTGATCCTAGACAATAACCATCTAATCATCATTCCAGAGAGCATTAGAAAGATGAAAGCTTTGAGAATATTGTCTGTTAACAATAACCGTTTAACAGCATTCCCTCAAGCACTTTCTCTCATGACTGGCTTAGAAGAACTCTATGTAGCCAATAACCAAATTCGTGACCTTCCATTGGGGTTCTTTAAACTACAGTCCATTAGAATACTCGATTTGCAGAATAACCAAATTGCAAAATTCAAATCACACAAACTTGATGACAAAATCTTCCTTATGAATCGTATTACACAGTTCAAGTTTGGACCTAACCCACTAAAGAGTCTCAGTAACCTTATGTTTGAAATGAAGACTCTGACCCATTTGGAACTTACTGGAGTTCAGTTAACTAGTCTTCCACTAAAGTTATATGACCTGCAGAGTCTTTCTGTACTCTACCTCAACCAAAACAAGTTAACTGAAATTCCTGTTGAATTCAAAAGACTTGGTAATCTAACAGCACTTGATCTCTCAGACAACCAGTTTTCATCCCTCCCAACCAATGCTTTTATCCCAACACTAAAGAAACTGTATCTCCAAAATAACCACATCTACCAGATATCATTCAGCAGTGCTCAGTTACCAGTTATTGAAGATCTAAGATTAGATAACAACAAATTCCAATATGTACCACCAAGTCTAGGTCAATTAGTTAGTTTGACTAATTTGAATCTTGAGCATAACCACATTGCAGCGTTACCTCATACACTCGGTGCATTAACAAGATTGAGATTCTTGGCTATAACCTATAGCTATATGGTATCACCATTCAAAGAGGCAGATTCCACTGACCAAATGATGAAGTTACTCAACCAGATGATGACACAAACATACTATCATCCACGTGGAAAACTAATCATCATCTCAGACTCAAATCTCACCTCCAAGAATGAAATTATCAGAAACTTAATTTCAGCAAACAAAAAGAAACAACAAGCACTCATTAAAACACCTGGTAAATCTGCCAATGTCACTACAACACCACAAAACAATTCACAATCTTCCACCCCTGTGAATGCATCCTACAAAAAAGTCACAAAATGGGAGTTTGATTTTGACAGTGATTCCACTGATAACCTTATGAATAATCTCAGTAATGCAATCACAGTCTCTACAGCTACTAGTGGTCTTGGTGGTGTTGTTGGGGGTACTAATAACACAAATATAGGTACCAATTCCAATACCAATGATACCCTGTCACCTAATAGTCTTAGTAGTGTTAGTGGAGGGGGATCAAGTAACCAAAACTTACTATCACAAAACAACAATCAGTTGAGTAAGAGAAAAGCATCTATGACTGTATATATCAGAGATATTACTAGTATCATTTCAAATTGCAATCAACATTTCTTTACTAGACGTGCAGTGTATTTGTTATTGTGGACATTGGATATGAATGAACAAGAGCCTTCTAGACTATACCGTTGGTTAGAGTCTATAAAAGACCATACAACTCAAGCTACTATTTTTGTAGTTGGTATCTACAGTAAAGATGATAAAGAGAATCCAAATTCCATTCAAATTCCAAAAGACTTTTATTTAATCCAAGGTCAGAGAATTGAACAAAAATGTGCAAATCTCTTCCCAAATTTCACATTTTCATTCCAGTTTATTGGATTCTCAAGTAGCAATGATGTGTCAATTAGTAAACTTAGAGATGATATTAAATCAGCATTCCTAAAACAGAAACAATTTGCAGCTAAAATCACGTCATCACAGAGACTCTTTGAAAGACATTTAAAGACTCTTCAGTCACCTTTCATACAAAAACGTGAATTAGAATCCATTGGTCAAATGTGTGGACTAGATAAACAATCTACCAAACTTATCTGTGCAAATCTCACGGAATTAGGTCTACTCATTTGGTATGATGATTATGAATGGGTTATCTTAGATCCACTTTGGCTTACAACTTCCTTATCATCCCTCCTGACTGTAAAACAAACCAATAATCTACTTTCATCACCAAAACCCACTCATTATCACCCCAATACCTCTACCATCATGTCACCAGGTCGTGAAAACAATCTAATGAACCAATTCCAAAATAGCAAACAAATTTCAACTTTTAACACCAATAATAACAATAATAACAATATCAATAATAATAATAGCCAGAATCAACATAATTCACTAAGAAATGATATAATACTAATGACTAATCTGGAGAGTATTTGGAATGATATACCAGTTAGATTGTATCCATTCCTGTTGAACCTTGCTAAACAGTATAGTTTGGCATTTGTAATTGATTTCTTGTATGATCCATCACAATGGGGTTACACTTACATGTCACCTACAAACAGTTTTAATATAAGCTCTGGTAATTTAAATAACCTGTTATTGTCACCAAAGAGTACTCCACCACCTGTAATGAGATCTCTTAATAGCAGTCAGACTCGTTTACTAAGTCCAAAAGTGAACCAAGCAAACATTAGATACTCACAGATACTGTCACCTTCAAAGATGTCAAAATTGAATGAGAATCTTAAGATTCTTAATGAAAAGGTAATATTCCTTCCCAACGAACTTCCAGATCACCCACCACCAAATATCGATGAAATTCTACCTCCTAATCAGCCTAGAACCATTGGTAGAATCTATGATTTTGAAAAAAAGATTCCATCACATTTCTTTAGTAGACTGCAATCTCAACTCTACAAGATATGCACCATTAGAGCTTCTTGGAGAACTGGTATCATTTTGGATAATTGTCACTTACAATTCCCAGTTAGACGTACAGCATCTCAACAACAACCAAACTCACCACAGATTCAAAGTAAACATCTTAGAAGATCCTCAACATTTAATGTGCTAAATTCCTCTGATGAACTAGTGTATATCCAACTCATTGAATCTCAGAATAAAATTGAGATCTCCAGTACCAAGATGTCCAGACACATTCTACAGATATTCGATAGCATTCTAGAGTCCTATGAAGCACTTCAGTATCAAGTATACATTCCCTGTGTACACTGTCTAGAACTCTACAGATCCAAACAAGATGTAGTTCATCTATTTGAAATGAAAATGGTGGAATCTCAGATTGTTAAAGGTCGTTCCTATGTCTCATGTCCAACAGTTCAGCCTCCAGTTCCTATTAAACTCGCTCAACTTGTACCAGATCTCACCATGACAGACCTCTTACACAAACTCATTGATTTCAAGGAACTTGATATCGAACCCACTCCAATAGGTGAAGGTGGAACAGCAACAGTCTACAAAGGAAAATGGAGAGGAAACAACGTTGCCATTAAAATGCTAAAAACCGAAGTAGGATCATTCACCAAGGTCTTTGCAGACTTTAGAAGAGAGATATTTTGCATGTCCTCATTCATTCATGAAAACATTCTAGATATGAAAGGGTTCTGCATGGAACCACTATGCATCATTACAGAGTTTATGAGTGGAGGTAACCTCTATGACTATATCCACAAACTCTCTAACCCACTTGACTGGAACCTTCGTTTGAAAATTGCCACTGAAATTGCATCTGCTTTACAAACCCTTCATGAAACCAAACCATCCATCCTACATCGTGATCTAAAATCACCAAATATCCTACTATCATCTATGGATCCTACAGAAATGTCATCTCAAATCTGTGATTTCTCACTCAGTGGATTCTCAACCACCGTTGCATCTAGAGGAGGTGTTGAAAACCCAGTTTGGCTAGCACCAGAAGTCATTGCAAATGACAGTTGTTCTGATAAATCTGATGTCTATTCATTTGGTGTCATCATGTATGAGCTTCTTACAAGATCGACATTCTTTGGAGACATTAGTTTCATGTCAACTGTTGAACTCATGATTTGTGAAGGTCAAAGACCACCATTACCCGACAATGACATGCCTCAATTTAATAACCTAATATCATCTGCTTGGCACCAAGACCCAAATCAACGTCCAACATTCACCGAGATTCTCAGACAACTAAGTGAAATTGAAAATCATCTAACCAAACAAACCTCCAATCAGCAACAGTCATCTCCAACTACAATCTCAATTGAAATCACACCATCTCTTACAACTGAGATTTTGCAATTACCAAAAATTAGTGAACCTAAATAATAGGTTGAAACTTCTGTGTATATATCTATATCTATTTATTTATACTTTTTAGGTTTAGAAGAATATTCTTTCCCTTGATGCCACCATTGGTGTATACAGAAGATGTAATACATTTCAAAATTTAAATAATAATAATATTATTACAATCACACATGATTCACAGAAATAAAATTTAAATATTTTATTGTAATCAATAATCTTCTAATTAACATATGTAGTGAATAGTTGTGTTGTTTTTTTTTTGACTAAGATCTTTTTTACTTTCAAATAAAATATCATCTTTATTTCTACTATTTATTAAAAATTCATACTTAACACATCACCACATATAATTTTTTTTTTTTCTTTTATTTCATTTTTGATACAAATCTAAAAGGGTAAGTACTTTTTTATAATTATCCTCTGGAGAGTATTTTGAAATGTTAGTTCCTCTATTATAAAACCCTAAAACCTCTCTCAACAATTCACATTTATGGAGGTTTGCAATTTTCAACCCCACACTCACACACACTATCAATTGGATACTATGAAACATCACACTAGTAATAATAGTATTATTATTTTTTTTTATAGCAAATGGGTGAATATGTGTGTGTTGATAGACCTTTATACTTTTTATTTTGTTTGCTGTTGTTGTGTTTAAATATTTAATTTCAAAAGGGAGAGGAATTTGAATCATTATTAGGTTAACAAATTAAAAATATAGCTTAAAAAGAGACATACAATAGAATTAAAGATATTCTGCATATGCAAATTAATCATAGAAATATAATCTTAATTGATAAGACAGAGTACATTAATCATAGTATTTATAGTTACTATAATAGCTATTACAATAATTTTTCCTATAATAGAAGAATACAAGAGGAAAAAGAATTAGAGAATCAGAATAACAGTGATTCTTATCAAACTAGATTAAATCTATATTTTTATAATAATCATTTTAATCAATCATCAAAAACAAGTGACGATTGTCAACCATTGTGTTTTTGTTATCATTATTTGTACAGAGGAATGATTTTATCAGTCTTATTGGATTTTCCCTACGGTATTGACTCTGATACTTTTATTCTCAAGGAATACGATAGATTGAAAATGTTACAAGAACAGCAAGGTCCAAAACACACTGAAATCCTTTTGAGAAGAGAGGATAGTTTTGGTGGCCGTAAAGCACTAAAAGAAAAGTTTGTTGAAATCTATGAAGCACTATTCAATGGTGAAGATCCTTCACAAGGCCAACCACAATTTTGGGAACAGTTGTTCTTAATCAAAGTAAATATTCCATTTTTAGAAAGATGTATTATTTTAACATCTGAAGATCATCTATTAGCATTAAAAGTAAGTTTAAATTAAAAATTTTTATATAAATGCGTATATACTAATATCAATATATTTAGCCAAATCTGAATAAAATATTTACCCAATCATGTCTTTGGTTGAAAGACACAAGTACTTTAAGATTGGTACATGTAATTGAGGTATGTTAACTAAAATTTTTTTTCTAACCAATTTATTCTGAACTCTATCTAACATTAAGATATATATTTAGACATTAAGTATTCTATTAAAAAGTATATTTAGAAAGAAATTTAATAATTTTGGATTTGACATTTTAAATATACTGTGTGGTATAGAGAATGCTGATCAGATAATTACAGATTTAATGAAAGATTTGGATAGAATTATGGCTGATCAGAGTGTAGAATTAAAAGTTAAAGTTGGTGTTGTAAATCTACTAAATATCATCTCAACTGCCACTGATTTTATCAATCAAAATACACTTCTTCAATATCTAATGATTGTAGATATCTTCCCAACACTGATGAATCTATTAATGGTACCAGAACTTCCAAAAGACACCGCACGTATAATTCTATGTCTCATTTGCCAATTGTGCAACTACCAGAAATATGAAATTCACAATCCCTATCACAAGAACCTGTCAACAGGTCTCACAGAGCAGGATAAATTGGCAAGATTAGCCAGTGTAATAACAGATATATTTCGTGACCAAAATGAATTCTACCAGGAACAGTATAGAGAACCAAATTCCACTCTATATAGCCGTGTTGGTGGTTATCTAAGTAGTTGGGTTTATACTCCAAAAGTAGTACACTCTCGTTCATTTTATGAACTAGGTAGTGCTCTAACTATTTTATTTGAACTTTTCCACCACAATGAACAATTTATTCAGTTGGTAATCAGAGGAACACATACAGACACTTTAAATAACTTGATTAAACAATTCTTTACCTATTGTTCCTATTTGGCATCTGATACCCAAAAAGATTCCAAAATCCTCTTTTCAAAAATCTCTATTACCATCCTTATTATCATGTCAGAATGTAAAGAATTAGAAGATTATTTCCATGATGTAAAATCAACTTGTTATATATTTATATTTTCAAAAGTATGTAATAGAAATTATTATCTTGTATAAAATTGAAAACTAATATATATAAATATATTTTTATATTTGATAACAGAGAGCTTTATATCCAGATCCAAAAGAAATTGAAAAGAATCCACTTTCAATTCATGTAGTAGAGTTATTATCACAATTTATAAAATGTAATCTCAAGGGTAAAATCTCAATGGATATACATCAATGTGCTGTTGATTGTCTACAAAGAATTGTTAGTTATGAAAAGAAAACTCAGACTCGTTTGAATCATAAATGGAATGATACTTGGAATTCACTATTCTCACTGATTGGATTGGTACCAACACTTCCAAATGATATACAAAAGACACAATCCATGCATGTTGCTATCAGTGCTGTAAATATTTTTAACCTCTTTATCAATTATGGTGACTCTTTTCTGTCCTCACCAAATGACTACAGTGATCTATTTTATGAAATTATCAGATCTGGAAAAGTATTTGATAATCTCTACCAATATCTTGAGGGTGTTGATCCTAATCTAACAATCAGTCTCCACAATATCAAAATTATCATTCAACATTTTAATGAAAAATTACAACAGTGGTCTGTAGAGCATCCAGAAGTCACCCTTACATCTATTCAGGTATCAAAGGTGATCAATGAAAATTTTGGTAGCCTCAAATTGAAGTTACAAGAAAATCTTGATGTATATGAACCATATGTTGAAAACCAAAAAGAATCCTTATTCTTTAGACACTTTACCAAAGATATAATTTTAGATTTGAAAAAACAAATTCCATGTGTTAATCTTTAAATACCACAAATAAATTTTATATATTTTATATATTTAAAATAACAATTGCTTTTTCTATGTGTGGTTTCGATGTATTACATTGTATTGAAATATCTTTTGGATAGATGGACCTATTAATTTAATTTATGAAAAATTATAGCTTTATTATTAGACCTTAATACAAAACAAGTAGTTTATACTTTTTGACCCAAAAGACCATCTTTCCAGTAGGCAAAGTATGGAGTGGTAGCATCGTCTGGTTTGTAGAATTGCAAGATAACAATACCATCAGCATCCATATTTTCACCAGTGTAGAATTTGTATTGGTCAAAGTTTTCCAAAACTTTTTTAACGTAATCTTGAGCACCCTTTTTGAATGGATCAACTCTTCCTGGGTTGTTTTGCATTAAGTAATCTTGGACAGCTTTCATGTAACCTTTAATGTAGGTGAGGTAGTCTTTCTTGGTAAAAGAGGTTTCAACAAGTCTTTGAGCATCAACCAAGTTATTTACAGTGACAACGGATGAATCAGTGCCTTCATCTTCATTTTCTTCTTCAGAGGCATTAGCACCAGTGTTGACAACAACGTTGGTATCTTTGGTGATCATTTTAGTCTTAACTTCATAGACAACATCACCGACTTCAACCATCTCAAAGGCATCGGATAAAACTTCATCCTCTGTTTATATTAATAATTTGTTTTTATTAGATTTCAATATTTCTTTTTTAAATTTAGAATTGAATTGACTATTTATTTCTACATACTGCTGTAACCAATAACGCAATTAAAGATCTTCATTTTAGCTGGAGTATTATTATTTCGTTTTGTGAAAGATAAAAACTAAAGAAAAAAAAAAAAATTTTTTTTATTTGTTTTTTTTATCAATAACGAACCTCGTTAAAAACAGTTTTGAAGTAAGTTGACTGGAATTAACGGATGTATACATTTTCTATTTATGAGTTTAAATACATTTTTTGATTCAAATCTCAATGAATATTTACTATATCCTTTTCAAAATGTTAGATCCATCATAAAAACCAATATAGAAAGTGCAAAAAAAAGAACGAAACTCAATTATGTTCAAATAAACAAAACTTTTTAAGTTTAAAATTCTCCAAAAAAAACAATAATTCATCAAGTTCTATTTGAAATTTCCCAGATTATAAAGAATATTTATAATATTTCGATGGGAATGTGGAATTGTAGTGAATTTATTAAAATGGTTGTTGGTAGTAATAACTTCCATTTAACCATTGAGAACTATAAATATTTTGCTGTTGTGTTTGTTGGGAAGTTTGGTGATAATCATAATATACACTTTGATCGTCATAGGTCTGTTGTTGGTGATATACAACTGGTTGTTGATAATATTGATACAAATGGTATTGATTCGCAGGAATTGGATAAGTTAAATAATTGGGATTTACTCTATTATTTGGTGCCTTTGGAATATTATTTTTAAAATTATTATTCTCATTATTATTGTTGTTACTATTATTAAAATTATTATTTAAATTCTGGTTAATATAATAATTTTGATTATTTCGATGGTTATATTGGTGTGATGGATTTATATTTGGTTTTTGGTAATGTTGTGGTTGTGTTTTAACAAATTGTACAGTATGTTCTACTTTAAAATTTTGTTGATGAATATTATTATTATTACTAATACATTTATCTGTTTGTTGTTGTTGTTGTTGTGATTGTTGTTGATAATTATTATTACTAATACATTTATCTGTTTGTTGTTGTGGTGGTAGTGGAGGTGAAATTGATGGGGAAGGTAATTGGGGTTTTTCAATAGTTTGTTGGTTACTATTATTATTATGTTCAATACTATTACTATTTAAAGATTTAATTTTTAATTGAATTAAATCATTATAAGTATTAAAAGTGTCAGTGGTTATCAATAAATTCCAGTCGACCAAAATTAGGAATTTAATCTCCAAGAGATTCATTTCAGTGAGATTGACACCACCAACTTGAGCATAGTATCGATTATTGAGTGATTTATCATTATGATATTTGGAAGCTACTAATACACTGGCCATAAACAATCTATGAATATTTAGATAGGACAATTTGATCTGAGGGTTCTGTTCGATGACTCTGTCAAGATAGATGATTGAAAATATAAATATATCGGTACCAAATGGTAGATATTTAAATATTCTTAAAATATAATTGTATATTGAAATCTCGGGTTCCTGATCCACATTAAATACTTGAAATGTTGGATGGGTAATGTTACTGGTACAATCGGATGAGGTTCTAATAGAGCTGTCACCACATTGATCTATCTGGTGTTCAATATAATCGGACAATATAGATAAAAAACTAAAATATTCACCAAGTGTCTCTTCTTTCATTGAAAATGGATAGATTTCCTCTTGGCTATCGTCATCCAGTTCTTGTGGTTTTTGTACTTGTGGTTGTTCTATGACCTCTATTGGTGGATATTGAATCTCGGCTTGGTTTTCTTGTTGGTTCTGTTGTTTTTGTTGTATTTCATTCTCTTGTGTTTGAGGAGCAAGAGAAAGATTACTTAGATCTCTAGTAATAGATGGATAATCGTCAGGTTGTTGATCATTTGATACTACTATATTACTGTTGATTAAATTACTATTTTGGTAACGGTTATTTTGTTCGATATTATTCTTATTTAGAAAATTAATTTTTTTATGAAACTTATGTTTTTTATTATTATTTCCATTATTACTATTTTGTTGTTGTTGTTGTTGCTGCTGTGGTTGTTGTATAGTAATATTATTCTTTTTATGGTTATTGGATTTTGAGGTTTGGTTGTTCTGTTCTTTATTATTATGTTTTAGGGTATTGTATTTTCGGTGTGATCCACCTGCTATAGGTTGTTGTACATTGACTGGTGTTGTCGTCTGTTGTTTATGTAGCACCAATAGAGATGGTGCAGATATAGACGATGGTAATGCCGTCAAAAATGCATTAGATGGCTTGGGACTTGTGGTTTGAGATTTAGAATACATCATGTATAAATATATATTATACTATGTTATTTATTACTATTATTGTGGTGGTTATTTTGTTTTTACAATACTAAATCAATTATAGTAGTATAGGGTTATTTTTAGGATGGGGAGAAATCTATTCTTTAATTTACAAATAATGATTTTTTTTTTTTTGTAAATTACTTGATTTGTTGTTGGTGGGGATTATTTAATTAATTAAATATCCGTTGTATCTCCTACTTTGTGATTTCCTTTAACAGTTCAATTTGTAGTTGATCTGTAATTCAATGTATATTAATATTTGCTTCTAATTAAAAAAATAATTTTATAACTCGAATATGATGATGTTGCAAATATAAAAAAAAAAGAAGAAGAAAGATATTTTCGAAAGACAGGGACAAAAACACGAAATAAATATTGTGATGCAAAAATTGAAAATAAAAAAAAAATTTTTATTTAAATAAAATTTTCTTTTGAGCCCTCAACCCGGGTTCATATAACCCAATATTGATTTGTCTGTCTTACAGAATTTGGATCTAGATATTATGAGATTCTCTTTTCCTTTTTTCAGGATATTTTTTGAATAGATGTCAATACTGCTGAAAAAACCTTTTATCCCTCAAATTAATTTAATAATGTATAGAAAGGTTTATCATGATCTGAGTTTTTTTTTTTTTTCTTCGTAATCTTCAGAACTGATTATTATAATCCCATAAGATCCCATATCAAGTTAATTGAAACTAATTTAATGAAAAAAAGGACACAAATGAAATTCATGAATTATTCCTCTGAATTCACATAATGATTATGATAACTGATATTTAATATCATTAATTATGTTCTTTTTTTTATTTGAAATATTTAATTTTCACATTATTGTGAGAATCTGTATAACAAATTACAAATCAAGATTTTTCTAAAATTGAGTTTTTTATTTTCATGGGTGAGTCAGAGTTATCAAGTGATGTCTCAAATGACATTTTGAAAAAAAGTCAACACAACTGAAAAGAATGTTTTTTTTTTTTTTTAAATTCATATTTTTATATTGTTTGTGGTGTGATAAAACATGTTAGATAATTTCACAATTTTAACAAAAGGTGGTATTGTTTTATGGTCCATTGAATTGGCCAAACTAAAAGGGTCACCAATTAATACACTCATTAAAAAAGTACTACTTGAGGAGAGAAGTGCTGATAACTCTTTCCAATATGAAAACTATTCACTAAAATGGACATTTGCAAATGAATTTGATTTGATATTTATTGTATGTATCCTTTATCATTTTTATAGGTATATTGATATATTTTAACCAATTAGATCAAATACAATTAGGCTGTATACCAGAAATTCATTACATTAATGTACATTGACGAACTATTATTGGTTATTAAAAAGAAGTTTATATCCACTTATAAGGATATATTAGTCAGTATAAAGAACTCTGCTGACTCAATTGTAGTTGACAAATTCAAAGACTTTAAATTTGAAGTTTATTTAGAGAAAGTTGAAATCAGGTCAAAACAAAATCAAGGTAATCAACCTAGAACTTTTGATAAGACTGAGAAGGGTAAAATGACTATTGAACAACAGATTGAAAAGGAGAAGAAAGATGGTACCTACAAGAAAAATCAAAAGAAGAGAGATGAAGCTCAACAAAAGAAGGCTAATAGAGTGTTGAGTGATACCAGCAGTGATGATGACGATGAGGATGATCAGTCTAATAACAATGGTGCTCAAGAAGGTGATAATGACTTGAATAAGGAGTTTGAAGGTATGTCATTCAATGGATTGCCTATAAAGAAAAAGAACAATACACCCAATAAACCATCAGGTTACCAGAAAAAAGAAAAAACCTCAACTAAAAAGGACAAAACTTCAAATCAGAAAGAGGATAGAGTTTGGGATGACAAAACATCAAAGAAGGAGCAGCTTCTTTTAGACCGTTCCAAAAGCAATGGTAATAAAGGGACATCTACTCTGAAAGAACAGATTAAGATTAAAAAGTTTAATATCGATGAAGAGTTGAGTTCAGATGACGAAGATCTGACTGAAGATAAACCAGCAACTGGGTTTATGAAATACTTTAATATGTTAACAGGTAACAAGGTAATCACAAAAGAGGAGTTGTCAACTGTTTTACAAGACTTTAAAAACCATTTAATCAAGAAGAATGTAGCTTTGGATATTGCAGAGAAGTTAGTAGATTCTATTGGTGCCTCATTAGTTGGAAAGAAACTCTCTACTTTTCAAGGAATCAATTCAATTATCAAACAGAATATGGAAGAGGTTATCACCCGTATTCTAACACCAAAGAAGAATATTGATATCTTGAGAGAGATTCAAAATGTTAAAGGTAAACGTCCTTATACTATAGTGTTCTCTGGTGTTAATGGTGTAGGAAAGAGTACCAATCTTGCAAAGATTTGCTATTGGTTGACTGCTAATGGTAACAAGGTTATGATGGCTGCTTGTGATACCTTCAGATCAGGTGCTGTGGAACAACTCAAAACTCACGCAGAACGTTTAGGTTGTGAACTCTATGAAAGAGGTTATGGTCAAGATGCTGCCAATATCGCAGGTGATGCAATTGAATACGCACGTTCAACTCAACATGATGTAGTTCTCATTGATACCACTGGTAGAATGCAACATAATGAACCATTAATGAAAGCTCTCAGTAAATTAGTAAACCAAAATAATGTTGATTTGGTACTTTTTGTAGGCGAGGCTCTAGTAGGTAATGATGGTGTTGATCAACTCACAACATTTTCTAAATCACTCTCATTATTGGCCAATACCACATCTCAAAATGTACGTACAATCGATGGTATCATTCTCACAAAATTCGATACCATAGATGATAAAGTAGGTGCTGCCATCTCAATGGTCTATTCAACTGGTCACCCAATCCTTTTCTTGGGTACTGGACAAAACTATACTGATCTTAAAAGAATGAATGTAAAGAGTGTCGTTAAATCCTTACTTTCCTAATAAATGTATCAACTCCCTACCTCTAATTTCAAATAAAAAAAAACTTTCCTTCAAAGTCCTAAAATAAGAAATTCTAGTGCTTTATTTATTATTTTTCAAAGAATACAATTTTCATTTTAAAAATTAAATTCTTTAAATAGGTCTCAATAAACATTGTTTAATTTATTTGGAAATGAAGCTTCCAAATAAAGATATTAAAAAAAGTACAAAAAAAATGAATTTGTGTAAAAATTTTGTAAAAAAGGTTACGTTTTCTTTTGATTTTTTTTTTTCGGTCTTATGAAAAAATTTTTTTTTTTTTGTTCGACCCTTTCAGTTTTTTAGCACTCACACATAATACACAATGGTATACTATCTTTATTTGACATTTTCATTTCATTGTGCCACAATGTACATTTAATTTCACTGCTGCAAAAAAACAAATATCACACCACAATCAAAATATACAGTAAAAACATTAAAATCACATATTTTTGAAAATGAATAACAGATAATGATATAATTGGATGATTATTTTCTAGATATACATTCTCAAAAAAAAAAAAGAGGGATAATTAGATATTTGGTGGTAATCATTTAGACAGTGAACAATGAATGAAATGGCATAATAATTACTTTTTAAAGAGAATTATATTAATTCAAATATTTGTTGTTATATTTAATAGGCCAAAGAACGTGGTGATTTACTCCATCCATCAATCGATTCCGAAAAACGTAAACACAAATTAAAGAGATTAGTTCAATCCCCAAACTCTTCTTTTGTCGATATTAACTGCCACGGTTGTCGTACCATTACCACCGTTTTCTCCCACGCCCAAAACGTCGTTTTATGCAGTTCATGTTCAACCATTATTGCTCAACCAACTGGTGGTAAAGCTCGTATCACTCCAGGTTGCAGATTAAGGTATGTGTTTCATTCGTAAAAATTTTTTTTATCTCATCATCAAAATACTAATCTTTTTTTTCTTTTTTTATAATCTTTTAACCAAAACAGACAAAAGGGAGAATAAATGTAGGATTCTAAAAAATAAATATAATTAAATATGAAAATAAGAATCTATCTATTTATATTTGTTTTGTGACAATATAATTTTTCAAAACATGTTATTATTATCTATTTTTTTATCTGAAAAATATCAATGAGTATTATGTGTAAATGTGTGGTGATTTCAATTAATTTTGTAATGTATCATATTTATTAAAATTATATTATTATATATAAAGGAGATGAGAATTTTAGTTGATTTTAGTGTCATCATTCTTTTCAGTTTCTAATTCACCTCTGTATCTAAAACGATAACCATATCTCTTTTTCTTCTTTAAAACAACATCTTCTTCAATTACATTATAGTTTAATCCTGTTATAAAAGATGGTGTTAATAAGTGAATTAATATGTAATCAATAAAGAGGGTGTGTTATAATATATTCATACCCATTTCTTTACAATATGCAACAGCGTCCATTTCAGATTTAAAAGTTAAATTTAATTGATTGAGAGTTTCTTTTGAAGCCCACCAACCCATTAATCTATCATGCCATTTCTCGTTGAATGGTAATTCGACAACCCATTTATTAGTTCTCATAGTACCAGTTTGCATTGTGTTTCTAGATGGTCTGTAAATGTTTACACTCTTTCCTTTAACATTTAGACCATTGATAAAGTTTTTAATTCTCTGTTGATTGATATCTTCTGATGATTGATGAAAACCGGTTTCTAAATCATCTTTTTTAATATCTACTGTATTGGTCGAATAGAATCTACTTTGATTAAAGTATCTATAGTTTCCAACATTATTTTTTAAAACACCACCAATATTGACTTTTAATAGTTGTCTGAACATTTTTCTATATTGTTGATTAGATCTCTTTATTAGAAAAATATGACAACTCTATATCCTGTTCCTCACAAAATCAAAAAAATAAAAAAAAAATTAAAAAAAAATCCACCATCTTCCCCTTCCCTCCTCTTACTACTCAAAAAACCAATCTTAACCATCTTAACCAATCAACCCATTCCAAATTAAATTACAATACTAAAGTACTTTAAAAATAGCTCGTAAATGGAACATGTTTAGTAAATTATCTAAAATCTGTTTTTTATAATTCTATTTCCAAAATTCAAATCGAATGTTTTAAATGGAACTGGAATTTAAACATGCTGGGAAATTTAAACAGTAACAGAATGATTGAAGAAATATTGAGAGTATTTAAACTCTATTTAAATACTCATTGTTTAGTGATAATATAAGAATGCAGTACTCCAATAATGTTGTTTTAGCTGTCTTTGTTATGGTGTGCATCCAAAGTATTTTAGGTGACTATGTCAATTTCTATACCTACCAATATGGTGGAAAAAGATGTGGCGGTGAAATATCCAATATATATTCTATTCAAGAAGGTGAATGCTCACCAGAGTTCTTTAGTAAATTCTATTGTGACTATGAGAAAAATGTTATATCTCAAATGGCATACCACGACAAGAACTGTCTACATTATATGAATAATCAAACTAATACTATAATGAATCAATGTTATGAGAAAGATACTACACTAAACTGTACTTCAAAAATTGTAATTCCACCAGAAACTACCTCTGTTGTTACTTTTGGGGATTGTGAAACTAATGTAGAACCCGTTTTGGCTGTTACCAGAATTTTAAACACTTGCTTTACTGATGAGGCTGGATATGTTGGTGACTGGCAATATGAAACATGTAATGAAACTTATCTGACTCAAAAGAATTTTTACGATTCAGTCTCATCTGCATTCTCTGGTACTGCAAGTGGTACTGGTGGAAGTGGTTTTTATAATAGAATGTCTACTTCTTCTGGTAACTCTGGAACAGTAAGTGCCTCTGGTAGTATTGGTAGCTCTGGTACAGGAGCTAATTCTGCTAGCTCTTCTGGAAATTCTGGTAACTCTGGAACCGGAAGTAACTCTGGTAACTCTGGGAATTCAGCAAGTTCAGGAACAGATAGCTCAAATAGTCAGTCTCCATGGATACCAGAATGTATTGATAAATACTATAAAAATACCACCTATACTAGATTATCAAAATCTACTAGTTGTGCGAGTAATCAGTCCATTTTAATATGTAGTTAATCTTTATAAAAAGTAATCTTAAATAAATTTAATATTGAAATTGATTTCTATTATTTAATATTTTATTTGAAAAACACATGTTAAAAAGTGTAAATAATTTTGGATTGGGGGGGAAGTGAGAATGAATTTAGAGAGCAGTACCACATGCACTTGGTCCTGAAAGTGTGAATTCATATTGATTGGAGTTGGTTGGTGATACTCCTGCACTTGTAAGAGCTGGAACAGATCTGTTTGGTGCACAACTTAATTTAACTTTAACAACTCTTTGAAGGTAACTGTTATCAAAATAGGTAACATATGCACCTGATCCTGCTGGTGAAAGTGATGAAAATTGACCAGATGAAACTTGTGCAAGTGATTCAGAGTATTTGCAAGCAGCCATTCCAGTTGAACCATCCCAACTTGCACATCCATAAGCAGTTTGACAAACATTGATCATACCTTGTTCATATCCAAATGACCAGAAATATCCACTTGGATTATAACTTCCAAATGATGTAAAGTTATATGAATAACCATCAGCAACAAATGAACAACTTGAAAGTGAAGTTTGACAACTAATCATTCCAATGAACAATGAAAGAACTGTAACAACTGTAATTATTGATTTTGACATTTTAATATATTTATATTTAATTTGAAATGCTATTATTATTATTATTATTAATATTAAATTTAATATATAATTAATTAATGAATGAATAATTCAAGTTCTTCTGAAATTATTTTATACTTGTTTGAATTTGAGATTATATCGAGGTTTTTCATTTCGAAGTTTCCCTCATTTTACAAAATTTGTAAAACTAAAAATATCTCACTTGATTTTGCGAGATCTTTGAGAATATGATTCATTTGAATAGATGTTAAAATGTATGATTTTAAGATATCATAAAATTAATATTTTTTCTAATTGAGATTAAGAGTGTTGTGAAATATCCTAATGATACCTATTTTTTAGTCTTTAGTTTACTAAACTTGAAAAGACTTGTTATATAAGAATTAAATTCAACAAATTAAACTGCCATCCATTGAATATTTAAACATTGAAGTGTTTTGTAGTCATATAATAGGTCTACAATTTAATTTACACTAACATTGAATACCAATTAAAAATGAATAAATCCAAATGTTCTAATAACACCATCACGCATTATCAATTGTGGTTTTAATCTTAAAAATGACAAAATCACAATAATTTCATACTTTCTTTGGGGACAAAATGAATTAATTGGCTTTTCCAAATACTACCTGAATCACCCCAACCCAATTGTGTTTTAAATCATCGTCACAGTTATGTTGACCAATATTATTGGGATTCTAAATCATCTAGAATAAATAAGTTGATGATAATTAAAGTATACAATCCCATTAAATATAGTTTGGGGTGGGAATATTATTTTGTTTTATTAAGTTGTTTACTCAGAATTGGTGCAGCAACTAAATGTTGTGAAGGTATACCGAGTGTATAACAAGTTGGTCTCTTAGTTTCAATTCCTGGGATATATTTTGGATCCTTCAATTGTTGAGCATCAACAGTTACATGAGGTTCAGGAGTAAAACATTTAACTTCCTCTAGAAATTTAAGCTTATCTGATGCAGAGACATCATACTGAACACTGCCAATAGTTAAAATAGTTTTACCAGATTTATAGATTTTCAAAGTACCCATTTTACCAGAAGGCAATGATTTTAGAGTATTTGGAAATTCACCTGGATACACCATAGGTACAAATGATTTTGGATTTAAATGATAGTTTTCTTCACCATCTACTGTATCTTTGTTTTGATCTTTCTCAGAATCTATATTAATTGGGTCAATGTTATTATTTGGTTGTTGTTGCTGTTGTTGAGGTTTATTAACTGGTGGAGGTTTATTCACTGGTGGTATAGGTAAAGGATGATTGTAATTAGGTTTAGTTTTGTAGGAAGGTAATGATACTGGTAATTGTAAGAAAAATAAATTATTATCGTTTAAAAATACACCGTCATTATAGAATGGTCTGATAGGCTCAATAGCTTTCTTTCTGCTACCTGTCAGTACAGTTTCACCAGTATTTTCGACAATTGAGAAATTAGAGGCATCAGAAAGTTCACCATTGAGAATCTTTGTCTCCAATTCCTTTTTCTTCTTACTGATATCTGATTTTGCATCTGCTAATGAATATTCTTTCATAACTTTTCTGGGATCGACTAGAGGTAAATGTGTAGGATGAAGTGGTTGCATAGGATCAATTTCCATCTCATGAAACAGTTGATTCAAAAACTCATTATCAATCTTATCTAATTTTTGATTGGAATTTGAATCCTCAGTCACTGTACTAAAACCTTCATTATTGTCTCTAGTGTCTATCAGAGGTGGTGCATTTTGAAAATTTAGTGATGGTGCTTGTATCTTTTTACGATTATTTTGAAAGTTTGGTCTGAATTTAGGTCCTGTATTGGATCTTGGTTGTTCTGTTTGTCCTATATTTGTTAATGAATGGTTTATTAAATCTGTAATTTGCCCTGTTAAAAGTGAGTTTAATGGATTTTCACTGTAATATTATTATATATATATATTAATATCTATTATTTGATAACATTGATATTTATCTCAAAAAAAAAACTAACTCTTTCTTTCTTCTTTGTGGTATATTTGGTGCAAATTCTTTTTTTGGTTTTATATTTGGTTGTGGTGTTATAGTATTTAAATCTGGTTTCTGTCTTATAGTCTTTAGCCTTGCTATAGGCTTGCTATTACTATTGTTTGGTGGTGGATTACTCATCCTCTTTGTTGGCGTTGAATTTCAAAAATTCAAAAAAATTTGAAAAAACATACAAAAACTCATCTATATTTTTCATTCTTTAAACACTTCAAAACATATTTTAAACAATTACTCAAATAGAAACTTCTGAGACATAAATCATCTATCTTAATGATATACTTCTATTGTATCATATTCTCAAAGATCTCGCAATATCAAGTGAGATATTTTTAGTTTACAAATTTTGTAAAATGAGGGAAACTTCGAAATGAAAAACCTCGATATAATCTCAAATTCAAACAAGTATAAAATAATTTCAGAAGACCTTGAATTATTCATTCATTAATTAATTAAATATTAAATATAATAATAATATTAATAATAATAATAGCATTTCAAATTAAATATAAATATATTAAAATGTCAAAATCAAAAATTACAGTTGTTACAGTTCTTTCATTGTTCATTGGAATGATTAGTTGTCAAACTTCACTTTCAAGTTGTTCATTTGTTGCTGATGGTTATTCATATAACTTTACATCATTTGGAAGTTATAATCCAAGTGGATATTTCTGGTCATTTGGATATGAACAAGGTATGATCAATGTTTGTCAAACTGCTTATGGATGTGCAAGTTGGGATGGTTCAACTGGAATGTCTGCTTGCAAATACTCTGAATCACTTGCACAAGTTTCATCTGGTCAATTTTCATCACTTTCACCAGCAGGATCAGGTGCATATGTTACCTATTTTGATAACAGTTACCTTCAAAGAGTTGTTAAAGTTAAATTAAGTTGTGCACCAAACAGATCTGTTCCAGCTCTTACAAGTGCAGGAGTATCACCAACCAACTCCAATCAATATGAATTCACACTTTCAGGACCAAGTGCATGTGGTACTGCTCTCTAAATTCATTCTCACTTCCCCCCCAATCCAAAATTATTTACACTTTTTAACATGTGTTTTTCAAATAAAATATTAAATAATAGAAATCAATTTCAATATTAAATTTATTTAAGATTACTTTTTATAAAGATTAACTACATATTAAAATGGACTGATTACTCGCACAACTAGTAGATTTTGATAATCTAGTATAGATGGTATTTTTATAGTATTTATCAATACATTCTGGTGTCAAAATGAATAAAAAATTTTAAAATAAATAAAATACAAGTCTTATATTTTGAGTAAAATTATATTTTATTATTTTTATTTATTTATATTTATAAATTTTTCTTTGTTTAGTTAGCTTTTTGCTTCAAGATTGTTAAAGTGGTGAGAATTAATTATTTTTATAATGATTTTATATTATTTAAAGAAAGTTATATTTTGAAAGTTTAATGGGGCCAAGCACAGAAGTCACCTTCATCATCGTAAACACAGACATAACCAGGTGGACAAACTAGAGTTGCACAAGTTGGCTTAGTTTGACTATTTAAATTTGCAAAAACGTTAGAATGGGGCTCAATACAGTATGCACCGCTTGAATCTTCAATACAGTTATAACTAGGTGGACAAGTTAGAGTTGCACAAGTTTTAGGAGAGCCACTAACTGGAGAGAGAGGGTTAGAAGGGGGCAAAACACAGTAGGCACCACTTGGATCGTCAATACAGATAAAGCCAGGTGGACAAACTAGGGTTGCACAAGTTTTAGGAGATTCAACACCTGAATGGGGCCAAGTACAGTAGGCACCGCTTGGATCATCAATACAGACATAACCAGGTGGACAAACTAGGGTTGCACAAGTTTGAGGAGATTCAGCACCTGAATGAGGCCAAGTACAGTAGGCACCGCTTGGATCGTCAATACAGACATAACCAGGTGGACAAACTAGGGTTGCACAAGTTTGAGGAGATTCAGCACCTCCATGAGGCCAAGTACAGTAGGAACGGTCTGGATCGTTAATACAGAAAAAACCAGGTGGACAAACTATTGTATTACAATATTGACGTTCACCTTTAATAGGTGGATCTCCAGTTGGATTTTGTGGTACACATTGTGATTTACCCCAATCATTTATAATACAACCGAAGCCTGGTGGACATTGTTTGAATCTACATTCATCTAAGCCATTGTCAATTGGTTTACAGGTCTCTTCACCGAATTCTCTGAGACACTTGTAGCCCATTGGACATTTCAACCATTTACATTGTTCAGGTGGTGGTGGTCTAACTGGTACACAAACACCAGATCCTAAAGATGGATCCTGTTCACATACGAATCCTACTGGACAATCATGGTGATTTGGTTGACATTTCTTGGGTGGTCTGGTTGGTCTTGGTTCTTCATGGGGTCTCTTCTTTACACATTGACCTACACCTTGCCAATTTGGTTTACATTCATAGCCTCTTTGACATTCCCAGTCATGAAGACAACCTTTTGGAGGTGGTCTTACACCTGGTACACACATACCTCTGTAATGTTCATCTTCTCTACCCCAATTCCAACCTTCATTATCAGAATCGGAACTAGAGCTATCAGAATGTGATGAGTCTACATCAGAGTCAAATGCTGAGTGTCTTCTATGTTTGTCTTTACACCAGAATCCGAATTTACATTCATAGTCTTCATTACATGGTTCAGGTGGTGGGGGTAGTGGTTTGGGTACACACTTACCTCTTGGGAACCATTTACCTTTACCGTGTTTATCCCAGTCATCATTATCCCAGTCAGAGTCAGAAGATGATCCATACCATTCATCTTTACCTCCTTTTACGCCATCTCTCTTACAAAACTCATTGAATGGACAATCTTTATCAGAAGAACATCTCTTTGGTGGTGGTAATGGTTTGCAGACACCTTGTCTCTTGATTGGTTTCCATTCTTCACAGTCACTATCAGAATGTGACCATTCAGAATCAGAAGATGAACTATCAGAACTTGAAGAATCAGATCTACCTTCAATATTGGTCCATGGTATAGATTCATGACCTTCAATATTAGTCCATGGTATAGATTCATGACCTTCAATATTAGTCCATGGTATAGATTCATGACCTTCAATATTAGTCCATGGTATAGATCCTCTCTTATGAGTGTGTCTCTTGGAACAGTATTCTTTGAATCCACAATCCTTATCACTCCAACATTTATGTTCATGTGGCTTGTCTTTGCAGACACCCCAACTATGTTGGTGATGGTGATTGTCATCATCAGATTCAGAGGAGCAAGATTCAGAATCAGATCTTGACCAATCAGAATCAGAAGATGAGCCATCAGAACTTGATGAATCAGATCTTCCACCCCATTCTTGAGATTTGTAGGCACCTTCAATATTAGTCCATGGTATAGATTCATGTCCTTCAATATTAGTCCATGGTATAGATTTTTGCTTTGAACAGAATTGGTCTACACCACAATCTCTATCAGATCTACATTTTTTGACATGTGGTTTGTCTTTGCAGACACCCCAATCAGGTCTACCTTTAATATTAGTCCATGGTCTAGATTTTTGACCTTCAATATCAGTCCATGGTCTAGATCTTTGACCTTCAATATCAGTCCATGGTTTAGATTCTTGATCTTCAATGTCACTCCATGGTCTAGATCTTTGACCTTCAATATCAGTCCATGGTCTAGATTCTTGATCTTCAATGTCACTCCATGGTCTAGATTCTTGATCTTCAATATCACTCCATGGTCTAGATTCATGACCTTCAATATTAGTCCATGGTCTAGATTCATGACCTTCAATATTAGTCCATGGTCTAGATTCATGTCCTTCAATATTAGTCCATGGTATAGATTCATGCTTTGAACAGTATTGGTCTACACCACAATCTCTATCAGATCTACATTTTTTGACATGTGGTTTGTCTTTGCAGACACCCCAATCAGGTCTACCTTTAATATTAGTCCATGGTCTAGATTTTTGACCTTCAATATCAGTCCATGGTTTAGATCTTTGACCTTCAATATCAGTCCATGGTCTAGATCTTTGGCCTTCAATATCAGTCCATGGTATAGATTCTTGATCTTCAATGTCACTCCATGGTCTAGATTCTTGATCTTCAATATCACTCCATGGTCTAGATTCTTGATCTTCAATGTCACTCCATGGTCTAGATTCATGACCTTCAATATTAGTCCATGGTCTAGATCTTTGACCTTCAATATCAGTCCATGGTCTAGATCTTTGGCCTTCAATATCAGTCCATGGTCTAGATTCTTGATCTTCAATGTCACTCCATGGTCTAGATTCATGACCTTCAATGTTAGTCCATGGTCTAGATTCATGACCTTCAATATTAGTCCATGGTATAGATTCATGTCCTTCAATGTTAGTCCATGGTATAGATTCATGACCTTCAATGTTAGTCCATGGTATAGATTCATGTCCTTCAATATTAGTCCATGGTATAGATTCATGCTTTGAACAGTATTGGTCTACACCACAATCTCTATCGGAACGACACATCTTTACATTTGGAACACATTTGGCTTTTCTACCCCAAACTACACAACGGTATCCGTCACCGCATTTAACAGTGTCACATGGGTTTACAGGTGGTTTAGTTGGTGGGTTGGTTGGTGGATTGGTTGGAGTATGTGTAGGTGGAAGAGTTGGTTTAACTCTACATACACCATTTGGTTTACCCCAATGATCATCTTTATGTTCCCAATCAGAATCAGTATCAGAATTGTAAACATTCTTTTGACAGTATTGACCAGATGGACAATCCTTATCAGACCAACATCTCTTTACTGGTGGAGTTTGAGTTGGGGTATTAGTTGGTTTATCACGACATACACCAATAGCACCCCATTTCTTTTCTTTGATATCACAGAATTGGTTCCATGCACAATCTGAATCTGATTTACATGTCTTTGGACGACATTTACAGTGACCATCATCCTCATAACATTCATAACCAGATGGACAAGTAACAGTATCACATTTATTACCACCTCCAGATGATGAACCAGATGTGCCACCAGCAGTACTAGTTGGTGATGATGTAGTACCATCATATTGACAAGTTGGTTTACCATTAACTTGAATGCAATGGTAACCTTCCTACATTTGTAAAATTTCAAAAAAAAATTGATTTTGTAAAATTAGTTAAAATAAAGAAAAAATGATTAAATAAAATATGGAATATACTTACTGGACAACCAACAACTTTACAATCAGTTTCATTTGGAGTGCCAGTAGTTGATCCACCAGAAGTTGATGAACTTCCAGAAGTTGAAGAACCTCCAGAAGTTGAACTTGTAGAATTTATACATTTAGCAAGTCTTGGACAACAAGAGGTACCATAACAGGTTGGTAAATAGGTAAAACATTCTTGGCCTTTACCACATTTTAATTGATCACAAGTGACAGTTGGAGGTGGTGGGAAGAAATTCCAGTTTTCTGGATCTGGTAAACAGGATGACCAGGCTTCAATGACTATACTACTATTCTTTTTACTTGACATACATGAAATCTTGTTCTTGCATTCACCACCTAGAGGTTGTTCAATACAAAATGGTACTTTATTACCACAACATGATAAATATTCAAAATATTGACAACCTTCATTTAAACAGGACATTTGTTCTAGATGTTTAGAACAACGGTCTGTATTTAATCAAATTTAGATATATTAGTTTTCCAATTTTGGTATTTATTTAAATGTTACATACCGCCTGCTAAAGCAATGGTTGGTAATATTAATAATATCGCTAACCATAAAACTCCTTTTCCCATTTTTATATAAGTAATCTTTATATATTGAAATATAAAGATTAAATTAATTATATATTTAAATGTTTATAATAAGAAAGTTTATATTAAAATGAGAAGAATAAAATAAAAATTAAAATATATGTAAGAAAATGTTGTTGATGAATTAAACAAAAATGTAACAATTATAGAGAGGGAGAAAGATTTAGTGTGTTTAACCTACTACTATCAGCAACAACAAAAAGGGTACTACTAATTGCTACAACTTTGGTTGTATTCATACCAGATTTACAAAATTTTATTTATTTAAATTTTATAAATAGAATTTGACTATGATCATACCTATATCAACCAGTGACATATTTGAAAAAGTTGTATATTCACCCCACCCTCACATTGAGAACATTAATTTTTAATTTGGGGAATGTAATTTAATATATAAAAAAATTAATAATATTAATACCCCACACACCTCACATACTAATCACTATCATCCAGATAGTGTTTATTTTAAAAATTGTAAATCAATTTTGATTTTCATATTCCTAAATCTCTTACTACAACTCCATACCCTATTGAAAAAACCCACCAACACACATTTCTTTATACTGTTGTCATATAAAATATTACTGATACAAACACCCTAGGTGATTCAACACTCAATTTTAAAATTAAAATGAAAAATCATATGATCACACACTTTCACACTCCTCTACTCTTTATTTTTTGTTTTTTTTTTAATTAAAATAGTGTGTATATTGAATGACAACTCTATTGAATTTAAATTTTAATCTCTTTCAATTGATAGGTAAAAGGGGGTTTGGAGAATTTAATATTTATAAATTTACAATGTGTAGAGACATTTATCCAATCTATATAAAACCTAAAATTTACAATTTCCCTTGTTTTATCTATTGTTCACTAAAATATATTATAAATATAAATACTACTAGTAGAAGTTTTAGAGGAAAAATAATTACAATCATTTAAAAAATTTATTTGAATTGTTTTTTTTTTTGTATTTTTTTTGGGTTTTCCTTTTTTTGGTAAGTTTGCTGTATTGGGTTACTGTTGAGGTTTTTGGGGTGTTTGAGTTCTTTTATCTTGGTTTTTTAAGAATTTTTTTTATTTTGATATTCTTTTAATGCTGATCTGTAATCAATGTCAGGGACAGTATCTAGAGGTGCATCCAAATCAACATATTCTCTTATACCTCTGGGATCAGAGTGTTGAGGTTGAGGTCTTTGTGGTGTGGGGCCATAGGGACGATATCTTGGATCACTTGGATTAGATTGACCACCTATAACCTGTTGAGGAGGATATGATCTTCCAGGTGATGTCATACCACTAAAACCAGTTCTTCCTCTAATAGGTCCACCAGATGGTACACCATTTTGTAACATCCCAGGAGGACCACCTCTTGATGAACCTCTTGCACCTCCAGGAGATCCAACAGGCACTCCACCAGCACCATTTGCAAATACCGGTGACATTGGTATCATACCTCCAGGATGGTGACCAATCATAGGACCCCCTATAATCATTCCAGGATGGTGGCCTACTAGCCCCATACCAGGACTCCAACCTCGAGGTGGACCTCTTCCTCCAATTCCATTTTGCATAAGTCCTCCAGGACCTACAGGATAACCATACATTTGAGGTTGTATTGGGTTACCACTCATTATAGTTGGAGTTATTCTCTTTGGATCAGAGTAATAGTTCAAAAAGAACTGTTCGTCTGCACCTTCCTCTTCAGATTGTTTTTTGAGTTCTTCTGGATGTTTGAGATTGATATGTTTCTTTACATATTCAGCTCCTTTAAATAGTTTACCACAGATTGCACATTTAAACTTCTCTTCTTCTAACTTTATGGTATTGTTGGATATATATTCTTCTGCTGCCTTTTGAGTCATTTCAGTACATGTATACTGCTCTTCATTATTTACTTTATTTATTTTATTTTTGATACCATTATCTAAATTGGTAACCCATGTATTCTCTATAAAAAAATAAACATTAGTAATTCATTCAATTTCCTCAAACTTATTTGAAAATGTAAATGAGTGGTGAAGTGGGTGGGGTATAAATCATAAAAACTACATACCTGCTTCAACTGATAGTTTTGGTTTTTCAATTTCAACATCAATACCATCTTTTTTATCATTGTTGCTAGCTGATTTTGAAGCATCTTCTTTTTCTTTTGAAGATTCATCCAAATTTGTCATTTCTACATCATCACCATTCAGTGATGTTGATGCTTGTTTAGATGTCTCTTTTTCTTTTTCTTCTTCTTCTTCTAGTTGTTGTTGTTGTTGTTTTTGTTCAAGTGTTTTATCATCACTAGTACCATTACTAGTAACTGATGTTGATTGATTTTCATTGTTATTGTTATTATTATTAATACTACTATTACTATTGACTGTAATGTTACTTTCATTAGTTGACGCATCTAGAGATTTTCTTAAATGGATAGTTCCACATTTTCTATCAATTTCAACCTCATCATTATATTCATCACAACAATAGTAACAAAAGAAATGAACTAAACGTAGGTAACTAATAACTCTATCTAGCTTTTCAGTAGTCTATATATTTTATATTTATAAATATCAAAAAAAAAAAAGAGTAAGTATAAATTTATAAATATATTTAAAGCGTAAAATACATACTGAATATGATTCCCAATTTTCATGAGTAAATAGTGGATTCTCTGCAATATTTTTATCCTGATCAAATAGTTTTGCAAGTGTTGTTGCCTGTGCAAGATCAATGGTTAATCTGTTTTCAGTAGATGCAATAGAAGGTGTAGTTTTATACCTTCTTTCAGCATCATCTGATGGTTTATTAATGTTTAAATATAAATCGAAATCTCGCATCTAAAATGTATAATAAGAGATTAATACTATTGTAATTCAAAAAAGGAGAGGAGTTATATGTCTACTAAATGATAACATACCTTATAGCCATGTAATTCTCTTAGAGCTTTTTGAGATAATTCAACACTCTTAAAAGTGACCCAACCTAAACGATTAAAATTCTTGTATCTAACAGGCTCACTAAGTATTAGTTTGGTTACACTTGGTTCGTTGGATGGTCCAACTTTATTCAATACTTCTAATAGTTCATCTTTTGTACAGGTTGGTGAAACTGTTTTAATAAATAATGTTGTATTTTCTTTATGTGAAGATGGTGTTGTTGTTGTTGTTGTTGTTGTAGTAGTTGTAGTTGTTGTTGTTGGTTTATCTTCTTGCATCTTATCACTGTTATCATTATTATTATTATTTTCATCATGATGTTGATTATGATCATGATCATGGTCATGATTCATGTGAATATCTAAATCCAATCTATCACCAAGTTTTACATTATCTTTTGTCTCTAATGAGAATTTATGATTTTCTAATAAAAAAAAAAGGTGTTAGTTTGTGTTATTTTATATATTTGACTTATTGTCTATAACCACAAATGGATATATTGTATATTTACCATCTTTTAATAATAATTTAAAAGATTGAACTAGAGATGGAGTTTTTTCTAATTTTTCATTTCTTTTCTTTTTCAAAAAGAAGGGATCATATTTCTCTTTAAACCACTCCTCTTGTTGATGTTCCTTGAAAAAGATTCTAGATTGTCTTTTTGCAAACTCTATTTTATATTCTTCGTATTTCTTTTCACCTTCTTGTTGTGAAATAGATTCATCTTGATAGTCTAGAAACTGTTTATAGGATTTTAAAGTACCATCAAAAAAGAGATCGCCTCTCTTTTGAATTCTCTTTGGTTTGTTGTCTATGTGATCTTGTGGACCTGATGAAGAGGATGATGGTGGCTGTTGTTGTTGTTGTTGTCTATTTGATATAATATTATTACTGCTACTAGGGTGACTGCCATTTCTGTATCTGTAGTGATCAGAAGATGCAGAACCTCCTTGATTCCAATCAGGGTCTCTTCTCGATGGTCTTCTGTATTGGTTAGATGGTGAAGGTGATCTTCTGTTTCTTCTGTCCATATGACCTCCTCCTCCTCCACCACCTCCACCACCAGACATCATTCCACTACCACCTCCACTAACACCAGTCGGAGAATGATCTCTTCTTGAAGATCTTCTCTCTGGTGAGTACTTGTGATAATGTGAAGATGATCCTCCTTGTGAAGTCGATGAATGGTGGTAACTTGACCCACTACCACCACTAATACTACCTCCGCCACCACCAGATGAAAAGTTATCTTTTTGTTCTCTACTGTCTCTGCTATCTCTACCTTTTCTATATCTATCGTATTCCTTATCAGAATCAGAATCTGAACTATCTACATTAGGTCTCAATGGTCTACCAAACTCATCAACTGGTTCTTCTTCCATGGTGCTAGAGTTTCCATTGCCATTTTCATCCATTGTTCTACTAGTCTCTATATTATAAACTAACTGCTTTTTGTTATTCTATTATCAGATTTTTTTCAGTTTCGTCTATTCTATTTCATAAAATCCCAATCCTCGATCTTTCTGCTAATTTAGGTATTGTTAAATTGAAAGTACTTTGGGTTTATTCTAAATTAAAAAACAATAGGATCTTCTCTTTCAAACGGACTGAAAAAATATTAAAAAAAAAAATGAAAAAAAAAAAAAAAGTAAAAATAAATATAATTTTATAATTATTTTTGTGTTTTTGCTGATCAATATTTCAAAAGGAGGGAATCTATAAATATATCTTACATCTTAATTTTATATCTTCATTTTCTTTTTTTCAATATAAAAATCAATTGAATAATATAACAAATAAAAATTGAACTAATTTGCAAATTTCATCCTTTCTATCTATTAAGACAGACAGTCAATATTCATATATCAATCAAAAGTCCATATTATAATTTAAAATTAATTAAATTTAATTTATTCCCAATTGCAATGAATAAATTAAATTCAATTAAAAGAAATCATAAAATTAAATTTTTTAATTTATTAATTTCAAAGTTTCCCTCACCCACCTTTTTTTTTTTAAAGATGTTTAGGCAATCTGTTGGAAATAGAAATGGTGAGGAGATTGATGATAGTGACTCTTTAGAAGACGGTGAAGAGTTACAGGTTATAAATTTAAATACACCAAATAATCAACAACAGGGAAACCATAGTGATGTCGAGGAAGATGAGGACGACGATCAAGAAGATCATCCTAACCAATCTATATTACACCAACAAAATACTGGTGATGGTGATGGTACAGGTCACAGAGGTGGGGATAACAGAGAAGACCCTAGAAACCAAATTAACTCTATGCTCGGATACTGTTTCTCTAAACAGTTTCTTAAAGGTATATCTATGATTGTAGGTTTCCTAGGTCTGATTCTAACTATTGTACTACTAGCCAATGCATTGGTGTCTGTTAAACACCAAGACAGTTCATCTAATGAAAAACAAAATTATGTAAATACACAACTGCCTTTGTGGGTCTTGGACTCTGTGTCTTTAGATCGTGCAAAGTCGCATGTAAAGTACCTTTCCAGCGACTTACTTCAAGGTCGTGGAACAGGTACACCTGGAGAGGAGCTGACGGTCGATTATGTGCAGTCTGTATTCTCCAGTGCCTATCTACAACCGTTTTCCGATGTCAATTCTACAAGTTATATTCAAAATGTACCTTTATTTGCTTTTAATTGTAAGGCATTGTCGAATATGTCTATTGCCCAAAGTGGTGTTGAGAAGCTGTCTTTGGGATTCCTAAATGATTTTATAGCTACAAGTCAAGTTAAACAAGCTTTTGTCAACCTTACTGATGTTCCACTTATATTTATAGGATATGGTATAGACAGTGACCATTTCCTTTGGGATGACTACAAGGGTGTGAATGTCAGTGGAAAAGTTGTTATATCACTAGTTGGATATCCTCAGACTCAATTCCAAGGTATTAACAGTACCTATACCCAACGTTGGACTTATAAATTCGAGGAGGCATCTAAACAAGGTGCCTTAGGAATACTATTGATTCACACGGATATCTCTGCGGGGTATCCATGGACTGTATTACAATCCAGTGCACTAAAGGAACAAATGCAACTGGATTTAGACAACCAAGTAAATCCACTCCATTTAGCAGGTTGGATTACACATGAGATGGCAGATAACATTGCTAAACTCTCTGGATTCTCATTGGATCAGTGGCAACAGATATCTCAAACTCGTCAGTTCCAACCTTTAAGTTTAGGTCTGACAATGAATTTGTCCATGTCCTATCCAGATAGCAGACTTGTGAATGGAAGTAATGTGGTATCTATCATCAAAGGTAGTACACAACCTAATGAATACGTAGTTGTGATGGCACATCATGACCATTTAGGAGAAGCTATAGATCCAAAGACTAACAAAACCCTGGTGTTTCACGGTGCTATTGATAATGCATCTGGTGTAACTACACTCTTGGAGACTGCTTCTATATTGGGGTTGTATAATAAGTTCTTACACAGTTCGACATTTTCAGAGACACTGCCCTCAATAGGAACCAGGGCATTTAATAGATCGGTGGTATTTGTATCTACAACTGCTGAGGAACATGGACTTTATGGATCTCTTTATTTCCTCCTAAAAGGTCCAATTCAGAAACTAAATGGAACTATTGTTTCAGTAATCAATTTTGATGTTGTTAATGTCTATGGTCAGACGAATGACACTATGGCATTTGGACTTGGAATGTCACAGGAACTTGACCACTATCTCGAGGAAGTTTGTCAATCAGAGAACATGACAACAACAGGTGACCCTCGACCAACTATTGGATTCCTCTACAGAAATGACCAACTTAATTTTCTTCTCGCAAATATTCCTGCAATTACATTTGGATTTGGTAGTCAATTTTTAGGACAACCTTATCCACAATATTTCAACACACTATATACAACCTATTTTCAACAACACTATCACCAGCCATCTGACCAATTTGATGATTCTTGGCCATTTACAGGAACTGTTCAACAAATTCGTTTAGCTTCAAGATTGGCATTTTATTTATCATCAAGTCAAACACCTTTACCAACATTACAAAACAAAATAGTATAATTAAAATTGTAAATTTATTTAAAATTAAAACATTTAAACACATTCATGTATCAATGTTTTATAAAATTAACTCCTTTGAAAGTATATTTATTAAAATTTCATGAAAATCATACCTTTCAACATGTAATATCAATTTATTTAATAGAGTCGGCCAAGGCACCTAAATCAACTATTTATTCAATAATTAACTATAGTTCCAACAAATAAAAATATGTTTCATGATTTACAACATGTAAAAAAATGGAACAGTGTTTGGAAAATATTAAAGATCCTATTGATTTTAGTGGCCAAATCAATAATCTGTAAATAAAAAATCTTTTAGATCAAATTGAATTTTTCTTTATTTGATTCTAAGAAAATTTTATTGAGGTATTTTTTTAAAAATTTATTAAAGTTAAAATGTGTAAAGAGATTTCTCTGAAATGAACTTGAAATTGAAATTAAAACTAAACCCGATAAAAAAGATTACTACGACATCTACAGCAAATAATATTATACAAACTAGCAATACAGTTGAAGATAAAACAGTTGAAGATGAAATAGTACCCTCATTTGATTCGTTTGACCAAGAAAATGAAATTGATTTTGATAACATTATATTTAGTACTGAAATTGATGAACAACCTAAACAAGTAACTTCAACACCGACATTTACAACAGGAAGATTAACGTTACCAAAAAAACCATTACAATTACAGTACAATAACAATGATACAACTACTACAACTACACAAAACAGTAGACTTGCAATGACACCAGTTGAAACATTTCAAAATAACTATAGATCACATTATGCTAGAATTAATCTATCATTTGAATTGATATCAGAGACTTTATTCAGTTGTATGGGTTGTGATAATGATTTGGTTTTAGAAGTATTTAGGTCAATTCCCAATAGCAGTTTTGGTATGTATTTTGGATATTTTTCATTAACCAATGGTATTAATATGTAATTTATATTGTATAGAAACCTTTGATAATGTAGATTGGTGGAAATTTCCAGTTCAATATCATAACGATTTAATTAGTAAACTTAAACCTCATGCAGCAATAGTCAATGTTTCACCTCTACCAGAACATATTTTAAAAATATTTGTAAACTATCAAGAGAGATTGATTCAGAAGGAGAATATTTCAGTGGATTTATCAAGGCTACCTGTATCTCTATTGAATACTTTAATGCCATTTCAGAGAATAGGTATAGAGTTTGGTGTAAAACAGAATGGCAGATTACTAGTTGCCGATGAAATGGGTTTGGGAAAGACTATACAGGCATTAGGAATTGCATTGTATTATAGAGAGGAATGGCCATTACTTATCATCACACCATCTTCTTTGAAACTGCCTTGGGCAGACCAGATTGATAAGTTCCTAGGACAGAGTATAAAATCAACGGATATTAATTTAATCATGTCTGGTAAATGTGGTCTTAATGGACTGGTTAATATCATGAGTTATGATTTGGTCTCAAAGAAAGTCGCTGAACTCAAAGAAAAAAATTTTAAAGTGGTTATTTGTGACGAAAGTCATTTTATAAAACATTTTGCAACAGCTAGAACTAGGGCAGTTTTACCAGTTTTGCAATGTGCAAAAAGGGCTATATTGTTGTCTGGTACACCGGCGTTATCTAGACCTAATGAATTATATAGTCAATTGAATGCTATCAGACCTTGGTTTCAACCTTTTCAGGCATTTGGTGTGAGATATTGCGCTGGATATCAAGATAAATTTGGTTGGAATTATTCAGGCCATTCCAATATGAGAGAGTTGAATTTGTATTTGGGTGATGTAATGATTCGTAGATTGAAAGATGATGTTTTGACTGAACTTCCAGAGAAGAGAAGAGAGCGTATAAAGATACCTTTGGATAGTCGTTACCTTAGACAGATTAAGAAAACCTTTGAGGAAATTCGTCAGGAGAAGAAGTCAATGTCAATGAGTGATATTCTTACAGCTAGAGAATCAAAATCTAGAAAAAACTATTTATTTGTAAAGTTGTTTTCGGATATTGGTATGTACAAACTACCTAGTATTCGAAAACTTCTAGATGATAGACTAGAGAGTATGGAAGGCAAGTTTATCATATTTGCTCATCATGCCAATGTGATGGATGGCATCTCTGATTACCTAAATCAAAAAAAGGTACAATTTATTCGAATTGATGGTAAAACACGTACACATTCCAGAAATGAGTTTGTTAAGATGTTTCAAGATGATGAGAATGTTAAAGTCGCATTACTCAGTATAACAGCAGCTGGAACTGGTTTAACCCTTACCGCTGCCAATTTGGTCATTTTTGCAGAACTTTTTTGGACACCTGGTATGTTGTTCCAAGCTGAAGATAGAGCTCATAGAATTGGTCAAGTCAGTTCAGTGCTCATTCAGTATCTGGTGGGTATTGATACTGTTGATGAAGTCATTTGGGATATGATTGAGAATAAAAAGAATCTATTAGGTCAAGTTATAGATGGTGAGTCTAATCAGACTCTAAATGCAGAAGATTCTGATATTCAAATTAATAATCAAATTGATGACAATATGTTATCTGCAATACTTCAGAAAGCTGATGATTTAGATAAAGAGAGAACTGCTAGATTTCTACATAATAAGACAAAAAAGGGAAAAAAAGAAAGTTAATGAATTAAAAAAACAGTATTTAAAAGAGAATCCTGATGAACTTGATAGTGAAAATGAAGACGATTATGATCTTTATCAAAATGATGATGAAGAAAATGAGCTATTCGATAACAATGATAATGAAGAAGACGATAGCAATGAATTTATAAAAACAAATACAAGTTCATTAACAATTAAATCAACAGGTAAAAGAAAGAATAATGCTAACTCTACTCCAAAAAAGAAACCAACAGCTAAAAGTAAAGACGATAATCAAGATGAAGGAAAAAAGAGAAAAGTTTCAACAAAGAAATCAACATCAACATCAAATAATTCAATACCCACTTTACCATCACCTAAAAGTAGTAATGGTAGCTCTAAATCAAGTGCCATCCCAACATCACCAATTAATAGTAAATCCATTGAAGTTGATATGGAAGAAGATTTTGAAGATCTCTGTCACATTGATATATCACAATTTAATACTGCCAAAGATGATTCAGCTCTAGATAAATTTTTATTTCAACCAAAATCCAAATAAATATTCTCTAGATCTCTATAAGAGAGTTTGATCATAAATATTGCTTTTGTTTTTTATTTTTATTTACTAAGTAGATTTGTTTTACTGGGTTTGGATTTCATTAAACTAATTTGGTTTGGTGGCAAATCTTGAGTGATACTTTTGATTGGTTTCCATTGTGGTGTATAATCAGAAGAAGGGGATATGGAAGAAAATGAAGAAGTCATCGATGAGGAGGGGAAAGTCGAAGTGGAAGATTGTTTTTCAATCAATATGGCAATTGGATTCTTTAAAGATGTTCTTTTATCGATAGAATCAACAATACCAATGTCAGTGCTATTGAAACCATTAGTTTCTAACATTTCCAATTCAGGTTCATCCTCATCAAATATCTTAAAACTTGAAAATGAATTTAATAATAAATTAATATTATTCCTATCTTTTTCAATTTCAATTGGTTTTACTGTACTACTATTATTATTATTATTATTATTATTATTATTATTATTATTATCACTGTTTTTATTAAATATAGAATCATTATTTACATTACTATTATTGAAATTATTTAATTCTCCATTATAATTATAATTATCAATATAATTATTATTGTTGTTATTATTATTATTATTATTATTATTATTATTATTACTATTTACATTGTGATTAAAATTAGGACTACCTATGAGATTATTATAACTACGTGGACTATAGTGATCATCATAGCTATATTGAAATTCGGGTAGTTCCTTATTGATTAATAACTTTTTATTACTATTTGTGGTTGTTGTTGTTGTTGATGCTGTTGTTTGATGTGTAAAATTTACAATGTTGTTATTATTTGGACTTTTTTGATAAAGTTGTGGCGATAGACTAACTTTACTCCTACTGTTATAATTGCTATTGTTACCACTAATAGTGCTGTATGATAAAAGTGGTGATAAATTTGTACTATTATTGCTATTATTTTTGGAAGATTTAAAAATAGGACTACCATTTGGAATCCTTGATGCTAAAGAGGGTGAAGATGAAAGTGAATGGTTACCACCAGATTGTTGGTGTTTATAACCATCATAGGGAGAGTCTCTAAGGTTGTTATTTATAAAATTAATGTTGTTGTTGGATGAATAGGATAAAGATTCTTGATATTGTAATTGTATTGTTGTAATTTCATGATCAAACTCATCTATAAACTCATCACTATCACTGTCGTTATCATAGTCATCATAAGTGTAGAGGTCTCTCAGTCTTTTCTTTCTACTACTCAACAGGGGTGGATGGTTATATACACTATTATTATTGTTATTATTATTATTGCTATTCATTGATACTACTTCCATTTATTTATTTCTAATAGGAGTAGAAGTTTAGAAAAGTCTCTATAATTTGTTTCATTGATAAATTCCCCTGTTTCAACCCTTTAAATGTTAAATTCAAAAATATTACAAATTTTACAAAAAAAATAAAAAAAAAAAAGAATTTTTTTATATTATACAAGTTTATAATAAATAAAATATTTATTAGTGTTTACAAAAATATCTATTATATCTTAACTTTTATTTACAATAATAGTATTTAATAAATTGTTTTAAACTATGTATTGTGAATATAATACTTTTTATTATAATTTGTGAAATATATTAGTACTTATAAAATCATTTGTGTTTCTCTTTTGAATGCTCAGTTCTCACTGAGTCGGAATAATCACATGTTATAAACTTGGTCAATTGATTCTACAAGGTGCACCTCTATAATAGGTGTTGGTTGTAAAATATAAGAAATATTATTATTTGTTAAAACCTACCCTAGATATGTGCTTTTCAATAATAGTGTTAATTATCAAATAGATTATCACAAGTTTGGTCAACTTATAAATCAAATCCTTTGTCTTAAATGATTTAGATTGATATTTTGAAAAAATTGTAAAATAAAAAAAGATTTGATTCAGTTTTCACGAAATTTCATTTGTTTTTAATACTAAAAAGTAAATAAATTTGGTATAAAATGAATGAAATTTTTAATTTTAGTTTCATCAATTAAATATTAATATATTAAAATACAATATTCAAAGTAAAAACAATGTTATCAAGATTAATTAAAAATATTACACCAGAAAGTTATATACTTTTGTTTAATACAACTGTTGTTGGTGCATATGGAGTTAGAGTTTTAGCTTCCGAAATTTCAAATGAGTATGTATTTTATAACTCAAATAACAATGGCTTTCATTTATTAATAACATAATGAATCTATTTAGACATGGAAAAGATGCAAATGCTCCTAAACATACTGGTGTTGGTTCTTATTTCAAAAAGAGAGGATCACAATTAGCAAATGGAGAAGAACGTCTCTATAATATTAAATAATAATTCAATCTTAACAAATAATTTATTTATTTAAAATCCTGTACATAATAGATATTGAAATTCAAAAATTTGTCAGTTTAAAAAAAAATATCTTTCTAAGAAAAATAAACGGCGCTTCTTTTTTAACTTTTTCAATTTTTATAGTTTCTTATTTTTATTGTAGTTTAAACTTTAAAAATGCCACCAAAGAGAAACAGAGAGGAAAGTAAAGCAACAGATGCCACCACATCTATATTCAAAGGAATTGTATTCAATTTCAGTGGTACATTTTCAGTACCTCAAGGAAAATTAAGCAAACTAGTAGAGAGTTATGGAGGTGCTTCTGCAAGCTCTTTGAATAAGTCAGTTACTCATTTTGTTACAAATGCTGAGAGTGTTAAACAAAAGAGTAAAGCTACTGTTTTGAAGGCTATTGAACAGAAGCTTATTATTGTAGGCGAACAATACATTCATAAATGTATTGAAGCTGGCAAGAAATTAGATGAAAAAGATTTTATTTTAGATGGAAGTAAAGTTGATGAAGAAGAGGAGGAAGAAGAAGAACAAGAAGGAGGTACAGCTAAGACTACTACAACTACTACTACTACTACTACCACAAGTTCAAGACCCAAAAGAGTTTTGACACCAATGACACAACAGGATGATGATGAAGAGGAAGAAGAATCTGAAGATGAAGAAAAGAAGACTGCAACAAAGACTAGAAAGAAGGCTCAACCAGAGGTTACTTCAGATCTTGAGGATTCTGATGAAGAATCGGAGGATGAAGAAAATAAAGTTACAATTAGAGTAAAGAATGGTGTTGCTGTTGACCAATATGTTCAAGATAAAGATGAATGGCATGTTTATATCAATGGAAAGAATGTCTATGATGCTACATTGAATCAAACTGAAATTGCAACTAATAACAACAAATTTTATATTATTCAATTGTTGGAGAGTGATAAACCTGGTCCAAGTGGTCACAGATACAAGGTCTTTAATAGATGGGGTCGTGAAGGTCTAAAAGGTAAATTTGTTGAAACTCCAGGAACACTTGCTTCTTTGACTACTGATTTTGCCAAAAAGTTCTACGATAAGACAAAGAATGTATTTTCCAACAGAGACAAGTTCCAAAAAGTTAAAGGTAAATATGATATGATTGAATTGGACTACAGTTCAGCTAAAGAAGAACCAAAGAAAGAAAAGAAGAAACCAGTGACTCACAAGAAGGAATGTGATCTAGATGACAGAGTTCAAGATTTACTCAAACTGATCTTTGATGTCAAGATGATGAAACAAACACTTATTGATGCTCAATTTGATATCAAGAAATCTCCACTTGGTAAACTGTCAAAGAAACAAATTCTCAAGGGTTACGAAGTTCTAAAGAGAATCGAAGCTGTTTTAGATGGTAAATCTAAAGAGAATTTAACTGATCTCTCCAGTGCTTTCTACACCCAGATTCCACATGTAAGTGAAGTTGTCATGAGACCTCCACCAGTTATTAGCAATGCTGTCATGTTGAAACAAAAACTCTCACTTTTAGAATCCCTTGGTGATATTGAGATTGCCACTACACTCATTAAGGAATCCGAACAAGATGAATCCAATATCTTAGATGCCTATTACAAGAAACTTAAAGCACATATTGACCCATTAGACACCAGTTCAGAAGAATTCAAACTAATTGAAAAATATATTAAAAATACACATCAAGGCACTACACCAACCATTGTCAATATCTTCAGACTTGAAAGAGAAGGTGAAAAACAACGTTTTGAGCCATCTAAAGCCTCAATTGGTAACAGAAAACTCCTATGGCATGGTTCTAGACTCACTAACTTTGTGGGAATTATCAGCACAGGTTTGAGAATTGCACCACCAGAAGCACCAGTTTCAGGTTACCGTTTCGGTAAAGGTATCTATTTTGCCGATATTATGAGTCTTTCCAGTGCCTATTGTCGTGTCTCTGGTACCAGTGATTTCTGTATGTTATTAGGTGATGTCTCTTTAGGTAAAACCGCTGATCTCTACAAAGACACTTACATGGAAAAACCACAACCTGGGTCCCACTCCACCCTAGCTCTTGGTAGAATAGAACCTGATCCAAAAGATTTCCACGATCATCCAGATGGTTTTGTAATTCCTTATGGTAAAATTATTGATTCACCATACAAAAATCAACAAGTATCTTGTAAAGAACATCAATATGTTGTCTATAACGTTGACCAAGTTAATCTTAGATATCTTTTACATTTAAAAAATTAATAATGTTCTTTCTTTAAAAAAGAAAAAATAAACTAAAACTAGTACAATTATTTTAAAACTAGTACAATTATTTATATTTCATTTAATTTTTTATTTCAATTTTAATATTGCAACTTTAAAGTTTGTTATATCTATTATTTGAATAAATATATTAATACAATGTTATCTTTCAAAAAAATAAAATTAAATCAATAGAATAAGTGATCAGAAATGAAAAATCATTATAATCATGGATTATTTCATGTTAAAGGAATTGACATGAGATTTTTTTGTTCATCATTGAAATTCAATATAATCTATTAAGTTTGATGTGCTTACATTTTGGGATTAGAGAGTAATGAAAAAAATAAAAAAAAAAAAAAATAAAATTGAGAGGGAAAGACGTAAAAGTAAAAAATATGATAATAAAATTTATGTAAAATTCCTATTGCTTGTAATATAAATTTTAGGATTTATAATCAGTTTTTGGATATTATGAAGGATTTAATATAGATATTTCAGTTGTGATTGCAAGAGTTACTGATTTATTTAGAGGACATAGACATTTGATATCTGGTTTCAAAAATGCATTTTTGCCACCTGGATATAGAATTGATGAGAATACTTTGGAATAAATTGAAGATGCAATATATCAAACAATATTTTTATTATTATTAAAGAAAAAAAAACGACAATAAGATGATAAAATTATGATCAATGAGCTAGAGTATTTGATAGAAGTAGTGTGACAGGATTGGGTAATTTGATACTTGGGGAAGATTATATACAAATTCGATCTAGATTAAAGATTAAATTTTATTTACAAGAGGGGGGATTGAATGTGAGGTTGTTTATCTTTTGGAAGAGAGATCTAAAAGATTTTGAATGGCAACTGTAATGTTACCTTCAGATGAAATCAAAATGGCATTGATTTCGTTATCTGTTACACAAGGGAACATGGATTTAAGTTCCTTAAAGAGTGCACTTGAAATCTGTGAGTTATTTGGTGGTGGTAAAACAAGATTTTCAAATGGATTTTTTGGTGGTTGGGTTGGGATCATGGTTGTCATTGGTTTTGGTTGTAATGGGATAGGGTCAAAGGCGAGTGGGTTTGGGGTTGGGTGTGGGAGTGGGAGGAATGGGTTGTTGTTATTGTTGAGGTGGGTAGGATAGAGATTTGGTTGGTGTGGTTGAGGTTGTGGTGAGATTACATAAACTGGTTGTGGAATTGCTTGTGGAGGTGGTGAATAGGGTTCCATTACATTCTTAAAATCTTTAACAACATCTTTAAAGATACGACTGTTGTAGATTTCTCTTTTGGTGTCTTCAGGTTGGTATTTGAGTTCTAATAGTAAATCATTGATACGATCTCTGTTTCTTTCTTGACGAAGTTGTTCATCTCTTTCACGTTGACGTCTTCTTCTGTCTTCTTCTTCCAAACGGTTACGACGAGAGATCTCGTCTTGACGTTGTTGTCTGTCAATTTCTGACATAAAGTATTGTACAGTCTCTTCGAGATTTAAACGATGATTTACAATAGCTCTTTGGTACTGGTCATGAGTGTACTTGGAACCAAAGATATCTCTAAGTTTACCAATCAATTCAATCTCACGTTGTTCACGTTCTCTCTTGAGACGATTTTCTTCGAATCTTCTCTCAATGTTTCTTTGTTCTTGTTCGAGATATTCGTGTCTTCTTCTGAGTGAATCAACTGCTTGGTTGAGATCCCAGTTGTATCTGTCCATAGTACTGTACAAGAAATGGTCACGGCTCAACAATGGAAACATTGCTAATACCGATTCAATTCTCTTTTCTTTTTCATGTGGTGAAATGGTTCTTGAGAAAAATGACATTTTATTATAATAAAAATATATTCAATTAATAATACAAATAAGTAAAGTTTTAATAATAATAAGTTTTTTTATAAAAATTTTTTTTTTTTTTGATTGATCATTTCGCACTTAATTCTGAATTTTTTTCAAATTTCTTTTTTCAATGAATTATTAGTACAATTCAAAAATAGGATAAACTTGTTTATTTAATATTACAAAAATAATTAAGAATTGTTTAAACTAAAATACTCGTTTAATTATTAATTTTTAACTAAAGATATTTTTGAAAACACTTTTATTAACAATAGAGACAATACACATATCTTTAGTTAAATTTTAACTAATGATTAATTAAAAGAAATATCAATGAATGTAATTCAATTTCAATAATGTAATTTTTATAAAATTTTTTGTTTAAATTTCTTTTTTTTTTTTTTTTTTTTTAAATGTATATAATAAAAATTAATAATGGAAGAAAAAGATGTTAATATGAGTGATAAAGCAGTGCCTGAAAAGCCTAAAGTTAAGGTTATTAAAAAAGTTGTTAAAAGAAGACCTGTAGCTACCACCAGTAACAATACCTCACAAAATAACACCACAAATGTCAATAATAACAACAATAACAGCAAAACTAAGATGGATAACACACAAGAACAAGAGAATAAAGTTCACCCAAATGTTGCCAAAAAGATGGAATTGGTATTGAATACACAAAAAGAAAAGTTCAAATATGAAAAGTTAACATTTAATGCTCAATTACATTGTTTGGACAATGATGTTACTGAAGAGGAACTGAAAACTGAATATGTAGGTACTTTATATCTGATTAGTAGCCAATATTATTGATATTAACATCCATTGAATATCATTTAGTATAAATACTTTTTACCAGAGAATTATAATGATATTGTAGTTGAGAGATCGATTGGAATGAAATGTGGATATCCTTGTTGTAAAAATTATATAGAGAAGAATTCAACTACTCAGAAACTAAAAATATCAATTCAAGATCAGAGAGTATATAATATAGAAGAGCTTTCAATGTATTGTTCAACTGATTGTTTGATAAAATCAAATTTATTTCAGTCGACACTTGATACCACCCCAGTGTACCTGAGAAAATGGGTGCATGGAGAATTACAAGATGTAGAGGTAAAGAAAAAAGTTGAATTTCTAAATAACTTTGAGTAGGTATATTTAAATTTTAATTGAATATTATCATGGTTTGATATTAACAAAATTTTTTTTGTAACATTCAAGGAAAAAATTAAATATTACAGAGAATGAGAATGCAAGTTTACAACCACCTTCTTCTATATATAATAATAATGTTGATAATGAAAGAGTACCTATAGAAATTGATAATCCTAGTACAACTACTACCACAATGACTAGTGGTATCAATAATGTAAATATTAAAAAAGTTGATAGTCAAAGCGATTTATTACAATCAATTCTAGAGGAGATGAATGGTGTTATAAATAATAGTGATGGTAAAACTAGTAATGAAGATGAGGAATCTGTTGATGATGAGTCATCAGAGGAATCAGAGTACGATGACGAAAATAATGACGATAAAGATAATGTAGCAATGACTTCACAAGAGAACGATAATGATGATGAACAAGAGTCATCTGACGATGAATTTAATAATAGCGACAACGATGAAGATGAACCTTACTATGGGTTTTTGAATAATGATCAAAGTGGTCAGTTTACAAAATCATTTAAAGCCTCAAATTACCATTTAATATATTCAGCATTGAGTGAATGGATGACAAAATATACGAATCAATTTTTTCAATCTAATGGTAATTCTACTCTAAAAGTTACTCAAAATCATCAAATTAAAACTACACTTCATCATCACTTGTCAACTGTCTATCCATTGGTTGTAAATAATGATCTAAAACTACAAGTCAATATCAAACAGGACCTTTACTTATTAATAGAGACTTTCAATCTTATTAGACCTATACCATCACTGAAATTAAATAATTGGAAATTGATATTACTACTATTTATAAAATTGTTTGTATAAGTTCCAACAAGTGTGGATAAAGACATCATTATACTAATAGAATCTTTCTATATATTTAGACTTTCTTTTAATCTGACAGTTTTAAAGACAGAATTACAGAGTAAAGAACAGATATTTTTAGTACTTATAAAGAATTATGGATTGGATTTAGAATCATTTAAAGTATTTGAAAATTTATGTTTGAATGGATATGATGATTGATAGATTTAATAAAGAGCATATAGATATAAACAACAACCACAGGGAATAATTATCCGTTGATTGATTTACATTGGATTATTATTATCCCAAAAAAAAAACCAAGGGCGGTTGACAGTTTTTTTTATCTTAATCATGCATCAAATGAGATTACTTATATTTATTTATTATTAATGTAAAGAAATAGAAAATCAAAGAACTTATCAAAAGTTGATTTATTAAAGAAACAATTAGAAGAAGCTGTTAAAGCAGAACAAGATGCAAAAGACTACAATGGAAGATTCACAGGGTACTTTGGTCAAACAAACGATCACTTTTCTATTATCTTCAAAGAAAATAAGAATATGCAATAAAGAAGATTTATTCTATTTAAATCAAGAAAAATGATATCTGATATTGATAGATTAGGAACCAAGTACTATTAAAAAAACAAACATATATAATTAAAAACAATACACCAGGATGTAAACCGTCAAAATTAAACTATTATGAAACACTATCATCTAGTGTCGCATTTAAATTTGGAACACAATCAATATCAGTACAAATTAAATTATCTAGAATCGGAAATATTGTTAATATACCTTTTCAAAATTGGTACTCAATAACTCAACTCAACCATCTTCAGTTGTATCTGATCAATTCTTACTGAAAGATTAAGACATACAGGTTCATTTGTTGATCAAGATTTCACTGGTCAGATCTCATTTCAAATATTGTACTTTATTGTAAAAAATTTTATTTTACAATTCAAATAACAACTAAGTTATTTATATTTTTCATTAATCTTTTTTTCAACAATGACTAATCCACCAACTACTACAACTACAACTACAACAACCACAACTTCGTCACAACAACTACAACAATCTCCACTTATTGATTGGATTCTTTCTACCCAATCTGGTATACCTGAGTCTCAAAGACAGGGTATAGTTAATTCTTTAACTTTAAATGGAGTTACAAATGTTAATATAGCAAAAGAACTGAATGACTCGGAATGGAGCGAGTTAATTCCTCTGATGGGAAACAGAGCTGTTATTAGAGGTTTTGTTAAAAGACAACAACAAGGTATGTATTATATCCTCAAGCTAGCAAAAACATATATAAATTATTGATACTAAAATTATATTTAACAGATGAAATAATTAGAGTTTTCATGGAAGATAACCAAAATGAAGGTGAAATTGATGGTAATGAAAACAATAATTTATATGTTGTTGAACTTCAACCTCCTCTTAGGGTATTCACAATTGGGGTTTCTTGGGAATTTATCTCCCCTATACTTGAAAGGGTTACTGGACTTGTTGCTGATGGATTAAAAATAAGAAATGGTCCTGATTTTATTGTTCCATCTCCATTCAATCGTAGTGGTGATTATACAATTTTATTTTCTCAAAGTAAAAGAATCAATGTCTCTAGTATAGAATTTCAGCCAGGTTCTTCGCATGAAATTGTTATAGGTTTAATTTTGGATAAATTTGGCTATAATCCGAAAACAGTAACTGAAGATAGATTGGTTCAAAATTCAACTGGTATTGTAAGAATGGATTCAAACTTAATAGACGGTGATTATCAACTCCAAATACCATTTGTAAGTAAAATATAAACAATCATTAGTTTCCTTATATAAATAGGTTTCCTTTATTAATTTTTTTGAACTAGGGTATTTTGGTTCATGGAACAGCCAAAGAAATGATAAAGATATTCGTACCAGCAATGTTAGTAAATATAATAGGTTGGATTTTTTACAAAATAATCAAAAAGTAGATAGTGCACAAAAGAATTTTAAAAAGATATTTATTCCAATAAAAAATGAAAAACAACCTTTTGTTTAAATGGTCTATCTCCTTTACCATTTTGTAAAAATTTAAAAAACAGGTTGTTTTTCATTTTTTATTCCATCTCTTGCTTTGTTTAATTCTAATTCGATTTATCATTAAATGAAATTTCATTTAAAATTAACTTTGGGTGTAAATTCAATGGTGATATTAAATGTATTTTAAATTTTTAGTGGAATTTTTCATGGTTTTTATTTTTTTTTATTCTTTTTTCCTTAATGGGTTGAGAAATAATTATGAAGGTTTTAAACGTCGCTGAAAAACCATCTGCAGCTCAAGAAATATCATCTCTTTTAGCTAAAGGTAGAGCCAATAAGGTAAATACTAACTAAACAGCAATTAGTTATTTAATAGATTATTAATTTAACTGAAACAGAGACAAGGACTATCAAAATTCAATCCTGTATGGGAGTTTCCATATGAATTGAATGGTGAGAAATGTACAATGACATTCACGTCGGTTACAGGACATCTAATGACAACGGATGTTGTTGAACCCTATAACAAATGGGGTACATGTTCACCTATTGATTTATTTGAAGTTGGAGTACACAAGTTTGTACCAGAGGCAAATAAACCAATTCTAAGGAGTTTAGAGACTGAGTCTAGGGCTGCAGATGTTTTGATTCTGTGGTTAGATTGTGATAGAGAAGGTGAGAATATAGCTTTTGAAGTTTTAGGTTGCTGTCTAAAAGTAAAGAAATCGTTAAGAGTATACAGAGCAAGATTTTCATCAATTATACAAACAGAGATTTCAAAGGCAATGAGAACCCTAGGTGAACCTAATAAATTAGATAGTATAGCTGTAGACACTAGAATTGAGATTGATTTAAGATTAGGTGCTGCTTTTACTAGATTTCAAACAAATTATTTGAATCAAAGATTTCAGATAAAAATTGAATCAAATAGTAATAACAATAATAGTGGTAGTGGTGATAAAGAAAAAGGAAATGTTATTAGTTATGGTCCATGTCAATTTCCAACATTGGGATTTGTAGTAGAGAGATATCTGAGGATTATAAATTTCAAAGCTGAAGATTTTTGGAAAATTGCAGTGGGGCATGAAAAGAAAGTTACGGAACCTGGTGGTGGTGATAAACTATTTCCTGTGGATTTTAGTTGGAAACGAAAGAGATTGTTTGACCATAGCACCGCTTTTATGTTATATGAAAAGTGTTTAGAGTCACCTGAAGCTACAGTGACTGATGTTCAATCTAAAGACTCCAGATACAGACCATTACCATTGACAACTATAGAACTACAGAAACTCGCTGCAAAAAAACTTAAAATGTCTTCTGTTCAGATTATGAATTGTGCTGAAGAGTTGTATAATGAAGGTTTAATTAGTTATCCTAGAACTGAAACTGACTCTTTTCAAGAAGGTACTGAATTTAATACTCTTATAGAGGCACAATATCAAAGTCCTCAATGGGGTAGATATGCAGAGGACCTATTGAAAAATGGTAAATTCCTGTTACCAAAGTCAGGTAGAAACAATGATAATTCACATCCACCTATACATCCTGTAAAATTTGCAGGAAATCTTACAGGTCCGAAAAAGAACCTCTACGAGATGATTACTAGGAGATTCTTAGCATGCTGTTCAAATGAATCTGTTTATGGAAATATTACAATTACCATTGAGATTGCAGGTGAATATTTTACTGAAACTGGTACAACTTTGAAGCAGTTGGGGTATTTGGAGGTTTATCCTTATGATAAGAGATCGGATAAGATGATACCACCTTTTACACTTGGTGAGAGATTTACACCAAAATCGATGGAATTAGTTCAGGGAAAGACACAGGCCCCTAACTATATGTCAGAAGTTGAGTTATTGACTGCAATGGATAATAATAAGATTGGAACGGATGCAACTATGGCTCAACATATTCAAAAGATTCAAGAGAGGAATTATGTTGAGAAGGTTGATAACAAATTTCATCCAACAAAATTGGGTATTGCTTTAATTGCTGGTTATGATTCTATGGGATTTGAGTTTTCTAAACCACTGTTGAGAGCTCTGATTGAGTCAGATGTAAATTTGATATCTACAGGAAAGAGAACCAAAGAACAGGTATTGAAAGACACATTGGAGAAATACAAACAATTATTTATAAAAGCTAATCAACAGGCTACTTGTTTTGATGTTGCATTTCAACAGTTTTATCCGGTATCTCCGAATGGTCAAAAAGTGGAACAACCCAATTTCTCAAAATGTGGAAAATGTCAAAAGAAGATGGATCTTATTAGTACTAGTTCTGGCGAATTTAATTCCCTGTATTGTAACCAGTGTCATCACAATTTAAAATTACCCAAAAAAGGAATATTTTCAGCAAATATCAATGATTGCAAAATATGTGGATTTCAAGCAGTTACCGTTACTTCTGAAGTTGGTACTAGTTATAATGTATGTCCAAAATGTAGAAACAATCCTCCATCATTTTTCACTGAAAACCCCCCATTTCATTGCTTCCAATGCACCAACAAGGAATGTAGTTTGGCAACCAACAGAGATAGAATTATTTCAAAACCACCCCCTATGCCATTCAAAAAAAAACCATCTACCACTTATAATAACAATATTCGAAATAAAGATTTAAGTTTTTAAATTATCTTTGTGAACAAAAGTGAGAGAGAACTCAAAAATGCGTAGGAAGAATCAAATGAAAAAAAATTTTAATTTTTGAAGTTTTTGAAATCATAGAAAAGATGAGTGAAAATATATTTGGTTCAACTAAAAAGTATGTCTTTTAGTTAATATAATTAGTATAGTTTAGTGTGAATTGGTTATATTAATATAGTGTGATTAAAGATTCAATGAATCAGTAGAAATTATTAATAAATTGGATATACAGAGATTCGGAAGGATATTACAGAGAATCATACAGAAATTTGGACAGAAAAATGAGAGAATATTTACAGAGTCAGAAGAAACTCAATTACAGAATCTATTGAAAATAACTAGTACTGAATTAGACAGTGTATTGGAATGTTGTTCATTTATTTTTGAACAAACAGCATATTATACACTGTCAGGTGCTAATCTATCTAATCAATTAAAGAAAACCTCTCTGAATGAAGACAAAGTGCAGGCATTCGAAAGTATTTGGTCAGATTCTGCACAAGATGTCATCGGATTACTTAGACAGAAGACTGTGTCACCTTTGGTTTTGGATGATGTTGCATGGAGACTCCATTATCAAATGTCATCTTCTACCTCAAACAAAAAGCAGGCAACTGCAATCTTTGAGTTTGATCTCAAATCTACTTCAAATAATACTCAACCATCAACACAACAACAATCTGAAAAATTACTTTTTGAATTTAACAAAGATCAATTAACCACCCTTTTTCACAAACTAGAAAGTATTCAAGAGAAATTAGATACTTTAACATAATCCACCCACACCCACATTACCCGATGTATAAATGTAAAAAAAAATCAAATTACAAAATAGAAAGTTTTAAATTCGATTTGGATATTTTTTTTTGAATAAGAATTGTTATTTGTTTCCCATGAAATTTCCTTTGGGAACCTGGGTATATTCAGACATTTTTGATATTTTTTTTTTTTTTGATTTTACTCAAATTGTGTTTTATAGCACACACTAAAATAGATCACACACCAATTGAAATAAAATGAAAATGAATAAATCATTAATCATTTTTGTATTATTAGTCTCATCTGTATTTATTGTTACAATTGATGCTTTAAAACAAACACAATACAAACCCAGAATTTCAATACCAAAATTAGAGGGGCCTACTTATTCAGAATATTGGGCACCTGCTGATGAGATATTAGAGGTTGCTATTGCAAACTATACATTTCCAGGTGCAGTTGCATTAGTTGGTAATTCAAAAGGTGTTTTATATGCATCTGCCAAAGGATCATTCACCTATGGTATACCAACTCCAATCAACTCTCCAGATGTACCACAAATGAATCTAACAACAACCTTTGACATGGCATCATGTTCAAAAGTCACAGCAACTACAACTGCCATTGCTCAATTCTATCAAAGAGGTGAACTAGATTTAGATTCAACCATCGTCTCTCACTTGGGTGAGGATTTTGGTGTCAATGGAAAAGAGACTATAACAGTTAGAAACTGTTTATTACACAACTCTGGATATTTCCCTGACCCAAACCCATTTTGGAGTATGTATACTAAAATTTACCCCATTTTTGGTAAAAATTAAATGAAATTAATTTTGATGTTTTATATAGATACACCACAATTTGGGTGTCCAGCAACAGCAGATTATTATCCACCAATGGAATTTACATGTCAGAGTCAGATTTATCAATCTATAATGAATCAGAGTTTGATGAACCCTATTGGAAGTACCTATGTATATAGTGATTTGAATTTTATGACATTGATGTTTGTTGTAGGTCAATTAGCTAGTCAATACGAATATATTACATTAGAAGATATATTACCACAATGTAATCAAAATGATGGTGGTAATGGTATTTATCAATGTTACTATGAAGCCTATGTTAGAAATTATGTATTTGCACCATTGGAACTCCCAAATACTGGTTATCTCCCACCACTCTCCAATGCACAATTTGCAGCACCAACTGAGAATGATACTGTATATATGCATACTACAATTCAAGGTGTTGTCTCTGACGGTAATGCCTATGCTATGGGTGGTGTTGGTGGTCATGCTGGTGTATTCTCCAATGTCGAAGACATGTGGACATTTATGTATACCCTCATGTTTGCAAACTCTGATGACAGTTACCTAAACAGTACAACAATAACCTATTTCACAACTGAATACAATCATACTCAATCCTCAAGAGCCTTAGGTTGGAATACTAACGATCCAACTGTTTTTGGTATGTTTTTAATTCATATTACCCTTATACCCTTACCTTATTCATACTAACTCTTTTATATAAAAGATGAAGGTTGGTCACTTTCATGTGGTACATTATCATCCAAAACATGGATGCATTTAGGATATACAGGTACAATGTTATGTGGTGATCCAGAAAGAGAATTAATTCTTATTCTATTAACCAATAGAGTATACCCAGACCCCTCAAATGATAAGATATTAGATGTTCGAAAACCATTCGCAACAATGGTACAAAAAATTTATGATACTTATTTTGCTTAAATATATTAACCAAAAATAAAGTTATCAAAACAAAAAAATTTATTTGAATTTACAGTTTCAATTTGAGTGGGTCACAATTCGTAATACGAAGTGTCAGATATTAGATATTTTTTTTTTTGATTTTTTATTTTTAGTTTCGCGTAAAAAATAAAATAGTTATCTGTTTTATTGAACATACGAAATGATATCTAGGTCAGAATTTCAAGATCACAAAGAGTATTTTTATAAATTGAAAACAATCTTTTTTATTAATCCGAGGAATTTCATCACGTTTAAAATATAATTATTTTATTGCAATCTCAAGTAAAATTCTTTCATTTTTGTGACCTTTTCTTTTTGATATTTTTAATTAATAAAACCAAATTCCAAAAATTAATTTCCAACCTTGATATTCTGCGAATCATGATTTATTTCATCAGTTCCGGGCAGATAAACAAATTTATTGCATAAAATCAAAAGAAATTGCAAACATAAAAAAACTTGTCAAACTCACCCTTTTGGGACCAAAAAAAAACAAAAAATCTTAAGGGTGTATTTTCTTGCATGGGTTCTCTATTGGCTAAGTCCACCATTTTTTAAAAGTTTTCTAAAATACAAATTTTTTTTTTTAGATTTGTCAAATAAATGAAAAAATCTAAATGGATTGATCGTTTTTTTGGAAATTATGTTTTATAGTGTATTTAATGCGCACTTTTTTTATTAATTTTTTAAATAGACGAACCTAGGTTTGTGTTTGCGTCTATAAAAAACACTAGCTAATGAATCTCATTGAAAACTTTTTTTTTTCTTGTTATTTTATTTTTTTCATGAAATTTGTAGCTTAAAGTATTTATTTATTTTAAATACATTGTACATAACCATTTCACAATACCACCATTTTACATTCCGAAAGGTAACTAAGAATTTGTTCCAACTTCATATTATTTTTTTTATTATTATTAAGGTTATACAATTTAATATTATATAACAATATATTACTGTTTTATTAGAACGACACAAAATAGAGATAGAGAAGTTATGATATGCACATCTTTTAAATGTTTAAACATTTATAGTTGTGTGCATTAAAAACATTGTGATGTTAAAACAAAAACTGTGATTGTTTATTTTTAAAACATTAAATCACTCAGATGTTATTTTTTTTTTTTTTTTTTTTTGATATTTTAAATTAAGTTTTTGGGTCAATCACTTTTTTGTCTATTGTGTGTTTTTGATGATCGAATAGTAATAAATTCCAATTTTAAAATAAAATTAAAAAATTGAATACAGACACTCTTGTATCGCGGAAAAAAAAGAACATAATATTTTTCTTAATCTAGGGTTGTTTTTGAAATATGTAATGTTGTTTATACATTAGAATCAACTTCTTATAAGACACACACACAAACAATAAGATAAAACTGATCAACATTTTTTTTTATACCCCATTAATATCCCAAAATTTTATAAATATATATAATCTTCTAAATATAACAAATTTAAATCTATAATCATATATTTATAAATATTTTCAACTTTATTCCCAAGAGGAAAAAAAAAATTCAAAACATTATATAAGTCGATTGATAGAGAACAACACAAACACACCCACTTTTCATCTCATCATTATTTTCCAAACACCCACACCACCACCACACATTTTTTTTAGTCTTTCACCAATATTTTCACACACTTCATCACTCTTATGATCAAGTAAAAAAAAAAAACTTCGATTCAAGAAGGGGGGATTAAAAATATATTAAAATACACATCTTAGTTGCTGTTGTTGTTTTTATCATGCTATTTTCAACTTTCATCATAATTAGAGTTATACAAACGTCTATAAATTCTTTTAATTTATTAAAAATAGTTTTTATTGATTATAATTATTTTTTTTAAATATAAATCAAAAACACATTGTCATCCTCAAACTTAAAAACTTGAAATCAAAAATACAAAATTTACACTTTTCTTTTTCAGTTTTATTTTGTTTTAGTCATTACAATTTAATAATTATTATTCTCCAACTACAATACATTTTTAAAATAACTGTTTCCTCCTCTATTCCATTCGTCCATTTTAATTTGAGTGGTTGGTGTGTTAATATATCTGTTTTTTTTTAAATTCTCTTAAAGACCCAAAAAAGAAGTACTTTCTACTCTCTACTCTCTACTATTCCTCTTCTGTTTCAGTTTTAGTTATATTTATTGATCAAGTCGTATCACTGACCGATCAGCAACACTAATTTATAATATACCCAATATTTCTCTTTGTCAACAAAACAATTTTCTAATAATTGACATCGCAATTCAACCATCCCCTCATCCAATATACACGCAGGATATTTATAATATAAATTAGGAAAAAGAAACCAATTGTTGCTCTTTTCCTTTTTAGAAATCTTTTATTTTTCACACCCCACTTTAAAGTGTCTAGACATCAAACAACAGAGACTTTTTGATTTTCTCTCTTATATCTATTCTATAAAACACACTGAAAGCATTCTACAAATAGTTTGAATTATTTCCTTTTTATTCCCAGATTGATTCTTTGGCATTGGTAAGTTGTTGCAAAAATAGAAAATGTAGATCATCCTCAATATAAAAAAAACTCTCAAAATATCCAACACTTGTTTTTTTTAAATTTGGTGGAAAATTATAAAAAGGTAAAAATATATATTTATTAAATTCATTTTTCTTTTTCTTTTTTTCTTCCCTTTCATCAACCTGCTATAATGTATTTGTGTATTTTAGAGAGAATGAATATTCCTTCTCTCCTCAGTGACAACAAAAATAATTCCAACAACTCTTCTAAAAATAGCCCAAATCCCTCCCCCTCACACTCACAAAATGATAGCCAATCACCATCATCATCTCCAAAATCTAGGGGTAGTGCCACACCTAATTCATCAAATTCCCATATACCAATTATAAAAACATCACCTCCATCTTCACTTAACAGTAGTACAGCATCAGTTATCCAACATTCCTATATTTTAAAAACACCAGCTTCACCCCCTCCCTCACATTTCACCTCTGAATTAATTTCTGATAAATATGACGCACCTCTTCCAACTCAACCCCTCTCTTCCAATTCCACTCCACTGATTAAATCATCTAGTCAGTCATTCTCTTCGCATTTTAATCCCTCCTCATACCAATTTCACAGAAAAACTTCATTAGATATAGATTCCCCTACTTTATCATTAAGCTCTTCGCCTACAAATTCATCAGTTTCATCAGGTCCACCATCTCCCAACACCATATATCACAATTCCAATAATATTCAATCGTCAAAACTAAAAACATCAAAAAGTTTAAATTTCTCAACATTTAATAATAATAGTAGCATTAGTTATTCCCAACCTTCTCCAAGATTTCACTCAAATCATGGTAGTGCTAATCCATCTCCAAGATTTAATCCAGTTAATATTCCACCTCTTCAATTACAACCATTAAATCAACAATCACATTATCAACAACAACATCAACAACAACATCAACAACATCATCAACAACAATATCAAAATCAAAATAATCAACAACAAATAAGATCCCCAAATAGACCAATTTCTCCTCAATCATATAATGATAATTCACAACCATCTTCTTCACCAACATCATATAGCCCCAATCTCTCACCTAATCAACAAAGATTTAATTCACCCACTAAAAATTATAATAATAGTCAAAATTCAAATAGTAATAATAGTTTTAATAGAAATCAAAATCAATATGGACACAACAATAACAACAACAACAATAATAACAATAATAATATGGACTTATCCCCTAAAGGTGAAAAGGTTAAAAAGAGAAGAACAAGACTCAAGAAAGAACAAGCTGATGTTTTAAAAGAATTTTTTGAAAGAGAAGAATATCCTACTAAAGAGGATAAAGATGAACTGGCATCCAAACTACATATGACTTATGGTGCTGTAACAACTTGGTTTTCAAATAAGAGACAAGAAAAACGTAGGAAAACTGATGGTTTGGGTAGTCAAAATATTAGAAAATCATCATCTCAAAATATATCAAACTATGATGATGATGAATGTGATGATATGTACGATGATGATTCCTATTCACAAAATGTCAACAACAACAATAATAATAATAATAATAATAATAATAATAATAATAATAATAATAATAATAATAACATGACTAATAGCAATAGCGCATTGACACCAGTAATGAATAGTTTATCTTTTAATAATAGTAATAGTCCTAGTAAATATAATCCATATTCTTCACCTAGATCATTAAATAGTAGAAATGGTGGTAATCAAATTCCACAATTTTCTTTAAATTCTTCTAGATCAAATAACAATAATAATAGAGTAAAAAAATATAAAAATGATCAACAATATTCTGACGAAGAGTTTGATGATGACCTAAGACAAAATCAACAAAATCAACAACAACGACAACAACAACAAATATCACAACAAAATGTTCCACTTCTATCAGATGATGACGATGTAAATTTCTCTGAAGAAGAATGTGATAATAGTAATCATCGTAGAACCCAAATACCTACCAATGATCATGAATTTCTGAGAAATGAAATTAGTAAATTTAAAAAGAAATACCAATAATAATATTATAATAATAGACACTATTACATACCTCCCTCCTATCATAACCTTATTTAATAATTTATATAAAATCATTTCATATATTTATATTTATAAAAAAAACAGTGTTACAAAAATAATATTTAAATTAAATACTAAAATGCAATAGTATTCAAAGTGATTAATCAATGTACAATTAGTTGAAATAATAAAAAAAAACAAATTTATAATATTCACGTAATTCTAATAAACACTTCATATAGTGTGGATCAAATTTTTTTTTACCAAATGTGTAATTTAGTATGTTTAAACATACCACAGTGCAAAAATTTAATGTGTTTAAAAAATTAAATCAATTTTATATGAAGGTGGGGGTACTATAAACATTTATATATCTGTTTGATTCTATTTTAAACACATTCTAATTTTTTTTTAATATTAATATTAAAATAATATTTTATTTATTCTTCACAATAGTAATATTCATTTGGATAGAGGGTACAGAGGAAAGATATATTTATTTATTTAAATAATAGAAAGAAATGAAACACCATCATACTACATCACATTCAGGAGGAGGGGACCCTAATGAAATATGTTCATTTTTATCCAATGAAATAGTTGGTATACTGTGCATCATTTTTGGAACTTTATCGGTATTATTCGGATTTAAGTTCAGACATTCAGTTTTGGGAATTTTTGGTAGTGGTCTTGGAAGTTTTATTAGCTATTTTATCATTCTCTATTTTAAATTTGATATGGTTGCCAATGCAATTATATCATTCTTTATCAGTTTGGTTTTATGTTTCTGTTGTGTATACTATAAGAGATTTGGTGTTGGTCTCTTGTCTATATTAACTGCTAGCAGTATGATAACAATGATGGGTGTTTCACAAATGGGAACTTTTGGTCAAATTGTAACCTATATCCTGTTGGGTCTAATTCCAGCAACATTTGTTACCTTCCCAGAGATTGCACTTTTATTCGCAACCTCTTTCTATGGAAGTTGGATGATTACCTTTGGAATTGATGCATTCCTTAGAGTTGGTTTCCCAAATCCTTTATATTCAGTTGCATTCTTATACAACTGGCAAGATTCCATTGTAAATGTTCAAGCAGTATTTGTTCTATTGTTATTAATGACATCACTCTTTACCAACTCCATTTTCATTCAAATCTACTGGGTTAATAAATTACACATTCACAATGAGATTTTAATTAAAGATCATGACATGGAATCTGAAAATAACAATGAAACTACCCATCCTCAATTAATTGCTATTGATGATGATCTCTATGAAATTACCATTACCAGTCAAGATCCACCATATGTAGACCCAACTGTTATCCTACAACCAACTGTTGATCAATCATGTTATCAAAAAGATAAAGAATCCCAATTTATTGAGGAATCTAAACCATTAATTCAAGATTCCTAAAATATAATTCACTTTACTCTTTCATTAGAAATTTGTAAATATAAAGACTTTTCCTTAAATAAAAAATCTAAAATAAAAAAAAAATATTAATTATTTTAAATAATTAAATAATTCTAATAATACATTATAATAAAATAATATATATTTTGAATTATTTTTTAGGTTTTATTTTTGATTTTTTAGTTTGTTTTGTTGTTGTTGGTTTTTTTGGAGGTGATTTCTCTTCATTTTCACTAGATGAATTTTCATCTTCTAATATTTCTTTTCTCTTTGTTGTTTTCTTTTTCTTTGGTACATTATCATCATCGCTATCATTATCATTATTTTTATGATCAAAAGATTGATCAACTTCATTATCAATCTCATCAAAATTTGTGTAGTTCTCTTTCTGGTGGTTGGTTGTGTAGTTTTTGGTTGATGGTAATTCAAAATCGTCAATTCTCTCGAACTTGTCTTCTAGAGATAATAGATGGAAACCAAAATCACTGTTATTCTTCCCATCTTTTACAATCTGAATGTTACCATAATTTATCAATTGCAGACATGATGTGAATTGTCTACAGATTTCATAGGATGGTTGATTTTTAATCATATCAGAGAACTTTAGAACAGCAGAACGATTAATTTTTAGATCTTTATCATCGGCATTTGGATTCTCTTTGATATTGGTTGCCACAGTTTTCATATTTTTGAGTACACTCTTACTATAGGATTTCATATTGAATTCTGGTTTATTCTTTCTGTCCTCTAGAATTGGTGTGATTTTTCTATTCCATTCATTTATTCTCTGCATGATTGCAGATTCTTTAATGTACTGTTCAGCAGATTGCATATAGTCCTTAACATAGAATTCTACCATTGCCTCATAACTAGTAGTCTCACCGAATCGGTTTGGTCTATTTGCAGAGGCACCGTCAACATTGTTCATTGAGATATCTACATTTTCCATACCACTAGGTGGTCTATAGATACCATCTTGATTATAGTTATTATCATCTTCAAATTGATCATCTTCATAATTGTTGCCAAATGCATTTCCATTTTCATTATTTATATTATTTACAGGTAATTCAACATCAGAATCATCTCCATCCATACCCATACCCATTCCATTATCTAATTCATCGTCTGATGCAATGTCATTAAATTCAGCTTCTTGAGCATGTCTATCAAATTCATCAAGATTAGTCTGATTCAGTGTATGGTTATCCAGATAGTAACTTTGATCAGCTAATGTTGTATCCAATCTCTGATCTACAATATCGCTAGACTGATTAACATCACCATCTTTTTGTTTTTTCAATGTCGATTTGAGCATAGTCGACTTATGCATAGTTTGAACCTTATCATAGATATATTTAAATTCTGAAAAATAACTGCCTCTGAGCGGAATACTTTCAGTGGCAAATGAAAATATAGGTTCGTCCTTGTATATCGAGTTCTCAGCATTCTTTACACCAACTGCTGATTTCTTAGACTGAGATTTATCCTTTGACAATAGACTCTCTGGAATCTGATAGGTTTTATTCTTCTTCAGTGGTCTATCCAGTCTCTTGTCTTCTTCATGCTCATCCAACATCACCCAAGGATTTATAGATTCTTTAGCTTTCTTCTTTTTCTTCTTTTCCTCTTCTTTTTCTTTTTCAGGGCTCATGACCTTACTGCTGAGATCAGGTTTATTCTCATCATCTGATGATTCATAATCCATATCAAAACCACCGCCACCATCACCTCCATGGTCATCTTCATCATCAGATTCTGATGATTGTCCTATTTGACCTTGTGCAGGTACAGTACTAACTTCAGCACCACCAATTGTATTATTATTATTAATATTAGGATCAATACCTTCACCTATGGTATTATTGATATCAAATGCAGGATTTAGATTACTTTCAGTTACATTCATTGATGATGTTTCACTATCCAATTCTGAAGTTGGTGGAAGCATAAGAAGATTAGCTTGATTTTCACGTGAAAATAATAGAGCACCACCAGTACCCAATTGTAATGTATTCATTTTGAAATCTGATTTCTTAATATCTGAACCCTCAATTGACTCTGTTTGAAGATTTAAATCATTTGCCATGGTTGCCATAAGCTCTATAGATACTCCACCTCTTCCCAATGCCAAATGATCCTTCTTTTCATGTTTCTGTTTTTTATTTTGTTGTTTCTTTAGTTTGTTTCTCTGTTTTCTTGCAGAATGTGATAGATTAACATCATCTTCCTCTGTATTGATATTAACATGTTCATCTTCCTCATTCATTTCTATATCTGCATCTTTGGCTTCCTGAATATCATCCAATGGTAGAAATTCAGGTTCATTACTATCAAAATTGGCATCTTTATCATTACCATTTTCATCCACTGTTGAGTTTTCTCTTTTTTTTCTATAGTAGATTTAATATAATATTGGTAAATTTCCACAGTGTCTATAATTGAGAATGCAGTTGAGACTTTAACATACTTTTTATTTAAAAACTCCATAGTTTGATAGATTAAATTATAGAGGTATTCTACTTTTTTTGAATAAATAACTGCTGATCCTTGAATGAGGAGTGCTGCCTCCGCAAAATTTAGTGATTTGGCATTAACTGTAATTTCAATATTAGATAAATCCTGTAGATATTCATCCAACTCTTTTGAAATATCTATATTCCAATTATCTGCCAAATCTTTTATAGGTTGGAGAAGATATGCAAATTTTGATTCAACATGGTCTGTTTCCATTTTTGGTATGATTGTTTTTATAATTTACAATCAATTTGATAAAAGATTTATACAAATAAACTATTATTATTAACAAATATAGTTATTGAATACTAACTGTCTAGATCACACTTTTTCAAATTTAAAAAAAAAAAAATAATTAAAAAGGAAAGGGATAATTTTGGCGGGTTAGTTAATTAAAGAATTTTTTTTTAATTCATTTTCGATTTTAGATAGTTTATTATTATCTTTGGTGTGTGACAAAACAAGTTGGTAATATTATGGATAATAAAAGTATATCTTATTCAATAGACAGCGATAAACCAACTATTGAAACTATTGAAGGTGATTTATATAAAGACGTTCCATCACCACAAAAACCCACTACAACAACCACTACAACAACCACAACAACTACTACAAGTAGTACCACATCAAATACAACTACACCAAATAATGACTATAGTGAAAATATTTCAGACGATTTTAGTAAATTATCCAATGTAGAGATTGAACAAGTAAAAAATGCAAGAGGTAAAGAATTTGCAGCTGATGTTGCAAATAAAGAAAAGGATTACCCACTTTCTGTTATGTTGTATGGAGAGGCATTACGTGAATTGTAGGTATTAATAGAAAAATGAGAAAGTTTTGAGATAGGATATACTTAGACTATTGGATTTTAAAATTAGATCAAAAGTTTATGGTGAAATGTCACTTAAAATAGCAGACCTTTATTATAAATATGGAAATACATTATTGATGCAATTTAAGACTGATCAAGCAGATGCATTTATGAGTGTTTTGGGTGGACAATTAAAAAGTGTAGCACAAGGCGATGACGAAGAAGAGGATTCAAATAATATTCAAGAAGAAGCACCAGATTTAACTAATCAGGAAGTTGATGGTGAAGAGGATGATGAAAACAGTGAAGAGGAAGATGATAGTAATAAAGATAAACTGAAAAAGAAAAAGAAACAAAAAGAAGATGATCCTATAGAGCTTGCATGGGATGTTTTGGAGTTAGCTAGAGTAATCTATGAAAAGGAAGCAAATAGAACAATTAAAGTTGAGAATGGACTTGCTGATGTTTATGTTTCAATTGGTAACCTCTGTTTGGATTCTGAGAAATTTGATCAAGCAATGCAAGAGTATAATCAAGCTTTAGATATTAAAATGAAACAACAAGAACAAGATCTCAGAGCCATCTCTGAAATTCATTATTTTATAGCATTAGTAAATCATTTGAATAACAAACCACCAATTGCAGAAGTACACTATAGAAAATCTATTGAATATCTCACTAAAGAACTAAATAATCTTACAGCACTTCCCAATCCACCTGAAGAGACTATACAAGATATCAAAGCTGTGGTTGTTGATCTCCAACAGAGATTGGATGAAGTCATCCCTATTGATACATCTCATGAACCAGTTCCAAAGGCATTTATTCATGAGATGACACAACCACAAACTATTCAAACTTCCATAAATGTAGGTTCAGCAAACCAGAGTGGTAGTAGTACCACCACCTCACCACCTAAAGTCAATCATTTGGGTGTTGTTGGTAAACGTGCAAAAGGAGGTGCTGCTCAGAGACCTAATACAATGGCAACCAGTAAAAATGCAGCAACAACTAAAAAAAGAACTTTAGAAGACCTGATGAGTGGTGGTGATCCTTCCTTATCCTTTTCAACTGGTTCTGTTGAGAAAAAGAATAAAGTTGATGAAACAACAACAACAACAACTTCAACTACAACAACTTCAGATATTTAATTAATTAAAAAACAATATACATAACAATATAAAAATAATATTAATTTATTATTTCTTTTGGAAATGTGAAATGAAATTGTTTCAACTATTCAATATTCTATACAGATTAAAACTAATAATATTAATTATAATAAAAGTTATTGGTTATTATTAAAATGATGTAATGTTGGTTTCATAGTTGATAGGCATAATCCCATAGATCAGGAACCCATGTGTCACCAAATTGAATTTTTGATGGTGATATTGGATTGGGGTGTGTTTGGTAATACTTAGTCATTAGTTGTTGTTCTATATTAGTATATCTTAGATACAGTGATAAAGAATAATGATACTTATAAGATAATAATGTTTGATTTTTCATTATTACTGTAAAAAAGTTATTAAAATCTCTTTTGCCTTCCGTATCCTTGTATTCAGCTGCTTCTATTTCTACATGCTCCAGTGAAGTATTCTCAGAGAGTGCTTTTACAAAATCCATCGATATCACAACAGCTTTTAGATATTTAATAGTTGGGTGATTCAGTTTAATTAAAGATTCTATAAAACCTTCAATTTTGAAATTGAAAGTTAGATGTTCTATACGAGTATTCAATTTAAAAGCTTTTAAAAGTGGCTTAAATCTAATAATTGAATGTAGTTTTCTATCTTCATCTATTAGTTCAAGTTTTCTTAGATTTGGATTATTCAAGCCAACTATATGACATAATATATCTACATCTAATTTACAGCTAACACTTAGAGATTCTAAATGTAAATGTTGGCTAAGATCTATATATTTTATATTACACTTGTATATTCCAATACATTGTAGTTTAGATGGAAAATCCCATAGAGCAGCAATTGGTGATTTACAAATTAGTTTTCTAAGAGAGGAATTATTAATTCTATCTTGTGAATTGATATCCACTGTGATATCAAAATCTGAAAGAGTAGGTTTAACATCAATATACTCAATGGTGTTATTCATATTTAGATAGGTAATAAATTTTTGATAGTTTATAGATATCTCTCCAGTTGAAATAAAAGTTTTTAGAGATTGATGAGTCATTAGAAGTGAATGAATTAAATCGATGAGGGGAATATCCAAAGACCAAGGATTTTTGTGATCCAATCGTAGATATTCCATAGATTTACAATTTAGCAGTAATATTTCATAGTATACTTGGGTCATAATACCATTGAAAGTAACATGTTTAAGTAAGGGACCAGGGACAAATTGTCCGACATAGAGATTGATAAACATATTAATTCTAGTAACCTGATATTTATTCAATAGATCCCAAAATTCTGTAGTTAGGTTACTATTAATATGCAGTTCTAGTGTATTAAGTGAATGAGATTGGTTATATTCCAAATAGAGTTTAAAGAATCTATCAACTTTATCTAGGTTCCAACCCACATCAAGAAACAATTGATTTTCTAATAATCTAATAAAATGCTTTAAATTATGGTGTACTTCATTTCTGTCGGTAACTTTAAATTGTTTATGATCTTCAATGGATAGATCTCTATTCACTAACTCTACTATTTTTATACAGTTATCAATCATCACATCCAATTTTGTTAAAACGATATCTTGACTAAAACTCTCAGAATTACTAAAGTCTATTTCCTGTTCATAATCTTCTACAACCTTACGAGCATTAATGTTTGAGAAATGAAGTTTATGATTCAATAACCAATCTACTTGTGTATCTCTTTTCAATTCAATATCATACAATGTACTTGTTTTTACTATAGATAACCAATCCTTACTAACTAATGACAATTGTAAGATTTTATATCTATAGTAGTTACATGATTTTTGATCTCTATCTATAAACCAGTATTCATTTATAATTTGTTTTATAATTATTTTTGGTAATGCAATCATTTAACACAATTGAGATTTTTATAAAAATTGATCAAATTTAAATTGTTTAATAAAATTATATATGGTTAACCAATATGGTTTAAATTTATTGAATTTTTAGTTTTGTAACTTTTAGGAAACATTCATCTAGAGTTGAATGTGTTACACCCCAATCTCTGAAGATTGGTGATTCTGATGTTGACATTTTTTCAAGATTTTGGAAAAATGAAATTAATACATCTGGAGGTGTATTGAGAGGGAATCCAAAGGAAATAAATGTTGCATTTTCACTTAGGACTCTAGAGGATGGTAACAATTTGGAAATAAAATCTTTAATATGTGGAATGGTTTCCATTGAAGTTGCAATTATATTAACTGAATAACCATCGGCATATTTGCTTTTAAGTTGCAATGAATTACCACTTGCCATCACTTGTCCATGTGACATGATTACAATCTTATCTGAAAGTACTTCTACCTCATCCAAATAGTGACTGGTAAGTAAAACTACACGATCTTTCTTAACCTCTTTAATGAGATTCCAAATATGTCTCTTGGAGGCACTGTCACATCCTGAAGTTGGTTCATCAAGATAGATAATCTTTGGATCACCAATACATGCAATGGCAATGGATAAACGACGTCTTTGACCACCTGATAACTCAGAGGCCTTATTTTGAGTGAACTTCTTTAACTTTACAGCAGATATCTGATGATCAATAACATGTTTGATCTCATTTGCTGGTATACCTTTAAGTTCACAAAACAATTGTAAATGTTCAGTAACTGTCAATTCCATAAACAAAATATCATGTTGGGGACATACTGAAGTCATTTTTCTAACTTGATGAATTTCATTGAGAATAGAGTGTCCGTAGATCAATGCATCACCAGTAGTTGGAGAAATTAAACCTGTTAACATACCAATAGTTGTTGATTTACCTGACCCATTGTGACCAAGTAGACATAAAACAGTACCCTCATCAATAGACAATGAAAGATAGTTTACAGCTTGAACATTCTTTTTACTATTGAAAATATTTCTGTAAAGTTTAGAAATACCTCTGAGAACAACTGCTGATTTGTTATTTGGATCATTAGCTCTCTCTATAGACTCTTTAATATCATTATCTTGAGTTGGAGGTGGTTCCTTAAAAACTGGTCTTTTTCTACTTAAACCCCAATAAGAAGGCATCAAGAAAAAGTATGGTGGATATGTGTTTCCATCATTACCTGGAATAACATGATCAAAATACCATGCTGCCAAACCATAGGCAAATATTAATACAACCATATAGACAAAAGATAGATAAGTCTCTGTGATATCAGCTGTCGATCCTGGGGTATTTAGATTCAATTTCAAATCTGACCATTTGAATCCTTCACCTGTATATTGATAAGTTTGGGCAAATACATTTATATCTGTAATGGCTTTGGAGAAATGGAACATTGGGAATGGAAATAAACAAATTCTAGCAATCTTTGCAGCGGTACTGTTGGTTTCGTAGATAATCTGGAATATGATAGCACCAAGTAATGAGAAAATCATTTGGAATATACTACCAACTATAAAGATAGCCATACCAATACCAATAGCAGCTTTAGTTGTACTGATGAATGCCAAGATGAAAAAGGCAACTAAAGTCATGGAAGTGGTGAACAAAAAGAATAGGAAAAAATTTGCAAAAAAGTTGGTACTGAGGAAGAAATCAAATTGACATGCTGATCCTATGGCAATAGTGATTAGTGATAAAAGGATATTTACAATAACACATGTAATAAACCAACTGATCCAATATGCAGTCTCTGAAAGACCCATCATAACCATACCCTGCTTGAGTTTCTTTTCCTTCTCATAAGAGATCTTGTAGAGTACAAAAATGAAGGAAATCATTGAACCGCAGTAAAAGAACAAGCAACCATTGGGGTTCTGTGACCCTTCATAGAGAGGGAAAACTGTAGTTGAAATACTAATTTCTGGTATAATACCTTCGAATCCACTAGTTTGGTTAGCTTGAAATGCGTTAATTGCTTTTTGCAATACAACATTCATTGGTAGTGCATAGTCTGTGCAACCTCCTAAGAAATTTGGACATGTAGCATTCCAAAGAATATCATAACCAAATAATATTGGGTTACTAATATGTATCAATGGATCGTCTTTATATTGTTCTTGACCAGTGAAATCAAATGGAATAAATTCAACATTGATTCCAACTTGAGTTATATTAGGATGCAATGCTACAAAATCATAAATCTGTTTTGAATTTTCAAAACCTATAATACCACCAATCTGATTCTGAGTACTATTCAATGAGTAATCTGTTACTGTCAAATAAGGTATAGGAGGATCATTTAATTGACCAACCAATTTCATTAATGCAACTGTTATAGATGAATTAATAGGCGCAAATAAAATATTAAAACATCTACCTTCACTGTATCCAGTGCATGCAGGTAGTGATTGACTCTGTAGTGATGTTGTAACATCAGCTGTACCAAAGATTTCAATTAATAAACAAAATTCTTAAGAATTCTTAAAATTTCAAAAAAAAGCACTCTTGAGTGATATTATGTATAATGTTTAAACATACCCTGAGGAGTAGGAGCTTTTGTGATTATAAATAAAACCAAAATGAAAAATACAGGTGAGAGCAATTCCAATAAGGTTGCTAACCATGATCTCCATGCTACTAATACATTCTTTTTTAAAAGTAGTTTTATTTGTAATAGAACTACTTTTAATTTACTCATATTTTACTATTTAAACAGTATTGTAAAGACAATATATCTAATACAATTACAACAAATAGTTAAAAAATGAGAACTAAACTGAAAATAAAGATCTCTTTTTTCTTTTTTAAAATTTTATAACCCACCACAGAATGTGAAAAAATCTTCGGAAGAATTTTGATGTATCTACTTGAGCAAGATTTTATTTTTTCCCTGGTGGTATTTAATGTCATTTATAACCTCATTATTGATTTGATAATATTTACATTAATTTTAGAAAAGAAGGATAACAATTACCTATCATTCAATTTAACTAATTTTTTTAAAATAAATAAAAAGAAACTTTTTTTAGATATTTTCTTTTATCATTTTATAATTTCTTGTTAAAAAGAGAGATTATAATAACAAGACAATAAAATGAAAGAAAGACAATCTAATCAATTTAGAGCAATGGTATGTTATTTTCATTTTAAAAGTAACTTATCAATGATAAATTAAATAACTAACTACATATAAATGGTTGATAACAGTTTCTAAAGAATGCAACATTTTTAAAACGTCAAAAATGTAGTTTAGGATTACAGATTGCAATACCATTGGTATTAGTTATATTATTGTGTATCATACAGATATTTGTAAAACATCAATTCAGTACAATGTCTAGTACATTGATACCACCAATAGATGATGGTGATTTTGTGGCTTTAGGTGATGTATTTGATTTTACCAATCCTAGTAATATACCAAATATTGGTATTAGCTATATAAATGGTTCTGGATCTGGTTTACTAGGACAATCACCTCAGTATCAACAACCTAATACCACAGATTTCTGGCCATATTCTGAGCAATTCTCAAGTAGAACATCTATGATGGACGATATTCTCTCACAGAAAACACAATTGATTAGTATGAGAAGAAAAGGTATTAGAATTCCCAAAGAAGTTTTGAGAAATTTACCATTTGCTGCATTGACTTTTAATGAATTTGATCCGGAACAAGCTAAACTCTCCTATGAAATTGCCATTGAAACTCAACCACTTTTCAAATTGTCTAATATTACTGATCCTAGTACTTATATATTCGCTAGTAATCTATTGGAAAGTGCATTCCTGTCCTATGTATTCAATAAGACTATAATACTATTAGCTGGTGGTGTAGAGTTACCATACACTCAAAATCCACCTGCACTCGATATGGGATCACTTTTAGGATCTATATTCTACCCATTTGCACTAAGTTTCCTTCTACCTCTATATGTCTACAGTATAGTTTTAGAAAAACAAGAAAGACTCAGAGAAATGTGTCTCATGATGGGTTTGAAAATCAGAAACTACTGGATTGTAAACTACCTATTCAATCTAATGCTTTACACATGTGCATTGATTATAGTAGTTGGTATATCTTTAATCTTTGGATTTGCAGTGTTCACTGAAACTAGTGGTTTTGCAATGTTTCTGTTATTGGCAGGATGGGGTAATGCTCAAATTGCATTGTCATTCTTTTTAAGTACACTATTCCAAAGAACTAGAACTGCAACTATATTTACCTACTTTTTGGTTATCATTAGTGTGGTTGTAAATTTAATTCTCGGATACCAATTATTTGAAAATCAATCACCCCCATTTTTCTATTATTGGTACCCACCATTTGCATTCTATCGTGGTTTTTCAATTGTTTCTGCACTTTGTGGTTTACAAATGTGTCCAAGAACTCTAGCTGATTTCCCATGGTCATTCGAACCATCTAGATGTATAATGTGGTTATTTGTAGACACTGTTGTATTATTAGTACTTTCCATGTACCTTGACCAAGTTCTTCCAAAGGAATTTGGTGTACCTAAACATCCATTATATTTCTTACAAAACCTCAGAGATAAATTCAAATCACAACCTACAAAGTCTATTATTGACAATGATAATGATACTGGAAAAGAAACTGATTCATTATTATCTAAGAACAATAACAACAGCGATCAAAAGGATGGTGATGTCGAAGAAGAGCCTTTGGATGAAGATGTTATTGAGGAAATGAATATGATAAAAGAAGGTAGATTTGATCCACAACAAACTAATATACTCATTAAAGGTCTTAGCAAGAGATATCCAAATCGTGATAAACCAGCTTTGGATAACCTCTATTTGAATATCAAAAAAGGAGAGGTTCTAGGTCTTCTAGGTGCCAATGGTGCTGGTAAGACAACTGCTATTTCATTGCTAACTGGTTTATATACCCCTACATCAGGTACTGCTTTAGTCTGTGGACTTGATATCCGAACTCAAATGGACGATATCCACAGATTGATTTCAGTTACACCTCAACAAGATTACCTCTGGGAGGACTTGGATTGTGTAGAGACACTCTTGTTTTATGCTCGTTTGAAAGGTGTTGAAAAACAATTTGAAATGCATGCAGTTGAACAAGCACTACGTGAAGTTGAATTATGGAATTTCAAAGAGCGTCTAGTTAAGGAATTAAGTGGTGGTATGAAAAGACGTTTAAGTATTGCAGTTTCTATTATAGGTGACTCCAAGATTATATTCCTTGATGAACCAACTGCAGGTTTAGATCTACAACAACGTCGTTTACTATGGACCATTTTGAATAACATTAGAAAAGATAAATCCATCATTTTAACAACACATTCCATTGAAGAAGCTGATGTTCTATCTAACCGTATCATTTGTCTCAGTCAAGGTAAAGCAAAGTGTCTAGGTAACCAACAATACCTAAAGAATAAATTTGGTGAAGGATATTCACTAAAGATCAATATCCAACGTGACCATATCGGACTAGTGAATCCAACTGAACTAGTGCAACAATTTTCACCAAATTTCAAATTGATGGAATCTTATTCAGGATACTATGTATATACACTTGGTAAGAACATTCTAGTTAGTGAATTATTTAAATTCATGTTAGAAAATCAACAAAAGTATCATATCACCGATTTTGGAGTTAGTCAAACTTCACTAGAAGATGTATTCCTTAAGATACTAGCCAATGATGAAACCATCAACTAAAACTTTTAAATTTTATTATAATACATTATTTAATAAAATTTTATTAAAAATTTCTAAATACATACATATATTCTAGATATCAAACAATTAATATGTTTTATTAAATTATTTCATTGAGGTTAATTCTACATCTGGAGATTTGTTATCTTTGACTTTCATTACATAGTATTCTTGAAGAATGTGTTTTTCTTTTGGATACAACATTCTACGGTAGAATTTAATGGAAAAGTCTGGTAAGAGGGCAATAAATATCATAATGATTACCATGAGATAGAATTTCAATAGAGACATATTGAAATTGAATACCATGTACATTAATGGAATTTGAGTAATGATGGCATTGAGAACGAGTGCAATGATAAGGTAAACTAACATACTACCCCATACACCAATGTGTACAATGACATTCCAATTCTTAATTTCAATTGTAGCCTTAAAGAGAATAGTCAATGCTGCAAAGGTAGATGTAAATGAACCCATCATATCTAAGCCACCAATCTTACCCCACTGATTTACAACATCGTCATTGTACAATAGGAAATAGATTCCAAAGAAGAAGACAAGAGAATGGTAGAATGCACCTGTAAGCCATGAGAATATAGTACGGTATTTGAATAAATGACAATCTTGTACGTCTTTAAAGACTCCGGGGTTCTTTTCAATTTGTGTCTCGTTAATGTCTTTTTCAAAGACTGCAATAAAGAATGGTGGAACAGAGGTATAGAGGATGTTGAATAGTGTAATTAACCAATCTAGATACAATGTTTGTGATGTCCATCCTGAGAATATAGAGAACCAAAATTGAACTAAAAAGAATGCCATATTCTTGTACAATGAGAATTTAATACATAATGAGTTTCTAACCATTGAGTATCTTCCATGAATAGTAACAAGTCTAGTGAGATGTCTGAATCTTAGTAATGCATAATCTGATGCTCTGGCAGCTTGTGTACCTTCATTACCAAATATACCAACACCAATATGAGCCTCTTGAATCATAGATACATCATTGGCACCATCACCAATACTCAAACAAACTTGTTTAGTACTAGTCTTTACAAGTTTGACAATGAGTGCCTTTTGTAAAGGTGTTACTCTACAACAGACCACTGAATGGCATCTAGAAGCAATACGTAAGAAAGCATCACCATGATCCTTAAGTACAAAAGTCAAAGATTCACCATTGATAACCATGGAAATCTTGTGATGGTCTTGACCTTGAATATGTGTTGAAATAATCTCGTTAATCTGCTCCTGACATTGTTCAGTACTAGTAGCATTAATGATTACAACAGGTACATGTGATTGCAATAGTTTACAAGAGTAACCAATATTTATAGCTGTTTCTTGTTTATCACCAGTGATAATCCAAACTTTGATATTTGATTTCAAAAGATAATCAATAGCCTCTGGAACACCATCTTGTAACTTATCTTCAATAGCAGTGCAACCCAATAAATCAAAATCTCTTTCAATCTCGTCCTGGAGTCTCTCCATTTCCTCTTCTCTATGTTCAATTAGAGTAGAAGCATTATGATATCTAGAAGCAAAATCTTCATAAACTTGCAATGGGATCTCCTTTCTACACAATAGCAAAGTTCTTAAACCCTCTTTGGAATACTCTGAAATATGTTCAATAGTCTTTTGCAACAATGCTCCAGATTTCTCTTGTTGAGATAGTCTTTCCATCATTACAGAATCAGCACCTTTACTATAAAGTAATATCTTCTGACTCTGAGGATCCTTAACAAGAATTGACATTCTTCTTCTATCTGAAGAAAACTCCATGATTGCCAAAAGTTCCATAGCAACTTGTTGTCCCATTACATTGATATAGACATGTGTAGTTGATCTATTCACAAATATAAATTGATTGAATTTTGCAGCATCACAAAGTGCAACTTCATCAGGAGACTGTGACTGATACTTAATATTAGCAATATTCAATTGGTCTTCTGTTGTATTGGAATTCTCAACAACTGCAGCATGACAAATAGAAAGATTAAAAAGGAACTGATATACACCATCATCTTGTCCTTTTTGCAAGTATTCATAAAGTTCACCATTAATTGCATTGTTAAACATTGCACCATTTATAGAACACTTGGAGAACACCATTTTGTTTTCAGTCAATGTACCAGTCTTATCTGAGAATATGTATTTTACCAAAGCTAATTCGTCATTGAGATTTGAGTTTTTGACACTCATGTACTTCTTTACAGGTTGAACAGTTGCACCTGTTTCGTCAATTGGTGTACCTTTCTCCTTGTAACTCATGAATTTATCCCATTCCATGAATTTTGCTTGAGAGACTTTAACAACTTCCAAAGTGACCATAAGTGACATGGGAATGAGGAATGATAAGATGGCAAAGTAAGATACGAATCTCTTGACTATTGTAAGACCTATACCATCAGATTCCAAGTAGCCATCATGTCTCCAAAGGTACCAAGAATCCTTTCCAGTTCTTTCATGGAATATTGTACCTAATGTAGTACCAATAAGCACCAATACCAATTTAAAACAAAAAATACCAATAACAGATCTACCAAGTCTCTTTTCAACTGTTGAGAATTTTGAAGGTGGATTCTTTTGGTTGAGAGAGAGTTTAGTATCTTTACCACAATAGACAACAACACCAATAAGCCAATCGGTATTTCTGAGTTTAGCACCTCTGAGCATCAACTGTTTCTCAGAGAGTGAATAAGACTGTTCACCAATCATCAGTTTACCTTTGAATTTGTAGAGATTGTTATTGGGTAGTTCACATTCGACTTGAGCCTTCAATTGCACCAATTGATCTTCTGCTAGAGTATTAGTTTCTTGATTGGCTTTAAACATCTTTAAATTGGTTTCACCATCCAATTGTGATGTTTCTACATAACAAATACCATCATCAAGGTTGGTATTAAACATTATGATATCAGATGGGAAAGGTTGGTGATTGAGTATCTTTATAATATCTCCAACTTGTATATCTTTACTCTTTACTTTAGAGAATGCTGTACCATCCCATACCAAATACTCTCTGTTATTTGATTCTGAATCAGCTTGGTATCTTCTAAAATCTTCAAAACCTTCCTTAATTGCTGTAACTACCAACACAAATATCAATGGTATCAATGATGTTGCTGGACTGAGTGGTGAAATTGATGGAATTAATGTAATAATACAAATTGCTAAAAAATAAATCTAATATTTTGAGATTTTAAGTTAGTATTTTCTAATTTGTTATTGACATCAAAGTGAAGTGGGAACAACCCTCCAGAAATATCCGTTATTTTTTTTTTTTAAGGGATGGGTGGGTTATTACTATGATTGATTACAATGATTATATAACCTACATTTGTGACTCTTCTAAACTGTTCGTACAAGTTTTTAAAAAGGAAATTATATCTATTGTATTTGGTTGTTGAAATTTCATTTACTTTGAAACCTTTTCCTTTATTTGTGAGTCTATTGTTGACATCTACAATTGGATAAGATGGTCTAGCCTTCTTTCTCCTTAGAATTCTTTGTTTTAAAGTCATCTAGTCAATTAGGAGTTGAGTTGTCTTTAATATCAATTTTCCAAATTTTAAAATTACAATTGGAAATTTAAATTCTTCTATAGAGTTGTTGAGTGGTGTGTTTTTACAATTATTATTTTATATTGTAATTGATGTCTAATATATGTATATTGTGTTAGATTATATTAAGATATGGAATAGTTTCCAAATTTTCTAACCCCTTTTACTAAAAAAAAAAAAAAAAAAATAAAACTTATCATAAAAATCTGACCGATTACATTAAAAAAAAAAAATGATGACACCAAATTGTAATGGCATTGTAATGTATGTCAGGTGCTGTATACAGACCTTACATCATAACAATTTTATCAATTCTGATAATAATTATATTTTTGATTAAATTGAGGATGTGCAAAGATATTTATTTACAAGTTGGTTAAAAGCCATGAATTATCAAGACCTACATTACTGTCATAGAGGGAGTACTCCTTGTGAGCTGAGTCAATGTGATATTGGTTGTTGGATAAAATAGATTTTACCTCTTCGAATTTCAATAGAGCCTGTTCTTTGTAGGTATTGTAAATTCTTAGAGTTACAAAACGAATTTGAGTGTGATTATCAATAAACTTTTTAAAAGAGTTTCTTGATAAGTGACCTTGAAATGGTTTAACAAGGTTGGATAGAACTTGTAAATCAGCAGTCATAGGTAAAAGTAATTTAATGTGGAATTCAAAGTAGTTTAGTGGAGATTGACATTGTTGTTCTTCAACAGTACTTGGAACACCTTTACATGAAACCAAGGTTTCAATCTTAATACGTTGAATTCTAAATCCTTCGGAAACCAGTTTATTTGCAAGATCATAGGCACGTAATTGAATAGATACCAAATCACTAGAATGGTGATGTGAAGATGTCATCATCTGGTAGGTATAAACCTCTTTACCTTCTTTCACCGTCATATCAGGCAATTCAATCAAAATTGATTTCAATTTATGTGTATTACAAAATGTTGTGAATTTTTCTTGTTCTTGTTGATTACCATTTTGAACAGTAATATGAATTTCAAATAAACCACTGTATTTATTCGGACGAAGGAAATCAGCCATCTCCAAAAGTGTCTTATATTTTGAAGTTCTTATAAAAACTTGGGTGCTAACCAACACATTTATATTTTCAAAATTTAAAAAGTATTTAAACTCTTTTGATAGACTGTTATAAAGTGTGATTATATAGAGATCAATATAATTTGTGTTGTCTTTTATAACAGTTTCTGTAAAATAATAGTCGTTTGGTATATTACTGCCACTGTTCGATACTAAATTCTTTAGATTGTCTTCTAATTGATTTTTTAGACTACTATTATGAAAAATATCAATTATAGATTGTTTGTCAATTGGGTTCGAACCCAATTGTATGATAAAGCCATTTTCTAGAGTTGAGGCATTGGAAACTACCAAATGACTTAAAACATTTTTAAAGTCAGACAAGACTATTTGGATGTCTTTAAAAGACTTTTCATTATTGTTATTATTAGATAAATAAAAAATATTATTATTCATTGAATGCTACATAGTTATTATTATAAGAAAAGCTAAACAGAAAAACTTTTAAAGAATAAATTTTTCTTATTTTTTTATCGTTGTTTATTTTTACAAGAATTTCCATTGAAAATTGGACTTGTGTTCTCATTATCGTCACTTTCCGATGACTCATCATTTCAATATGTGAATTTTCATTAAATTACAAATCAAGAAATATTTTAAGATAGGTGGAGAAAACAATTATACCACCTATTGTTTTTTGAGATCAACTAATTAATTTTCAAAGTGAACAATCAAAAGCGATATCATTCAATAAATGTGGTAAAAATGATATTGAAGAAAGTAATGAAAAGAGAAGGGAAAAACTGAATAGAGAAAGAGAAGGATGCATGCTAAAGAAAAAGATCAGGCATGGCAATTTATTTACACAGTATTTTTAAATGAGTTTACAGTTTTGATGAGGGTACTTTCGATGGCACGCGACCAATACATACCATACGATCTCCTTGAGTTTCATCAATTCCAAGCTCAGTAAAGAGCGTGAAATTCTTTCCCTCTTCAATCTTTTTTATCCGTTCTCTTTCTAAAACAGAATAGCGAGTCTTTTCTGCAATACCTTTCACAATAAACGGATGACCCTCGATAAATGCAGGCCACTTTTTATGATCTCTCAGGGCCAAAATAAGTTTTTTTCCTTCTTCCGTATAAGACCCGTCAATATTTGGTTGGCTCTCTTCCATTAGGTTAGAAACATGGAAAGCAGATGGGGTTGCTGTAGTGTACCAGAGTAAAAGTCTTTGCTGATGAACTTGTTCCCAAGCCTGAGCATCGCCTAAAAAACGCTTGTATAGGTAACGTACAATTCCTGTGTTTTTCTGATCTTGACGTGTTGCGCTTAAACCTATATAGACCGTTGGAATATTTTGCCCTTTAAATAAGACATTCTCCCAGCCGACCATTAAGAAAGTAATAAGCCTTCCGTCTCGTTCTCGAGCAATATAAAGCTTATTGCTATGACTTAGATCACGCTTCAACATTGAAGAAGGATCTTCATAACTTGGAGCAATGATATCTTTAATTTCTTGGAGAATGAAGTGGTTATTTATAAAATCTTTTAGTTCTAAAGTTTGAATATCCAAGGGGATTAAATTTTTACAGAATGTAGCAGTATTCATTATTAATAATGAAATTTTAAACCACTTTTAGCAAATAGTTTAATTAAGTTTATGATATAAATATTATAATATTAAGAAATTGAATTTAAAAATTAAATTTTGAAAATATGGAGTAGTTTCTGTTTATTTTTTAAGGATTATAAAATAGTTCATTTGACTAATATTTATTAGATGATCTATTCACTGTATTATAATTAATGTTTATGAAAAAATTTTTTATCTTAAGTGTTGTAATTTTGTGACTGATGGGAATTTAATTTTTAAAGTTAATTTCTTTAATATTATAAAATTTTAAATTAATCTAAATTAATACAAATAATAAAACAAATTAATTTTTAATATTACTGAGGCATATTCAAAATAATAGTAGTGCTTCTAAGTAAATACCCCCTCTCTCATACAAGTTGTATCATACAACTATTTTTTTTTTTAAACCTCACCCATAAAAGATCTTTTCGAAATATATAGTTATATTTAATATCTCTATTTAGTTTATTTGAAATATCCAAAAGTGTAAAATTTTATTTTTTTGATTTTTTATTAACCTAAACAAATTACATTACAACAACCATTATGTTAAATTCTGACACCAATTAAATATACTCAATATAGTGAATTAAAATGTAAACAAAAATATAATTCAATAAATTAACTTATATAACTGATTGCTGCCGTTTTAGCGTATTGCTAATTACACAGGCCAAAAAAAAAATATAGTGAATTAAGACCAACTGAAAAACTATCATAAATGCATATATTAGATTAGGATCGACATTTCATGGTTTACATGCTATTGCAAGTAACCTATCACCAACTTCAGAATCATCATCTGGTATAGATGTAATTGAAGCTGAAACTTGAAACTACATTGTTTTCAGTCACCGATATTGAACTCCTTAAAAAAAAAAAGTGTTCATAAAAACCTAAAATTTTAAGTGACAGTTGCCTGCTTTTGTGAGGAAAGAAAACTTTGTTGATCTCTTCTTGGATCAGTTTTGAAATCCCGTTTTTCAATACTATAATGAGCTAGCTATGATGTAGATTTTATTGAAGAGGTAAGGCTGATCTGAACTTGATCATTACGATTTTCGTTATTTTTGGTATCTTTAAGTACTTTACTTTTCTTTCAAAAGTTTTTTACAAAACTAGAGATAAAAAATCCTCAAAAAATAAATAGAAACTGCAACATAATTTTTTTTTTTTAAAAATTTAAATTTTTTGACGAAACATATAAAATTACTCGTAACGTTTTTAATTCTCTCATTACTTTTGAGGTTGAATCAACCAGCATTTTTAAGCAATTAAAACTACTAGTATATTCATTTCATTCAATTAGTGTAGTAAATTAATGAAAAATGGACCAAAATCCAAATGAAAATGAAATGGTAATTCATAGTCATTTAATTGAGATCCCACACCACCAACACCACCAAAATGAAGAAGAGGGTGACGATGATATTGTAAATACACAACAACAACCACAACAACATCACCACCATCATCATCACCATCACCAACAACAGCAACAGCACCAACACCACCACCACCACCACCACCAACAACACCAACACCACCAAAATGAAGAAGAGGAAGAAGTCGAAGAAGGTGAGGGTGAACTAATCATTTTGGAACAAATTGATAGCCCACATAATGGAAATGAAGATCACCACGATAATATAGAGCATATTGAAGAGGAACTACATGCCAAGAAGAAATTAAGATATGAACATGTGCCATTTCAACACAGCCATATCATTCAAGAAGATAAAAAAATGGGGAGTGGTCACCACCAAAATAATAATTCTGGTCATATTGTAGAAATTGATCAGGACCATTTGGTAATTGAAGGTCATCATCACCACCACCACCACCACCACCATAATAAAGGAACAGAATCAAATGAAGATTTTGTTGGAATATCTAGTGAATCTTCAAATTTGGTGACAATGATTGTCAACCATCAAGACGGAAACTCTAATGGAACTAGTGCATCATCTCACCACGAAGATGATACCCATCACCATCATTCACATCATACCCATCACCACAACCACCACAACCACCACCAAAGTAATGAAGAACATATTCATTTACATGCAAATACTAACAACAACAACAACAATAATAACTCTAACACTAACAACAATAATAATAATAATCCCAATATAACACCTATAGATTTATCTGGAACTGATATTCATCAAAACACTAATAATAGTAACAATAATAATAACAATAATAATCAAAATTCAAATATTAATAATAACAATAATAATAGTAGTAATGTAATACAAATTTCAAGTGGAGGTGGTGAGATGGTAATTGCACAAGATGCAATGGTTATAGATACAAGTGAAGAGGTTATAAATAGTAATGATGATAATAGACATCTTGAGATGACAGAGATGACAAGTATAACTGCTGTAAAAGAAAAAACTACCAATGCAATTAAACAGAAAAAATACAGAGAAGGTCTTAAAAAGAAACAAGAGGAAATTGATAGAAAACTACGTGATCTATCGGAAGAGAATCGTCTACTAAAAGAATACATTGAAAAATATAAAATTATAGAACTACAGAGAAATCAACTTGCAAAAGAATTACAAAGATATAAATTATCAAATAATGATCACTCAATAGTGAATCTTGATAATGATTTGGATTTTAATGTTGTAGTTGATGGTAATGGAGCTACTACAACTACAGAAGATGAAGATCAACAACAATATGAACAAGAACAGAGTGAATATTTTTCACTAAAATCCAAAGAATTAATTAAACAGCTAAGAGAGAAGAAGAAATTGAATTTTACACCCGACGATGAACACGATGAACCAGAGTTGATAAGTAATGATTTATTGAAAAATTCAAGTAATTCGAGTGGGGGTAATACAAAAGAGGCTAAAACTGAATGTTATGGTATATCCGATGAGAATTATCATGCATTTTTTAATGGTAGAAGAGATATTGTCTTACCACAATTCTCAAAGAGCACTGTAGTTGTATTGGATGAAGAGACACTTATAAATACAAAATCACTAGAATGTAGAGGTCAATCAACTAGTGGTGTATGTTTCCGTTGTGGTGATCTTCGAAAGAATTTTATACTGAAAAGGGAAGAACAAATAAATTATGAACTACAAATTCAACAACAACATTTTCAACAACAACAGCAACAACAACAACACTATCAACAAATGCAATTACAAAATCAACATATTCATCATAATCCACAGTTACATATGATTGCCTATCATTTAACACATCCAGGTGGAGGTGTACCTCCACATCTAACTGCACCACCTCCTTTACCTAACAACACCATCCCAAGCAGTCTCTCCAGTAGCAATAGTAATTTATCAAATAATTCACCTAATCCACAGTCAAAAAGAAAACGAAATTCAACTAAAACTCCCACACCTATACCACAAATGAATCAAATACTCACACCTCCTCCTCCTCCTAAACCATCTGCTAGAAAGCAAAGGGCAACTAGATCTCAAACTATACCCACTTTTGATGATGAATAAACATCTATATACATATTATATCATTATTAATAACCCTTACATAACTTGTTTTTTTTTTCAAACAATTATAAATTTGGAATAGTTTTATTTGAATTAATTTAGATGATATTGTTTTAGAACATTTCTTCATCTTGAGTGCTAGTGATACTGGTGTTATTGGTGGTATCAAAGAGTGGTTCATCCAATAGATTGATATTAGATTTGTTAGTTGAGCTATCATTTAAAAATTGTAATTCTTCATCATTAAAAAGAGAATTTGGTTTGTTTACAGAATGATTTTCATCAATTAAAAGATCATCATCGTCATTCAATGATTTTTCAATATCATCCAAATCCAATAATAATCCATTGGTGCTGGTGTTATGGTTACCATTAGTTTGTTTTTCTTCTTCAACTTGTTGTTCCTCTTCTTCTTCCTCTTCTTGTTCATCATCTTCACGAGATTCAATAATAGATTCGTTAGCTTGATTATTTTCTTCAACTTGATCTATAACTTCATCAACATGTTCATCTACTTGTTGTTCTTCAACTTGTTGTTCTTCTTCTTGCTTTTCTTGCTCTTCATGTTCTTCTTCGTGATGTTCTTCGTGTTTTTCATCTTCACCAACAACTTGTTCTTCTTCTTGCTTTTCTTGCTCTTCATGTTCTTCTACTTCTTCATGTTTTTGTTCATCTACTTTTACTTCATCTTCTTTGTCGGACATGATTAACTCTTCAGTTTCTATGTCATCAATAGTAATTTCATCTTTAGAGATTAAATTATCAAGTTTATCAAAAGAGTCCAATGAACTTAATACTGGCTCTGTTTTAACAACTTCTTTTTCTTCCTCCTCTTCGACTACTTTTACTTCTTCAACATGTTTCTCTTCTTCAGTAACTTTAACAAGATCAACTTTAACATCTTCTTCTTGTTTCTCTACAACAGCGTTTTCAGTGGTTGTAGTAGATTCTTGTTGGTCAACATCATGTTTCTCATTATCTACAATAATTTCAGTAGTAGTAGTTGTTTCTTGTTTATCTTCAACAACAGCACTAACAATAGGTACTAATTCATCAGATTTCTTTTCAATAACTTTTTCATCTGGTTTCTTGTCATCAGTTTTCTTTTCAGTTGTTGTTGCAGTTTTAGTTGCAGCAGGTTTAGCTGTGGTGGCAGTAGTGTTTGCTGGTTTTTTAGTTGATGATGTAGTTGGTTTAGATGGCTCTTTACCTTTTAATGCAATAGGTTTAGTTGATGTTGCAGTTGGTTTGGCAGTAGTAGTAGTAGTTGTAGTAGTTGTTGTCTTTTTAACAACTGGTGAAGTTGGGGTTGAAGTTGATTTAGCAGTACTTGTGGAGGTAGTAGATTTTGGACTTGGTGAACTTGTGGCTGATTTTGATACAATTGTTGGTTTTTTATCTGGTGTTGATATACTAGTAGTTGTTTTCTTATCTGGTGTTGATGGTGTAGTTATAGTTGCTTTCTTTACCTCAGTAGATTTAACAGTTGGAGTGGTAGCAGTAGTAGTAGTTGGTTTCTTTTCAACTGGTTTACTGGTAGTGGTAGTAGTTGTTTTAGTAACTGGTTTGGAAGTTGTTGTAGTGGTGGTAGTACTAGTGGTTTTAGTAACTGGCTTAGTAGCAATAGTAGATGTAGTTGTCTTAGTTGTAGTTGTTGTAGATTTTGGTTTATCAGTTGCTGTGGTGGTTGGTTTCTTTGGTGCATCAGTTGTCAATGTTTTACCAGAACCTTGTTTAACGAGTGGTGGAGTAGTGCTATGAACATTTGTCAATGAACCAGATTTGTTTAGAGCTGCAACAGTCTTATTTGGTAAATGACTAATGACAGACTGTGGTGATGCTTTTTGTAATAAATCATCATATTTAACCTTGAGCTCCTGATTAGAGATTGACAATACATTGTATGTTTCCTGAAGAGTTTGAAATTCTCTCACAGTCTCTGCTAACTGTTTCTTACAATCTTCTAATTCCTTTTGAAGTTTTGGTACATCTACACCATTTCCTATTGACTCCATTTCCCAATGAATTAAACGAATACAAAACTATATAGAATGCAGATATATAAAAAAATACTGTGTTGGACTAGTAATAGTGGAAATAGAGATAAAGAACTAAGGGACTCAATTGAAATCTGAAAGCTTCACAATAAATTACAAAATATTTTTAAAAAAATTTTCTAACAAAAAAAAAACTTACAAAATATCCAAAATCAAAATTATTTGAAAAAAAGAAGAGTTGATGATGTAAAAGAGACGGATTAATTCGAATTAATTTTGTTTTTTATTGCTAGTTGAGACTGAATTTTTGTTTGGATGTGATTTTTTATAGACAGCAAAATAGTAGACAGAGGCAATGGTGAAAAGAATAGTACCGAATATCCAAGTGTATTTAACCTCAAGAGGGAATGGGATAGACCAGAAATAGGCACCGCCGTATTTGATGCAAATTAGGACCTCTACAAATATAGTTGCAATGCAAATCCATGCCATGGTACCAAGTCTTTTGGTATTCTTGTCGGTTGCAAATTGGTAGTATTCACGTAGACCTGGTGTACCAATGAGACACCACAATAAAAGTCTGTAAATATTAAGTGGGTTAGGTGGGGGAATCCACAAAAGTGTTTTTAAAAAGAATGCGTTAAGTTCAATGACGGAAATGAGAATGGTTAACATGATAACCGAGACAAATCTTCTCCATTCTGATAAAATCTCCCAATGGAATTCATCGAATCTGTAAGGAGTGAATTGTTTTGCTACTCTTAATATAATATTAGAGTTTTGAGAGGTAGTAGATGTCTGTGAAGATGGTTGTGTACCTGCACCTGAAATTGGTTGTTGTCCACCCCAGTTATACTGTTTCATCTTTAGATATTTAATAGTCTGCAAACCCAAGAAGATACCCAAAGCATTACAAACTAGAATATCCAAAATAACATGATCCCACCAACATTCTGCAAAGTTTGGTAGATAGTGTTGGAATGTCAATTCGAGTAATTCAAATGTTATACTTAGTACCCAACACAATGCAGAGTCTCTAAGTAACAGAGTCTTACCCCACCATCCAAATAAATGTGCCCAAATAAACTCATCATTAATAGTGCTCATTAAATTTGCAAATTTTGAAGTGGGGTGATCTGGTGTATAGAGGTCACAATTATCGGCGTAGGATCTTTCGGGTAGCGGAACTCCTAATCTTGGGTCCAACAACTTCATCAGAGCTCTGGCGTCGCTTGCAGAGTGAAATAGTAAAAATACGAGTGCACATAGATACAATACACCAACACCCATAACAATTCTCCAAAATGCTGGATGTGGTCTTACAAATAGACCATCACGCATCTGTAACATTGAAAATAGTAAAAATGCTGATATGGCCCCCAATAGACCTCTATACATGAAGTTTCAATTAAAATTAGAATTTACAAAGTGATTTTAGAGGGTGATATATATGTGGGTAGATGAATGTATAAACTTACACTTTAGTACTATTGATTTGATATTCATCTTGGAATGCAAAGTAAACTGTTACAATCAATGCAACAATCAATGCAAATATGGTGTGAGGTTTACTTAGAAAATTTAATGGGTCCTCATTAGTGTTTGAATTATTACTGCTACTAGATGATACTTTATTCATTGTGTATATAGGAGCTACTGTAAGTCCAATGTCAAAGAAATCATATGATATTTTTTTAAAAATTTTTATTTTGGGAAATTTAAATATAACGACAGTTGAAATAATTTTATACGAATTACGTCTAAACACCCCGCAAACCACACTCTATCACCTAACTATAATTGATAACTTCATAATTTGGTATCAAAATATTTATACAGTGGAAAATCAATTGCAATACATCCCACGATTTAAAATTGAGATATATAAAAATAAACATGTTCTAGAATTCAAAGTTTGATTTCTTTTTTTTATTTTTTTTTTTAATTTTGAATTTTATATTGTTTTTTTATAATTAATTAAATTTTAGAGTTTATACATTTATTTATATAAAATCATCAGAACGGATTTGGAAATAGATTTTAGAAGTTTTAGAAGTTTGAACTCTGCAATTCAATCTCTAAACCTCACAATAACAATTTAAAAAAAAAAACAAAATTATTTTGAAAAAAAAAAAAAAATTATTTATTGTTTTACATGTATAAAGGAGTAATTTGACTAAACACCTTTAACAACAATACCAATATCAAAAATAGAAAAAAATTAAAAAAAAGACAGAAACAGCAGGAGGAAAGAGTGTGTTTGTTTATTTATTAAAATTTTCAAATAACAATTATAACAATATTAGTAATATAAAAAAGAGGAGAATATTGAAAAATATTGTGTACAGAGATTAGATATAGGAACCTCAAAAAAACATTTAACATCAATAACACAGCATTAGTAGTAAGAAAATGGAAGTCAAAAGAATGGATGACTATCATTTATTTGAAATTAAACCAAATAGCTCAATTATAGAACATTTTAATAATCACCCAACATGTATTGATAAGGAATTTAATGTAAGTTTTTTATTTCATTTTTGGTCATTTTTGCATATTTCCCTCCTCCTCAAACTCTCAAGTATTAGCATAGTATTATAGTAATAGTAGTAGCACTATCGAATTTATTTAAACAGTTAATATTTCTCAATTTCTTTAGAAGACATTTTTTTTAAAAAAAAAATCATATCATACTGGGAGATATGGAGGTTATTTGTTTTTTTTTTTTGAAATCAAATTTCCAAACAAATTGAACCAATCAGATGATTGCAAGATTTGGTTGTGATTCACCAATAGAATCATACACTAACTCAATGATGATTTATTATATCTAGTTTATTTTACAAAAAACAGAACTAAGATCAATAGAATCCAACCCAGATAGATTTAAAACAGCACTTTTGGATAAAAATAAAACCAAAAATAGATATTCTAATGTATTACCTTGTATGTTTAACTCCAACAAACTCAACTAGATAATAGAAACTTAATAACTAACTTCTAATAACAAATTCAATGAATTTACAAAACATAACCCACACAACAACACATAAAATAATTTATAGACGAAGATACCAGAGTTAAATTAAATATAGATGATTTGGATTTAGATGAAAATGATGATCCAGAGGAAGTAACAGATTATATAAATGCAAGTTTTTTGTCAGGAGGCAATTATATTTGTACACAGGGACCACTATTGAATACTATAAATGATTTTTGGAAAATGATTTGGGAACAGAGAAGTAATGTCATTGTAATGCTAACAAAGGAAGAGGAAAACCACAAAATTAAATGTGATAAATATTGGCCAGATGAAGGAAAGATACAATGTGGAAGATACCAAATCAAATTTGAGAATAAAATTACCATTCCAGAGATTAGTATCAGAAGAGAGTTCACACTGACTGACCTAAAGACCAATCAATCTATTTCAGTAAAGCATTTTCAATATACAACATGGCCTGATCATGGGACACCAGTGTCGACTACCAACTTTCTAAAGTTTGTTGGACATGTAGATCATGAGGTTAGAACTGGTCCAATAACTGTACATTGCAGTGCTGGAATAGGACGTTCAGGTACATTTTGTGTGATTCACAGTGTCGTTTCAAATTATATTAAAGAATATGAAGAGAAGAAATTACCACCTTCTCTTAATTTACCAAAAACAGTTGTAGAATTTAGAAATGAAAGAGCTGGTATGGTTCAAACCAGAGATCAGTATCGATTCTGTTATTTAGCAATTTCTGAAACCATGTCTGCCACCATTAAAAAGGATCAACGTAAGAGAAAAGGGTTGTCTTACTCTTATTCTAGTATTCCAATAACTCCAAATCATGATAACGATAATGCTACCACTACTGCTTTTCAATAATTAAATAATAATAATAATAATAATTTATAATTTTATACTATACTATACTATACACTACAACCTCTACCCTCCCCCCTCTCCAACTACCCCATACTAATTCTTAATTACAAAAGCACTAAAAAAAGAAAAGAAAATAACAAAGTAGAAGACAATGAAAAAAAAAAAACCAAAAGAAGAAATAACTCCAATAATGTTTAAATCAATTTATAGCAGACAGTTCAGTATAAATAGACCTTTAGTAACAATAGACACCAAACATAGGAATACTTTAAACCACAATATTATTTTCCTAAAAAGATTATTTCTTTTTTTTTATTTTTATTAATTATAATAATAATCTTTACACATCCACAGTTTATATATAAATAAAGAAGATACCGATTCTTTCTTTTTTTTTTCAACACCACCCAACATTTCAAGAATTCTTCTTTGTGTACTTACCTCTCATTGTCTCCCATACCGTGGTATGTAAAAACAGATATTTTAAAATTTTAACACAATTTACTCTATCGAAAAACAATTTTTACTTAAAATAGAAAAACCCACATTTTAAATTATTTGAATATACTAAAGTACATATTTCTTTGTTTTTTTATTCTTATTTCTTCTTTTTTAAAAAGTTTTTAAAGTAATCTATAGAATATATATCTTGAAATGGAATCACCTTATTCAATTAATAATATAACATGCAAAAATAATGTTGAACAAGAGTTTTCAGTTAAAGAGTATAATGATATGTTATTAAATTCACATAATAAGAATCAATCTATAAATCCTAATATAGATGACTTAAAAGGATCTTCTCCTGATATTGATAAATATTTTAAAGTTGATAACAACAATGATTCAACTTTGGAGAAAGAAAAATTGAATTCAAAGAATAACATTGACAATTTTATAAAGATTTCTTTACAAGATTCTCTATTACCAACTTTAATGAAAAATATGACTTTTGACCAAAAAGTTCAAAATCTTTCGAATAACCAAAACAATTTAAATAACAATAATAACATTAATAATAATAACTATAATTTAAATTTAAAAAAAAAGGTAAAGAAATTAAAGAGAGAGATTAAATTAAAACAAAAATTGTTAAATAAGACAATAAAAAAGACAACTATTGGTGGTGGAAATACTCCAAAACCAATTAAAAATGTAAATGAAAGATCATCACTAAGTTCATCGGCACCATTGATATATAATAAGCCATTAAAGAATGAAAGTATATCAACTAGTTCAGTGATTTCACCAATTTCATTGTCAAATGGTAACTCACCATTAGGTAGTTCACCATCAATACATTATCATTCACCAATACCATACCAAAATAAGATGTCACCTTTACCTTTAAAACCACAACCAATTCAGCAAACAACCTCAACTCATCATTATCCTCTAATGTACAAGTTACAACAACAACAACTACAACAATATTACAATCAATATTATCAATACTATTATTCCAATCCATGGTATTATTATCAACAACAACAACAGATACACAATTTACAAAATAAAAAATAAAAATAAATAAAAATGTATATATATATAAACTTTGTAATTTTAATAATAATCGTTTGTAAATTCTATATTTTATTTATCTTGATTATTATTTTCAATAGTATTATTATTATTGTCATTTGAAGTATCTATATTACTAATTTCATAGAATCTTTGTGTATCTTGATTGAAACCTAAAGGTATACTACCAAGATGACCTGAAAATCTATTCTTTTTAATGTCTAGATATTTTTGATCTTTAGTTCTTTGGAAAATAATTACATTGTCAGCTTCTTGAGTTGCTTTGGCAGTTCCAAAAATATCATTAATGGAGAGAGTTGATTCAGTTTCTTGTTTACGAGGATGAATAACTACAGTGATATGTACATTTTTCTGAGTTGCAAATTTTCTAAGTTTCTCAATGGATTCATCCATGGTATCAAATTTCTCAACACCTTTAGCTTGACCAGACAACATAAACTGCAAGTTATCTAAAATTATATGTTCTACATCTTGAACATAGACTGCATATTCCATTGCATCTAAAACCTTGTCAACATGAGTACTTCCAAAGAATCTCAAAAAGTATACAGGAAGGTTATTAAATTCATTGGCAATCTCTGGAAATTCTTGTATGTTCTTTTCTAGATTCTTATTGGCGAATTGAGTCATCATCTTTTTAGCTAATCTTGGAACTGAAAGTTCAAAGCTTCCCCACAGTGTACGTACACCTTGTTTACAGAAATCCAAAGACAATTGTGTGAGTACTGATGTTTTACCAACACCAGTTGATCCTGAGAATACTGTCAATTCACCTTTTCTATGTCCTTTTAATAGTCTATTAAAAGTAGGGAACCATTGAGACTGTTTGCCTACCACTGACATTGGATCTTTTAACTCTGCATGAATAATTGATTTTACATCTGAAAAACCACAAATTTGGTCATGTGGTATAGTTTGAGATGACAATAGAATCTGATTTAAATCCTTTCCCATTAATAATGCATCATTTGCATCTTTTGGTCCGTTAGGGTCAGACTGTTTAGTTGATACTATAAAAGTTCTTTTTATACCTAATTTCTCAGCAAATTTTAGTGCACCTTCTTGACCTGGTACATCATCATCCATCCACAAATAAATCTTTTCAAATCTCTCTAACATTGGTAATAAAGTAATAGGTAGTGAATTAGCACCATTTGGTAGTGATATAGTAGGAATACCAGTTTTTAGGTAGACTGCCATTGCATCATATTCACCCTCTGTCAAAATGATCTCTTTAGCATCTAAAGGTACAGTATGCCATCCAAAGAATCCCCATTTACCACCTTTAGGCTCAATTCTCTGTAGAGCCTTTTCTTTAGTTGATCTTAATTTACATCTAAGTGCCATTACATTACCTTTACTATCCAAATAAGTCCAAGGGAATGTAATACACTTATGTTCTTCCCATTGATCATTTACAAAAAATGACTGTGATGTAACACCAACTCTATAGAGCTCTAAAACTTCCATTGAAAGTCCTCTTTCGCCTTTTTCAGTACCTGTTAATTTCTTTATTACATCAGGATGATTTTTCAATTCTGCCGAGTATGCATTCAATTTTTTTAAATCCGTTGGATTGATGTCATCGTAGTTATTATTGTTATTTGCATTAGAAGTCTTTTGAATTACACCCATTTGGTCTAATGTCAAATCACCTAAATTCACTTTCAAATCAATCCAAGATCCTTTATTGGCACATCTGTGACAAAAATATGCAGCAGTTTCTTTAGAGATATATAGTTTCCATAGATTATCAAATTTCCCTTTTGTATCAGGGCAAAAAGGACACTCTTTAATGATAATCTCTTGACCTACAATCTTATAAACTAACTTTTTTCTATCTAGATATTGTAATATATTATCTACATTAACTTTATAGTGTGATGAAACAAATGTATTATTATTATAATTATTACTATTCAAATTATTGGTTGGTGTATTGGTTGCATCAATTATAGAATCTTTAGTATATTTGGTAAATGGTTTTTTAAGATGAGGATATTTTGATATTAATGGTTTATAAGAAGAAGGACTTGTGGTTTGAATGTTTTTATTTTGTGGAGATATTGGTGTTTTCTGATTTGTAAATCCTTTCACTTTTACTTTAGTACCTTGCTCATTTGAGCCATACACCTTAATTGAGGTGCAGTATAACCTTATTTCAGATAGAAACTCTTTTTGGAGTTTGAAAATCCTAGTGGATTGTAACATCTTTTAAAAAATTCTAAGTTTAAAATTTTTTGTATAAAAAATTAATTATTCAAATATTTTTTATATTAAAGCAATTCAAATTTTTTTTATTATCTATCCTGTTTCTAACTTGCTTTATCTAATGTGTTCTGACATGATCAATAGCTTTCAATAGTTCTGCAAGTTTGGATTTTGGTTTAGATCTAGAATGCTTTAGAAAATTGAAGATCTATAGATGTGATATTATTGTTGTAGTATTCCATTAGGTTTTGATTAGTATTTTATTTTAAAAATATTCCTCCAACACTTGTGATAGATTTAATCAATAATTTGCCTAAACAAACAGTTATTTAAAATTTTTTATTTTGGAAATTTAACGATATACCTTAGATTTTATTTTGTAGATATGATGTTTTTAGTGAATCATAAATCTTTTAATAATATCAAAATTAAAATTTGCTAAGTTATATGGACTGAGTTTTTAAAAACATATTCCTTAAATGTACAAAAGACTTTTTTTTTTTTAAAAATAATCTAAAATCCTTATTTAGAAATTAAATTTATTTATTTATTTGAAAATTTTTTTTATTTTAAATACAAACTAAAGTAAAGTCTTAGATAACAATTAATTCTAAACAGAGACACATAGTCATAATATAAAATACAATGTTTGAAAAAGAAGAAAAGAAAATTAACAAACAAATTGATAAATTAAATTCAGTTTCATGGTTAGATAGAGAATATGATCCAAATCGTAGAATAACTGTGTTGACCAATGAAGATTTCTTTGATACTTTATATTTTGACAGAAAGGAAAGAATCTGTGGTGATGAACTAAAATAAACTAGTTAGTCTAGCAAATCTAAAAACCTCCTCTAACAGGTTCATGTGCCAAAATAATTATAAATATATAAAATAAATGAAATCAACAACACTTTGTAAATATAAAATTTAAAATTAATTAATTTTACTTTTTAACTTTAAATCTATTAAGTCTTTTTAATATTCAATGATAACTTTAAAGGCTGTGAATGGTTAGAACCTTGTGAAGACTGCGAGGATTGACTTTTTTTAATTGGTGATGATGGTGGTAATATTTGTAAAAGTGGTGGTGTTGGTGGTGCATTATTGTTAGTCTTTGGTGTTGGTAAAGCTAATACAAGTTGATTATTATTATTATTATTATTATTATTATTATTATTTGTTTTTATATTATTGTTAGACTGATTATTTAATAATTCTTTTACAGATATCTCATACTGCAAAATGTCGCCTATCAATATTAATTCCAATTGCGCATAGTGTGTTTCATTGATAGATTCTAACATTACTCCAGAAATCTTATTTTTCTTGAATACATCTACATGAGATTCTAACTTACAAAGCTTCAACCAATCACCTACTTGTTCACAATTCCATTGACTATATGTACTATTATTATTATTATTATTATTATTATTAGTTGTAGATGGTTTCTTTGACCAATCTTTTAAGGCAGGTATTGTTAATTTGTATTTATAAAATTCTACATTGTTAATTTCAGGTGGTAGATATATTTGATTAACTTTAGATGGATCATCAAAATCATGGTTATATTGATAACCAACTGCATATCCCATGTCTTTCATCATGGTGGTTGGAGCGTTAATGAGATGGGTTGGAATTGGAGGTGAGGAATGGTTTTTTAGAAAATGTGATGTGTTAGCATATGCCAAATCAAGTGAATTTGATTTTGGAGCTTCTGAGAGATAGACTGCAGATTGTAGGAGTGATACTGTAGATTCAGGCATTCCAACATATTTACAAGCTTTATATGCACTGACAGCCAATGTCAATGCATAAGGATCTGCTAATCCTATATCCTCGCTAGCCATTCTAATCATACGTCTTGCAATATACAAAGGATCAGTACCACCTTCTAACATTCTAGTAGCCCAATAAACAGCAGCATTTGGATCGGAACCTCTTACACTCTTATGCAATGCCGATATCATTTCATAGTGATTATTTCCAAATTTGTCATTTGCAAGATATGGTTTTTGTAATAGGGTTCCAAGTTGATCTTTAGTGATTTTAAAGTCATTTGATTGATTGTTTAGACTGTATCTTTGAGATTTTGTTGCCATGTCAATGACATTGATGGCAGCTCTAGCATCACCATCAACAATCTCAGAGAGTTTATCAACGGTATCCTCATCTATTACTATATGTTTATTCATGTTTTCTGAGACTGCTTGAATGGCTTTATTTATAATAGATTTGATATTCAAAGGTGACAATCTCTCCATTCGAATGACATGACATCTAGACATTAGAGCTTGATTCAATTCAAATGAAGGGTTTTCAGTAGTTGCTCCAATGAGAACTATAATACCTTTCTCTAAAGGTTCCAATAGATTATCTTGTTGAGCTTTATTGTACCGATGAATCTCATCAATAAATAAAATTGTAGGATTTTGTGTCATTTTTAGATGATTAGCAGCTACTGAAATATGTTCTTGAAGTTCTTTTTTACCTGAAGTAACAGCACTAGTTTCAACAATTCTATAACCTGATTGCTTAGCAATTATTCTTGCTAAAGATGTTTTACCACAACCAGGACCACCATACAATATCATTGAAGGTATTTCACCACTTTTTATCAAATTTAAAAATACACTATCATTTTTTAATATACCTTCTTGACCAACAAACTCTTCTAGAGTTACTGGTCTTAGCATATCAGCCAATGTAGTGTATTTTGTCTTTTTAATAGGTGATGTTTTAACATTATTTCTCAATGATAAACTATTAGCATTACTATTATTATTGTCATTATTGTTACTATTGTTATTGCTAATACTTTGATATCCTGCAACCTTTTTAATCGTTAGACCGGAGGTTGCACTGTTAATATCACTATTCTTATTACTAATAACAGTAGTGTTATTTGAAAGTTGATCTGGTATAATAACTAATTCTTTATTTTCCACAGCTTGATTTGCTTGTGGTTTTGTACTCTTTATAGTTACTGATGGATTAGATGCTGGTTGATAAATAGTAGTTTTTGTCTGTGTAGAATGTAGTTTCTTATTTGATTTTGTAGGTATCTTATAAAATATACCTGTTTTTGGTGGTACCACTTTTTCTGTTTTGGGTATTGGAGTATTAAAATTACTGCTATTATTATTATTAATAGGTATATTTGGTAAAGGTTTGAAAATAGATTTGTTGGGGTTGGGTAAATTTAATGGTGTAGGTAATGATAGTAAATTTTGTTTCGATGATGTTACTGCTTGTGTATTTTGAGGTTTATCAAAATCATCAAAAACTAAATCCTCATCGTATATCTCTGTAACTCCTGTTGGCAGATCAATATCATTTAACTCTTCATCATCTAGTTCAATATCAAATTCATTGTCTTCACTATTTTCTAGGAGTCTCTTCATGAGATCGAATAGGTAAAATAAAAAAAAAAAAAGAATTTCATGGAAATGGACTAAACCCTCATCGGATACAACACCAGTTACTAATAGATTCAATTAATATAAATTTAAAATAACAAAAAAAATAATATTTTAAGTTAATATCTTCTATATTTAATTTAAATTCTAATTAACTATTGCTTTTTTTTATTGGAAGATAATAAATTGTGAAGTAATAAAATCTTTAGTGGTAAATAATAAAAATAGCCCTATTTTTTTTATAACCCGAATTATTATTACAATATTTATTTAAAAAACGAACGTTATATCATAGAATATGATGATAAAAAATCCCTTAGTTATTACCAGAAAAACATCAATATTCTAAATTTTTCTGAAGATCTTCATTTTTCATTAAACAAAATTTTGTTAACAAAAAACTTAAACTTTTAATAAATTATAGAATATGATGATAAAAAATCCCTTAGTTATTACCAGAAAAACCGTCAATATTCCAAATTTGGAAGGGAAAGGGTTCAAGTTCATTAAAAGTTTAAGTTTTTTGTTAACAAAATTTTGTTTTTAAAAATAAACAATAAATTTTCATTTATTATTTTAAATATTTGTTTTTTTAAATAATGAATGTTATAGAAGAAGTGCAAGATATTCAGGATCCATTAAATAATATTGATCCAATTAATAATAACAATGAAAACAATAATATTATAAATAACATTGAAAATATCAATAACAATAATCAAAACAATAATATTATAAATAACATTGAAAATAACAATAACATTATTCAAAAATATTTTAATTATATCAAATATAATACAAAACAAATACTTTTTGTAATAATAATGATATCAATATCAATAGTGCTTTTTAGAATTGGTTATAGCAGATATATTGATAAATCCATAGTAATATTGGAGCAAAGTTCAAACCGAACAGTTAGTTATGAAAAACAACCCAATTCTATTGTTTTTAATAATAGTAATTTTACGGATTTACCCCTCCTCTATTTTAATCACCAATTTCAAAATTTATACGATAATGTTTTAGCATCTAATACCTATGAAATTAAATGTAAAGAATTATCAAACATATCAAGTTCATTGAATAAATTGAATTACAAATACAATGGAATAGCACCATTCTTAACATCAATTGGTCGAATTAAAGAAAATTGTGAAGATCATAGTGTGTTATATAAAAAATTGGTTAAACAATTTAATGCATTGTATAACTTGATAAATGCAGGTATTAAAAATTTGATTATGACTAATATGAATGAAGATAGAATTCATCATATTGGCAAACAACTGGTTGATTCTCATAATCAAATACAAGATTTAAAGGTAAAAGTTGTTTTAAACTACAATGAATTTAAAAATATCTCAAGGGTATTATCAGTTGAAATTAGTCAACATGAAAAGGGTACCGATGCACTAGAGTGGAAGAATAATATTGATTCAATGGCCAGCATTATATACGAAAATCAAACCTCGTATTGTATTTCAACTGCCATGAGATTGGGAGAGGCTAATACCCTGTTTTTAGATAATAGCATTTATATGTTAGAAATTGACAAAAAGCAAGAAAATCTAACGTTGAATATAAATCATCAAAAATTACAATACGAAGAAGCAGTGACCTTTGAACAAAAAAATCGTTGGTTAAAATCTCTTTACAAATATATATCTAATGCTCCAAATGAGACTGCTGAAGAAATTAAGACTGTTAAAAATATATTGGAAGACCAAACCATTAATTACGAGTTATTAAAAGAAAAAGTAATGGTACTAATTAGTCACACTTATGCTATTATTGAACAACTAAAAATTCACATGTCAGAATGTGAACCAGAAGGTAAAATTTATATAGAAATGGAGAATTATAAAGCTTTGATAAAAAGTAATTCAATTCCCAATATTACAACAGGTGATGAAGTTTTAAAACAAAAAACAATGACCATGAGAGAATATTCTATCCTAAAAACTAATCTGGTTGATATAGCACAACATTTATCCATCTTGGATACTAATAATCCAACAGAAAATTTAATTGATCTTTATAATGATCATTTGGGTACTTCACTCAACACTCTCAATGCCTATTCCTTTACTACCTATTTCCAATTCATTTTTGGAATGTATACAGAAATAATTGCAAAAACCTTAACTGATTTAAAACAAGAGATGAATTGGTTACTTTTTGTAATTAATAAAAGTAAAAATATTAATATCAATTAATACAAATACAAATAGATAAATTTTTAAGTATTTATAGTAATTTCTTTTTAAAATCATTCCATAATAAGATTTTATTCGATTTATTCCGATAATTTATAGAAAATTATTTAATTAAAAATATGATTAAGTTTGTGATTGTTGCTATTGTTAATGCAAAATATATATATTTTAACTAGTTTTAAATAAGACAAAAATGGATTCTCTGGTGTGATTGGTATTTTTGCAAATAATGTAAATGTAGCACCTGGATATCAATTATCTTTTACTGAAAGTTGTGGTAAGGCAATTGATTACAAGAATCAACAAATATAAATTTTGATGGTAGTAAGATGTTCTATGGTCAACTCTATGCCTTTGGTGCTACTAGTACTCAATATGTTTTATCAATGGAACGTATTCTGAAATGCCATTGTCTTAACCAGGTATTTTACCAACCAACTTTACTTAATTACCAAAAGTCAGACTAGGAAAAATATAAAGTTGATGTAATTCTTAATAGCAATTGTCTGTAAAATTAAAAATAATGGAGTGAATGCAAAATCACTGTAGTTGATCAATTTCTTATTGAAACACATAATACAGGCGCGAAGGTATGATTATAACGTAAGTATTGTTATTATGATTGATATAATATAAATTGTGATTGATGATGGTGTTGATCAATTTCTTATTATTGAAAAACATATGATAGTTTAAAGTCAATTGGAGGATTTTTCTAAAGTAAATTATTTATTGATCTTTTAGAAAATTTAAATAGGATTGAGATTGAAGAGTAAAAGGTCTTACAAAAATACCAATATATTCCCTTTCCCACCACTGGAATGGTTCTTTTTGAGATGTTTTATCATTTTGATAAACATTTTGGTTGCTAATGGATTGAGGGTTAGGTGTCCATTTTGAGAATTGGTAACGGTATTTTTGAGCTCTAATATAGAGTGGAGGTGACTCTAAATCAAATGGTGAGTGATAGATGAGGGACTGTACCTCTGCAGACCCCTGTAAGAGTTTAGCCATAAAATGAATCAACCAAGACTGTGTACGTGAATCTTTGGATAATGCTGCAAACCACATTTGCCAATCTAATCTTGGGTTATGTCCAGGGAATATAAATGGAGGTGGATTATAAATATTACCAGGTTTATAATAGAATTCATATTCTTTCCAATTTTCACCATCCATAGAACCTTCAATTATAATTTCATAACGTTCTGTTGTAACATGACTAAATAGACCGTAGGTTCCTGTAAGATGGTACAATGACAATGTGGAATGTACACGAGTGATAATGGAAGGTACTTGCTGTTTTTGGAAGTATTTTGAACAATTATACAAACTACTGGTTCCAATGAGAATGAATACAAAAGGAACAAGTAAATTCTTACTGTTGATACTTGACAGACCTTGTGATGTTGAGCTCTCAGTTTGTTGCTCTTCAGAGTGTTTGTTCTTTACAGTCTCCATATCCAAAAACTTTTGTTTTATAAATCTTGGTAGATAGGCTTGCAAATCAACAAGATAGAACTGGTCATCAAATAGTAGTACACAAAGTCCAATAGTGAGGTAATTAAAGAAATTGTAGTTTCCAGTGAGAATTATAGCACATTGGTAGAGAATAGTCAATATAGATGCTGAAATATTCAAAAAACGTGGGGTTGCAAAATAGCAAAAAGGGACTAGGATTTCCATTACCAAAACCATCATGGCTTCAAATTGGTGGTATATGGATGGTGGGAGCTGATGTGCATACCAAGAGATGATGTTGGGGATACATTGTGTCTCGTAGTGGTAGTACATGGCTTGAAGGGATGACCATATAGGAGTCAATTTAACTAAACCACTACCAAACATTAACCTAAACAGCAACCATTTATATAGATACCTTATAGGAGTACTTGGACGACTGTCATATTTGAAATTGAATGGTGAGAGGAAGATAGCAAGAAAGAGTGTCTCTAAGAGTAACTGATCCCATTGGTAACTATAAAACTGTTGACCAACATCCACTATACAGTAGTAACAAAACCACATGAAACCCAAGAATGTTGCATGTGAAGTTGTAAACAATGACAAGGCACTGAAAGTCAGACCTAGACAACAGAGTAGATGAAGCATATTGTTCACTGAAATACCTAGATCCTGTGTGAAAAACATCCAAATCTTGTTGATTTCATTCTGTTCTACTTTTTCACGTAACACTTTACTAACTGGTAGAATACCATCATCACCAATCAATCCTTTCACTTGAATAAATGAGGAAAAGAATGCAATAAAGGTTACTGTTGTCAGTATCTTTAGGAATATCCATGTAGAAAGATAATAACTATTCTTTCTTTTTTTCTCTTTGAATTTCTTTAATTTATTATTTTTATTTACTAAATCTTTTACATAGTTTTCATCCTGATTATTATTATTTGTTTTATTGTTATTAATAATTGGCTTCATTCAACTGTTAAATTTGATCATAAAAAATTAAATTTTTTAAAAATATGTTAAAAAATGTGTTGATTGGGACATTCTACAAAATGGTTATTGGTTTAAATTTAAATTCTTTATTTTAACTTTTACATTTTAATATTTATAGGACACTAACAAATATTTATTTTAAAAAAATCATCTTAAAATTTAAAAGTCATTTTATAAATATTTTTTTAGAACTTCAATTTTTTAATTATTTATGAGAATATATATGTCATATTAAAATAATACTAAGTTGTCTAGAATTTCATCTATTTTAATAACTTTAAAATAAAATTTCATTTAACAAGATTGGGTTTATTTATAAATTTTTGTTTTATTTTTTATTTTGAAGTTAATAGAGTCACATTTGATATAAATTATGAATAATAACAGGACAATTGATACACAAAATTTATCTGCACTGCAGAGACTTGATAATAAGATATATGGTGTATTAGGTACATCAACACATGTGTCAGTATATATTTTTGATGATAGTAGCAAACAATGGGCAAGAAAAGAGGTAGAAGGTACACTATTTGTAGTGGCTAGAAATGAATATCCATGGTCAAAACTAATTGTAATGAATAGATTGAGTACAAAGAATCTAGTAGAAGAGGTAAATGAGAAACTTGTAATTAAATGTCAAGGTCAATATCTAATCTACAAGAACAACAATGAAATCAATGGTATTTGGTTCTATGAGACTGAAGATCAAGATAAAATATTTAAATTACTAAAAGAGATTCAAAATAATCCACCTATACCACCACAACAAGCACCACAACCTATACCACCACAACCACCAATGGGATTACCACCAATGGGATTCCCAGGTATGATGCATCATGATTATCAAGGTCATCCACCACCATTTCCAGGAATGATGCCATTCATGGGTGGTCCTCCACCTGGTTTCCCATTACCACCAGGTTTCCCACCAATGGTATCACCTCAAAAAGAATTATCAAATACTAATTTACATAATATTCCACCTCCACAACCTACACAACCACAGCCATCTCATAATGGTAATAGTAATAATGTTCCTATTATGTTAGCAACTTTAATGAATTCTGTAAAAAATACACCTTCTTCCTCTAGTAATACAATAACAAAAGAACAATTAAAAGAGAAATTAAAAGAGTTGGTTAATGATGATAATTTTATAAATCTAGTTTATCAAAGTTATATAAATACTAGTCATATAAATAATCAATAAATAATGCTGTAGGTTTAATACGCGTATTTGGATAAACCAATAGCCAATCATTTATTTATGAATAAATATTTGAAATGATTAAACACTTTACAATTGTATTTTTCTCTAGATATTTTTGGTTGGGAGTTCCTGCTGGTAGTATTAGGAAACAATTGGATCTACTGAGACTTAACATTCTGCAAGATGCTTGTGATCCAGTACTCTTTGCTGTAAAACATTGTTGTTGGAAATCCCATGTCAATTGGGATCTGTGGTATTCAGGTCTTTGCAAATCTAATGGTATTCTATCAGAGAGTTTAGCTTCAACCATTGGTAAACTAAATTGAGTGAATCCAGAGAGTTTTCTAAGTGCTGGTAAAACAAAAACATAGAAACAAACTACGGAACTAACGGGATTACCTGGTAGTGAGAATACTAAGGTTTTCTTTTGAGTTTGCTTATTGGTAACTGTAGAGAATGTCAATGGTTTTCCAGGTTTCATATTAACTCTACCTATATGAACTTTACCAATTTTCTCTAGAAGAGGTTTAACTAAATCTAGTTCACCCATTGATACACCTCCAGAGGTTATAATGATATCAGATTGAGTATTCTCAATTGCATCTCTTAGTGAATCATAGTTATCAGGTATGATTTTAAAAGATTCTTTACCACCTTTCAATTGACAACATTGACCAAACTGATTATTTACATCTCTAATTAGTGTTTGTAGAGTTGGTGAATTGGTGTCTCTTATAGTACCTTTGTTATTGTTGCTATCAATTTCATCTTCAAATGGAACTAATTCATTTCCAGTTGACAACACTGTGATTGTAGGTAACTTAAAGACCATCAAATTTCGAATTCCAAGAGTTGCCAATAACCCAATTTCACTGGATCCAATCTTGTCACCTTTTGATAGAACTTTTGAACCTTTTGAAATATCACTTCCTACAGGTCTAATATCTTGACCAGAAGAGACAACACTCAAAACCTCAATATAATTTTCAGTTAGAGTTTTGGTATCTTCAATTTGAATAACAGAGTCATATCCTTCAGGTACACGTGCACCGGTTGTTATCTTTACACAATATTTCTCAGTATTTGTCTCTGATTGATTTTCATTTGTAGTATTAATTGGACTACCTGCAAAAGAGTCACCTAAAACCTTGTATTTACCCAAACCATCTTTAGCATTCAAAGCATAACCATCTTTAATACTAGCTCTAAATTGTGGGAAATCAATATCAGAATGTACATCTTGACCTATGATTCTACCAAAAGAGTTCATAGTCTCCACTTGTTCCTCACCAATACCTAAATCCTCACATTCTTTCAATATAGTTTCAATTGCATTATTCACTGCAACCATTTCGTATTTTGATTCATTTTCTTTGTTCTTTCCAGAACCTCCACAAACATGACCATGTCCATGGCTATGTGAATGTCCTCCATTACCACCTCCATGATGTGTTGGTAGTTCTTGTTGTTGTGTAGTAAGATGTGGTTGATTTGAAATCAAATGAGATTGGTCAGGTACTTGCTCTTGACATATTAAATCAATAGCATGAGGAAGTGCAGGTAAAATAGTTACTAGATTCTCTCTAACGGCTTTAACACTACCAGGTAATGTAACAATTAGAGTCTTATCTCTTATACCTGAACAAGGTCGAGAAAGCATTGCATGTGGTGTTACATCCAAAGATGATTTTAACATTGCAATGTCTATTCCTTTAGCTCTTTTATCAAGTAGTGGTTTAATAGCTTCAGGTGTCAAATCTCTAGGTGAAAAACCAGTACCACCAGTAGTGATAATCAATTTAAATTTTAATTGTGTCCATTGTGTTACCATTCCTTGTATAGATGCAATACTATCTGGCACCACCTTATAAACAGTAATAAATCTATCGTTTTCACTCAGTAATGGTTTATATTGATTCTTTAGAATATTTATAATTTCTGGTCCAGATTGATCTGTTGCTTTACCTCTAGATACCCTATCACTAATAGTTAAGATTCCAACTTGAAATTCATTAATTTTATTTACACTGCTTGACACATTATCTTCTGTATTTTGTATTGTACTACTCATATTATTAGTTGGTGTTGTTGTATTATTAATATTATTATTATTATTACTATTTGTATTATCACTGAATGATGTTAAAAAATTCAATAGATTGTTCATAAGACGTTAATTACAGTGAAGCTCATTTAAAAAAAAAAAAAAATAATTATATTATATATTATATTGCTTTTAAAATCATTTTAGTATTAATAGATATTTTAAATAATTGACAAGAAAAACCATAGTTGACTTTTATTTATTTTTAAATTGCAATATATATATATTTTTCTATTATCATTTACAAACCCTGCAAATTTACATCTCTTTAGAAAAATATAAATTACAATAAAATTGATAAAACCTTATTCATTGTACAGGTTTTTACCCCTAGTTAACTAAATCAGACAATTTAACTTTATATGAATATGTTTCTATATACAATAAAATAAAATTATTAATTATTAATTTTATAATCATTCAAACAATTATCTATTATATATATTTAATTAAATAATTATTTATAGTATCTAAATAATACAGAATAATGAATAACTTAGGTAGATATAATTATTTTATAATTTTGGAAATATGTTTTGCTGTTTTATTAATAATTGGTTTTATTTTTAATTAGTATCAAACATTGTAGTGTCGGTGGGATCATTTATTAGTGATTTTATTTCCTATTCTCAACTCTCAATTACCAATCTTCAAGATTTACCATCTCTCTTGATAATGCTACTATTTTTATTATTTATTACAGTTTTGATCTTTGATAATGTGTGATATGGTGTTTGAACCTTAAAAAAAAAATTAACTAAATATGTATTAAAACATGAATAAAAAAGTAAACCAATTTAGTTCCTTTTTATCTTGATTCTTCTGTTCTCTTCTTTGAACTTTCATTATCTTCATTATAGTGCGTAAATTCATGACCCAACAGAGATTTTATAACCTTATCAGCATTTTCCTCTGTGGACAGTACTGATTTTCCTTTTTTCTTATTTACAATATCATCCAATAGATCATCATCAGGTACTATATCTTCTTTTACTTGCCAACATTCCACATACTCTACATTGAACTCTGAAGAAGAAGCAAGAGGTGGGTTACCAAATGTAGATGATATCTCCTCACCACCTTCAATATCCTCATCACGAGTACCTTTACTATGACCCTGATCAAAAGACTCATCAATTACCCAACCAAAGAGATAAGGTACACCACCCATCCCAATACCATTATACAATGTCTTACTTAGTGTATTCAAATATTGAAAATTAACATCAGCACCTGTAGGTCTATAAACTTCAATCTCAGGATGCAATCTAAATACAAAACCCTTTTCAGTACCATAGAACTTTGGGTACTTTGGTTTCCAAGGTTCCATTGCAAAACCTCCAAAAATATGTCCTTTATCACCCTCTTCTTTTACCAATACTATCGTACTGCCTTTATCAGCAACATGATGTACAAATCTATTAAAACTGTGACCATCTCTAGTTGAAGAGAACAGTAACTTCCAAGTCTTTCTAAAGTCGTCATTTGGTAAATAGCTATTTATTACTTTTATATATTGATCATTTAATAGTTTACTACTAGCATCTAATTTAGGTATCGGTAAATCCTCATCAATATAGTATTTCTTTTTTACTTCTGGTTGTTGTACTTCAGTAGTTATTGATGTATTTATATTCTTTTCGTGATGTTTAGAGGAATTTCCTCCCATTTGTAATTTTATTATAAATTAAAAAAAAAAGAAAAAAAAGATTTATGATTTAATAAAATTTGACCTGGTAAAGAACATTTTCTCTTATTTTTAAGAATTCATTTTTCTTATTCATCAGTATGTTTTTTCAACAAATATTTCATGTAAAAACTTTATATATAGATCCAAGATATCCAAAATCTAAATATAAAAAAAAAAATGTGAAAAACTCTTAAATATCAATATCAATTTCTAAAAAAGGAATTATTTTTTTTATTGAAAAAGACTTTTTTAATTTTTGAGGAACTTTAAAAAAAATTTTAGTGGGTCATTGTCTAACTAGAAGAAATGCAATATCAACAAGATTTAAATAAATTACATTTGTTTCCAAGAGCTGATAAAAAACATAATTCACCAACACCTACAACTCAAACTAGAATTGTTGGAACTACTTATATCAATGGACAACCTGTATATGAGACTCCTTTAGACAGAGGTGCATATGCAGTACCAAAGACCTATCCCCCTATAGGTGGATTTAAATTACCACCCAATCCTGCAACATTAAATTCCATGATGGCTCTACCCCCAAATTGTCAATTAATTTATGATCCAATTACACAGAGTTACAAAGTACTCCAATCTAAGGCTTCAACATCATCATACCCCATGCCACCTACACCACCTGCCATTGTACCTCAACCTACCTATTACCAAAACCCACCACCTCCACCAATGAGTCAACAATTCCCACCATACCAATTCCCAACTACCTATATACCAAATAAACAACCTCCAATGGCACCAATAGACATTCAAAATCAACAATTTTTCGAACTACAACAACAAGAACAAGAATTCAAACAATTCTCAATGCAACAACCTCCAATTCCACCTCCTTCTAATCCTATTCCAATGAATGAACCTATTTTCAATCCAAATTTGGCACCTCCTATACCACCAAGTCGTATTTCACCAGAGTATCAGAGTAAACATCAAGAAGCTATGAATAGTCAGCAGCCAATTCCACCAGTTTCTCAGCAGCCAATTCCTCCAATGAATGTAGGTGGTGTATCTCCTTTACCACCTCCAACACAATCACAACAACCTGTAAATATAAAGAATAATACTACAAATTCTATAAAAACCCAAGACCAGATAAAAACTAATGGATCTCCATTAACAAAACAATATTCAGAATCGCATATAACTCAACAACCTAGTAATATTGGTTTAAATAAATTCAAATATCCAGTAAAATCAAGTGAATCTACACAATCACCATTAGTATCCAAAGAATTTCCAAGTACTAAAATGGACACCAACTTAAAGAAAGAAGATAAAGAACGTTTAGAAAACAGAAAGAAACGTCTAAATGAATTAATTACCACTGAGGAATCCTATTCTGACTCTCTTGAGAATCTTATACTCTACTTTAAGATTCCACTAGAACAAGATCTACAAAGACTGAATTTAACTGACCGTGATATCTCTATCATTTTCTCCAATATCGAAGCCATTCTAGTTGTCAGTAAAGACCTGTTACTAAAGCTTAAATACCGATTTTCTTTACCACCCGAACAACAATTAATTGGTGATCTCTATATTGAAAAATCACATGAAATGAAACTCTATTGCGAATACATCAACAACTATGAAAAGTCTATGAATGAAGTGCAGAAAATTGAAATGATAGACCCCAACTTCTTTAAGAATTGTCAATCAAAATATAAGTCCAATTTAGATATTCGATCCTACCTAATTATGCCAGTACAAAGAGTACCAAGATATGAACTGCTTCTGAGAGATGTACTGAAATACACTAGTATCGAGAACCCTGATTATAAGAATCTAGAAGTTGCCCACCAATCCATTAAAGAGATTAATGAATACATTAATTCACATAAAAAACTAAGAGAAAATCAAGATAGAGTTGTAACCATCAGTCAAGAACTTAGAGGTATACCAGAGAGACTGAATTATTTGTTATCTTCGTCCAGAAGATTTGTACGTGAAGGTTTGCTAGATATCACATGCACACACAAGAAATATAGTGGTACATTCATGGTTTATCTCTTTAACGATCTCATCATTCTAGCCAAACAACCTAGAGTTAGAAAATCAAAAGGTTTTGAATTCCATGCTGATATTGATCTAAAGAACTCTGAATTCAAAGATCTCACCAATAGTGATACTGAATTTAGATTTATATCAGATTCACAAGGAAAATCACCATATATCTTCACATTTACAGCACCAAATAACCAAGAGAAAATGAATTGGATAAATGATCTTAGATTACTTGAAGAAGAAAGAAAACTTTCCATTGTAAATAAATTTAATTTGAATTTAAATTAATTTCCAATATTATTACAAAATGAAAAACAAGCGCTCTAAAATCTTGGGTCTTATCAATATTTATTATTATTTATTTATGAATTTATTATAAAAAAAAATAAAAGATAGTATCAAATATGATAATATAAATAATAGAGTTTGGGGAGGAGGGGGTTTGAGTTTATATTAGATGATATGTTCAATTTCTTCTAGATCTATTGGGAGTTGTAGTAATCTCAGTTTCCATAATTTCACCACTGTTATTTAAACTAGAAGAAGATGAAGATGAATCCATGGAATCATTTTGGTTGGTACCAGTGGGGTCAGTGGTGTCTTTAGATGGTTTACCTCTTCTATTTTTTTCTTTTTCTTTTTCTTTCTCCAACTCTTGTTTCTTTAAAAAGTTTAGATACCATATTCTCTCTTCAGCTGCTCTCTTTTCGTGTTTTTTGAGATAGCATTCATCAGAGGTATCTTCATCACTAGAATCATCATCAACATTCATATTTATATTATTATTATTAATATTATCAATTTCGTTTGTTTGTTCGGTTGTTTTTTGTAGTTGTTCATGTTCGATTTCATTATTACTATTGATGATATCTAATTTACTATTTGACTTTCTTTTTCTAGCTGGATATAGTGGAGGTATTATTATATTACTACTACTGGTTCTTCTAGTTAAAGGAGTTGAACTGCCATTACTACTACTACTATTATTCACATTATTATTATTTATACTATTATTATTTAAATTATTATTATTATTATTATTATTATTATTATCTGTTTGTTGTTTATGTTTTTCAATATCTTGTGTTTCTAAAATTAATCTACAATATTCCAATTCGTCAAAGTCATCTTGCCAATTTCCTTTATATAATGAATCAGCAAGAGTTTTATAACCATCACTACCAGTACTCTGGAACTCTGGTGTCTCTCTAAATGAAGGTGTCAAGACATTATAGATTTCTCTGACGATTGGTTGTGGGTTTATAACAAAGGAGGGGACATATCTATATTCTTCCTTCTTGGGTGTTTTTTTTTTTTAAGGGGTGAAGGTACTAGAGGTACAATGGGTTTTGGTGACTTGGGTTTTTTACTTTTTTTTTTCCCATTGCCATAACTGGTGACAATGGTAGACCATCATTGATTCCATCATGTTTCATCTTTATAAGTTTCCTAGGTCTTTTGGTGATTGGTGAATCACTACCTGCTAATTGAGGGCTGGGCATTGGTATACCATTACTACTGGATGTTGTGGTTGTAGTAGTTATTGAATTACCAGTTGAAAACACATCAGGTAATATCTCTGTACCACTATTATTAATGCTACCTGTACTCTTTGATAACTGATTCTTTTCATAATCTTTCTTTAATATACTATTTAAATTCTTTTTTATATTATTGTCAAAACTTTCAATATCATTATTTTGTTCAACTTCACTTAATTTCTTTGGTCTTGGTGTTGGTGCTTTTCTAATCTTTAATTCATTATTAACTAAAGGATTATTAACTGAATCTCCATTTTCAAGCTATTAAACATTATACACACAATTTAACCAAATTAGTATATTTTTTTTTTTGATTTTTCAAACATATTGAGAACTTACTCTTTTTCTTTTACAAGCAGCACATATACAGGTTTGTAGACAAAATGGACATTCCCAAGGTTCAGATTGTAGTTTTAAATCATCAACTTCTCTATTGTAATGTTTTGATAGGCAAGTGTTACAAAATCTTTTGTTGCACTTTGGTTTACCCAAGTCAATAGCTTGACATTGTATATATTGGTATTTAAGTGCCTTACATTGATGGCACCATCTACCACCATCTGCAGCATTCTTTGCATTCTTTTTCTTTTTTGCCAGTTTCTTTTCTTCTATTTCTGTGCTGGGTACACCCTGAGTAATATTATTGTTATTGGACTTAGATGGTTTTTTAATGCCACCTGAACTACCATAACTTGATGTACTGTTAGAAGATGTAGTTGGACTACTCATACTATTCAATACACTACTTGAAGGAGCTGAATTTATAACACCACCATAAGTTGAGTTCATAGGGTCAATCATCATCATATCATGTGATTTCATTTCAAAAATATCATTTTCATCAATTTTGTTATTATATATATTGTTGGCATTACTGTTGTTGTTATTGTTATTATTTGTATCGGTTGTTTTGTTAATATTATGTTTAGTGTTAATAGTTTTACTTGATTTCTTATGATGTTTCTTTTTGTTTAGGTGTTTAGCATTATCTAACATTTCTGAATCTGAATCTGAATCTGAGATTTCAGATAGATCTGAAAATTCAGAATCAGAGTTTGAAACACTATCAGAGCTATCAGAGAGTTCTGAGTCTTCGTCTTCATCCATAGACTCATCTGTGGTTGTTGAATTGTGGTCCCTTTTCAAAGGGTTATGGTTATGGTGATGGTGATGGTGATGATGATGGTGATGATGATGATGGTCATCATGATTACTATTAAGTAACCCTTGAGGAAGGATGTTGTTCATTGAAACTGTAGTTGTACTAGTAGTACCTATATTCAAAGCACCTAAATGGTCATCTTGACCTGGTGGTTGAAGACCCTGGTTGATGCTATGTACTAAACTATTACCACTATCCTGGTGATGGTGATGATGGTGATGATGAAGGTGTCCATTAGACACCACACCATTGTGAAGGTCTCTGTGATGGTGATATCTAGGGCTTGATTTACCCAAAGGTGAGGGAGTTGCCAATGCTGAATGAAAATTCAGAGTTGGCAATAGAGATTGAGGTGACTTTGAATAGATATTGCCAAAGTCAAAAAACAATTTAGAAGGTGAGTTACTGAGGTCACCTAAACCTCCTTTCTGATGATGATCAAATAAATGACTTAAACTCGTGTTGGCACTCAAAGGTGTTGTAGAGTGGTTCGAGTGACTTGACATGGAGGTATTAGGTGTATGATTCTTTAAAAGTGACTGTGGAATACTGCCTCCACTGCCACTATGTATATTAGGTGAATCAAACACAAAGGTATTCACAAACATACTAACTGGTGAGTTCTCTACCATGTTACTATTGTGATGGTTACTAATTGGTATATTGATAGGTGAACTTATACTGGGTAGTGTTGTTGTTGAACTATTATTATGACCACTAGTATTCGTCTTCTCACCACCAATTTCAGGTGACAATGGTGAGTGGTGTGGTTTTTTATTGGTGTCTTTTTCTTCCATATTGTCACTGAATATCATTTTGTATAGTTTTTGTGTGGGTTTTTTTTTACCCGTGAAGTTGGGAAGAATCTATTAAAAAAAAAATTATAGAAATGTATATAAAGATATAGATTGTGTCACAAAAATAAAATTTTAAAAACTGGTGTAATTTTTATGAATATGCAAATAATAAGGAAAAACTAAAAGTGCAAAGTTAATGTATATATAAATAGAGGTGTGAAGTGAATTTGTGTTTTTTTTTTTAGAGTGATTGTTTATCTGTGTGTTTGGGAAATTATTAAGGATATCTATTTGTTATTGTTGAGAAATGTGATATATTTAGATAAATGTTTTTTTTTTGGGAAATTTAATTGTTTTAAATCATATCTTAATTTAATTCTTTGATGATATTGTAAAATATTATAAATATGTGATGAAGAATTCCAAACACAGTGAAAGATATCAACAATTATTAGAATTACTTATTATCTAAAAAATAAAAAAAAAAAATTAAAAAGACTCGCTTTTTTGTCTAACGGCCAATTTTTTTTATATTTTTAGGTTTGAGACACTAAATACCCTTCACCCTCTTTATTTTTTATTTTTTATAGCCTTTATATTACTTCAACTTCAAAATAACTGATTAGTGATTTGAAATTTTTTTTTCTTAAACATGTTTTAAATTCAAAAATTATTAGTTATTTTATAATTATAATCTATTCGAGAAAATATCCTATAGTTTAGATAAGAAAACAGGATAAAGTAATATTGGTGTAAGAATTTTCTATCATCTCAATTGGTTTAAGCATCTTTAATTTCCATTTGAAATTATGAGGTAATAAATAAACAATTTAATCAAATACTATATTTGATTATTTTAGTAATTTTTCAAATTTTCATTTCCTAATCAGTGATTAACATTTAAATGTGTTTATTTTTCTAACAATATTAATTAAAATTTTATTCTTTGAAACAATAACATATGTTAGTTTAAAAAATGAATACAAATTTAAATTTAATTTTTTTTTTTTTATTAATAAAATATCAAATTATGGATCTACCACTACCTTCTTCTCCATCTCTATTAAATATATTTACTACAGCTAATGGTATCCCTGTGAACAACCCTAACAATGTTGGTATAAACATTGCAGTAAATAATCCAACCAATCCAGTTACTACAACAACGACAACAACAACAACAACAACAACTAATAATGTTAATACAACCACACCTCTTGTAACATCAATAGTAAATAACCAAAATAACAGTAGTACAAATTCAACAGTAACAAATATTGCTACAAGTTCCACTGCATCACCAATTAAGGATGCAGCTAATGATATAACTATTACTATTCAACCTAGTAAGTATTATAGTGTTCTACACTATTTATATTATATAAAGGTATTAATTTATTTACACAAAACTAGTTGGAATACAGATATACGGATTACCACCATTTCTAATGAGAAAACATACATTATTTAAAAGATTATTTTCACACGTTGCACAGAGATTCACAGTGGATGAGAATGAATTGATATTTACATTTCACGATAGAATATGTCCAAATCAATGTCCAAATGACATTGGATTAGAGAATGGAGATATCATTTGCGTAAGAAAGATATCACTAAAAAAGAAGATATCCTATGACTCTAAACAAATTAATTATTCTGGTTTTGTTAATAATATAAGCTCACTATATGACAGTCCAAGTTTTAGTGATATAACATTTATACTATCTGATAACTCTTCCATTTTTGCTCATAAAAGTAGGTTATGCTTATATTCAGCTGTTGTTGTCTATACAAGGTTACCTAACACATTACATTTGTTACATTAGATATTTTATCATCCAGATGTGCTAAATTTAAAGGAATGTTTAGTTCAGAGATGGTAGAGAGTACCAAAAAAGAAATTGAGATTAAAGATCATAAAGCACCTGTATTTAGAAAGATGATTGAGTATTTATACACTGACAGTTTGAATGAGGATAATATAGAAATGATATTACAATTGATCATTATTGCTGATGAATATATTCTAGATTCACTAAAATCCCTGTGTGAATCCAAATTGATATTGGAAATTAATCAAAATAATGTATCATCAATTTTTATTCAATCTGATATATACAATTGCAAAAATCTTAGAAAGGCCTCTTTAGATCATATACTATCCAACATTAGAAAATTAGTAACCAACAAGGATTTTGAATTGGTATTTATTAATATTACAGTTTAAACTGAATGTATTATGATTCTAATATATCTTTTATAATTATATAGCATCTTACAGAATCACCAACATTACTATTTGAAATTCTAAAAGAAATGGCACCTACTTATGAAGGTTCACAACAAAAAAAGAAGAGGGAGAATCTTTTAGAGATCAATAATACATAATTAAGAAGTAGTGAACCTGTAGAGGAGGGAGGAGGAGAAGAGCATTTTGTAAATTAGATTATTCTTTTATGGTGGAATAAATAATAATAATAATGTATATATTATTTTCAAATACAACAAAAACCTTATTTTTGTTGTTTTGGTCATTTCATTTCATTTGGTTTGATTGTTGTTATTTTGTTGGTGTACATATATAATATATTGTTTGTGTTCGTACTAGTATTTATTATTAGAATTTTTAATAAATAGTGCAGAATCTTCGTCTTCATTCAACTCATTAACTATTTGAACATCATCACTTTTAAGTACAGTATCATTGTCATCATCCATGACTGAAGTACTGTTATGGTGATTATTGATAGATGTTGAAGTAGTGGCACCATTATCAAAACTGTCGTTATTATCAATTTGATCATATAATGATGTTTTACTGGCACCATTCAAAATCTCTTGAGCTTGTAATGTGTATTGTTGTAATTGTAATTGATCATTCTCCATTTCAATATCTTTAAGTTTCTTACGTTCATATTGATCCAATTTCTCTTTTTTCTTTTCCTTGTGTTTTGAAACCATCACTGTTGCAACACCCGCCAAAATTACAAAACCACCCAAAATATTGAGAACTGTCAAACTTTCATCCAAAAATATTCTAGCCATTATGGTGGTTGCCAGTGGTTCCACTGTGAGATATACAGCAACTGTTGTAGGATCAGTCTTACCAACTGACACTGAACTTGCCCAAAATGTATATGCAGTTGCGAATATTGCAGTATACAATATAACTAACCATGAGAATAGATTGATATCTGAGAATGCTGCGTCTATATTCTTTGTAGTTGAAAAACATATTATAACTACTATAGGTGTTCCAATTAAGAATCCCCATGCTGTACATTTTGCAGGATTCATTCCACCTGTTACAACCAATGGTCTCTGTGATAGTAAAAATATAGCATATGCAATGGTGTTTCCAAAAAAACATAGGTTTCCAAGTACTATGTCTCTGGAGCTTTGTGAATCTGATTTTAAATGTGTGAAATCAATCATCAGTATAGCTCCAACAACTGCAACTCCAATACCTATAAATTTCATTGCTGTCTTTTTTTCATATCCAATCAAAACTGCAAATAGTGTACTGAAAATTGGAATTGCAGGTTGTGTAATTGCTGCATTTGATGCTGTCTATTATTATAATTAATATTATTATTAATATTTTCTTTGAATTTCAATGGTGGTGAATAGTGGGTTTCCCCACCATTTTTAAGATAAAAACTTACTGATAAAGTTAACCCAACTAAAAATAAAGATTGATTTACTGTTACTGCAAAGAAACCAGATATACATAGGAATAACCATTCTCTTTTGGTAGGTAGTATAAAAATTTGGTCACGTGCAGTTACTAGTGCTAGTAACCATAGTAGAGGTGTTGCTATAACCAGACGAATCATTAAAAATAAAAATGCTGGTATATTCTTTAATGCAACTTTAGCCAATATGTAAAATACTGAGAACACTAATTGAATGGATAGTAGCATTGCATGTGTCTTTATAGTTTCCCTATCAATCTGTTTTACCTCTGCTTTGAATCTACCCCACATTGTTAAATCCATTTTTACCATTTTAAATCTATTTACAAATGATTATTTCCTTTTCTGCTTCTTATGGAAGTTCTGTAGAAAAAGAAATTTAACTAATAATATAATTATTTAAATACAATAAAGTTGTACAACACTACAAAAATGTAATCTAAAATAAATTAGATTTGTTTGGTGAAACGATTTCCCTATTTTTTTATTTTTTTTTTCGTTAAAAAGGGTGATATGATTAAATATTCAGAAAAGAAATCTGAAAGTGAAATAAAAAAGATATCAAAAAAAATCAAAACTATTTTCACAAGTACGTTTCAAGTTCGTGTCAATTGTTGATTCAATGGAATTACTATCAAGTTCAATTGAATCACTACCACAACAACCACCAGGTTTCAATGTTATATTTCAACATGTATTGTTACTCTTATTAGTCGTATTTATAGTATTAGCAGTCTTAACTGCGATCACCCTCATTTCAAGACTCACTAGAAAAGATAAATACCAAGTAGGAAAGAAACTATCTCTAAGAACAAGATGTGAGGTTTACCTAACTGTAACTGGTATTATTCAATGGATTGTAAGTGAATCAGGGGCATTATCTAATCCTAATTTCAATTGAGGTTCTAATAATCTATATAAACTAAAAATAGGAAGGTATACAAACAGTACTTAGTGTACTATCAGTTATAATATTCATTTATGGAACTTATCTTAGAAAGAATCCACCAAAGTTTTATATATATTTAGAATTTGCATTGACTATATTCTTTACATTACATTGGATGTTGGACTATTTCATTCATAAAGATCGTTTAAAGTATCTATATAGTTTATTTTCACTGGTAGATTTATTTACAATTCTACCTATATACATTGATATTGCCAATGGAAGTTTCTTTACAGAACTATCAACATTTCAGTTTCTACGTGTACTCAGAACATTTAGAGTTCTAAGAGCAAATAGAGTATTACATTACTTTAATGATATCACTCAATATCTACTAAGAGTAGTCATTGCAATTTTTACATTTATAATGATAGTTGCTGCATTTTATATGAATGTTGATGGTATGTATACAATTACCTATTCATACATACTACTATTAACAACCCACTAACTTTTGATATTACTATTATCTATAGTATCACCTATAACAGGAGGACAATTACATTTTCATGAAACTATATATTTTCTAGTTGTTACATTGACAACTGATGGTTATGGTGATATACATCCTACAAATGCAGTTGGACAATTAACAATTACAGCATCTGTTATTATAGGTGCTGTATTGATACCCTATCAAGTTTCAAAACTCTTGGAGAAATTTAATAACTATTCACCATACAAGAGAGATTTGTCTAAAGATACACTTCATGGACACATTATCCTATGTGGTGATATAAACTTTACATCGTTATTAGAGTTTTTAACTGAATTCTATTTGGAGAAATATGCACAGTTAAAAAAGACTATTGTAATTCTCAGTCCTACACCACCTTCGGATCAATTAAAGATCTTATTGTTACACCCATTCTACAAGAACCGTTTATATTATCTTGAAGGATCACCTACTATAGAGGCTGATTTGATTCGTACACGTTTTTCAAATTCCTCTTCGGCTTTTATATTCAGACCTCTGTTTTGGGAGGAAGGTGACAGTACTGCAATTCTGACGTCGTTGGCAATGAAGAATCTAAAGGAACGTGGTCCAAAGATCTTTGTTCAGCTACTACATCATGAAAATAAGTATAAGATTTCTTCGAAAGTTAAACATATAATGTGTATAGAGGATTTTAGAAATGGTATTTTGGTGCAGTCTACTTTGTGTCCTGGCTTCAGTACACTAGTTTGCAATCTATTTACATCTAGACAACCCGATCCAATGAATGACGACGAGAAATGGATTGGGGAGTATTGTAATGGTGCTGTTAATAGTATCTATAAAATACCAGTACCTTTAGCACTGATTGGAGAGACTCTTGGTTATGTAACTTCTATAATGTACAGTGGTGCTAAAGCTTTGGTTTTAGGTATTATAGACGATGATGATGGATCTTCATCGGATGATGATAATGGATTTCCATCTATTCCAACATCACAATTTCCATTAAATTCAACAGCTACACAATTACCAACAACAGGTGGAACTCAATTGAGAAAAAATAGATTTGTAATTCATCCTCCATTTTCAACTATATTGACATCGTCAATGAATTTAATTATTATTGCACACAGTCCCTCTGCACCTACATTTAAACCTAATGTTCCATCTATCATTAGAAAATCTGAAGATTCTGATCTAGATCAATCTACATTCAGAACTCTATACAACAAATTATTTGTACCTGATGAAGCAAGACCATTTTCAGAGTTACATGATTCATCAGATCACACAGTAATCTTTAATGATGATGTTAAATCATTCTTTACATCAACATTTACAGCAAATAATAATATTGAAATGGATGTATTAAATAGTAATACTAACAATAATAATATTCATAGTATTGGAAATACACCAATATTAAGTCCAAATTCAGCAATTAATACATCATTGACAACATTGACAATGGACAATGTTCAAACATCACCAAAATCAAATTTACCAAGTCCTATTCTAAAGGATCAAATGGATGCACAAGCAATGAATGAAATAAGTCTAAATGATGAAACAAATCAACCAATTCCATTGGTGGCACTTTGTAATAATGAATTTGAAAGCAATTGGAATGAAGTGGTTGCTACTGTCATTGAATCTATAGATTCAAAGAAACCTCATATGGAATCTATTGTAGAGGATTTGAAACCAGTTTTGGAGTCTATAGAGAGAAACAGAAATCTAGATGAATATTCTGAAGAAGAGAAAGAAGATAATAACTGGAAAGAGCATATTATAATATGTGGTTCAATTAATAGAATTGATCTATTCTTACGAGGACTTCGTCAGAAACATATTAGTGATAATATTAATCATTTCTATTTCCTGATGAATCAACAATTTAATATTAATATTAATAATGCAAATCATCATGAAATTCCTCCAATTGTTATATTGCATCCTGAGGAACCTGACATGAGCGACTGGGAAGATATAGAAGATGTATATTTTGTAAAAGGTTCACCATTGGAAAGAAAAGATTTGGAAACTTGTAAAATCAAATTGGCATCAAAGATTATCATTCTCTCTGACCCTTATAAACCACATAGATCATCACCTCTAACTGATAAGACCTCAGTTCAATTGGATTCAGATACTATTATGGCCTATTTGGAAATTAATGAAATATTCTCAAATAATCAGAACCAGGTATCCTTTTTAACTGTAGAGTTGGTACACGAACCAAACATTAGATTTATCAGTAAGAATTTCAAGGCCATACAAAACACCAAAAAATTCAAAAAGGATGAAGAGGAATTTGAAAAACCAAATTATTATATAACCAGTGAGTTTGCATCTGGAAAGGTTTTGACTTTGACTACACTAGATTCTCTCATTTGCCAATCCAGTCATCAAGAGTATCTATTAGATGTTGCAACCGAACTTGTACTTGGTTGCAATGGTATAAAGAATTATTACAAGAAGTTTATTAAATCTAATATGGATTCTACTGATAGTGATACTGATGATGAAAGTGAAGGTACATCTTCTAGTGGTGGTGTAAACTCTATTCAACATAGTCTCAATCATACGCTTTCACAATCTAGCGCTAATAATCCTAATAATCACAGTTATTTACATGGACCTCAACACAGTCACCAAAACCATTGCCTATTGAATCAAATTAAAGTTCCAGAACAATTCCATGGACATACCTATGGTGAGTTATTCGAGGGTCTAATTCACAAAAACATTCTACCATTGGGATTATACCGGTGTAAAGAGATTACAGGTGCTCCAAATCCCTATGTATTCACATGTCCTCCTTCCTCCACTACTCTTCATGAAAATGATTTAGTCTATATTCTCTATCATCAAAATCAAATTTCCAAATTGGAATAATAAAAGCAACGGTGGATCTTAAATATACATAATGTCAAAAGCTAATTATAGACTACATATAAGTTATTGTATTATTTTATTTAATCAGATCTTGATGATCTAGAGACGAATTTAATTGATTTTCCACTGGTATATATATAAAATTTCTTTTTCAAAGCTATAACTGTGACAATGATAATGGAGGCACCAACTACTGGGACTACTATTACAACTGGTAACAGCCATTTCTTTTTGTTATCTGATTGATTACAATTGTCACCAGAGTCATCTTTGTTTGGGTTGAGAAGCACAGAGTAATCAGGGTCAATAATACACACATTACAACGTGGCATTTGAATACCTATATCCATTGACTCCTCATCCATTCTTAGAATTGTATTTGATGAATAACTTACACGACCATCAGAGATTGCAACATCTAGGAATTTACCATAAAAGACCACACCATTTTTAGTCATTGTCAGATATTTTATTGTGGATCCTGTGGAATTACCAATTTGCAAGTCAGCTGGTTTATCACTACATCCTCCAGCAGTTTCTTGATTTTGTTGTAGATTAGTTCTCAAAACTACTCTAAGATAGTTTAATGAAGAGTGGTATTCCCAATTGGAAATATTCATGGAGAGTTTAATAGCGTTGGCATCTAGACTATGTGTTTTACCTGCAAATTCATAGGTTCTAGGTTGACGTGATAACTGAATTGTAACAGTGACTGCTGGTGAGTCTTGATCATTATGATATACAATAGTATCCTCTGAGGTGCTATTTGATGTCCAATTGACAATTGGAACTTCATCCACTACTTCTCCTTTATAATTAACTTCTTGTATACTGTGAACTTTGAAGTCAAAGGAAATGTCTTTGAATGCAAAAGTAGCTGTAGGTGTTGATGGTGCCATGATCATTGAAAGTTCACCATTTTGGCTACTATCCATACCTTGCATATTACATGTTGGACCAACCCAATTATCAGTACATTGGCAACTTCCATCTACACATTGACCACTATTCTCGCAAGGATTGGGACATGTTTGAACTGGGCTTCTGATATACAGAATTTGATCCGATTTGAAAATATATCCACTTTGGTCAATTAGAATCTCTGAGTTTCCTGGTTGTATCTGAGATGGTAGATTACATGTTGCCTCTTCAGTTGATACCATTGTAATGTTATCAGCTGCAACGCCGTTAATTTGTAATGATAATGGGTACCCAGATTTAAATGCACCATAGAAATGAATAGTAGATCCATTGACAAGAGCTGATGTTACAATTGGGAATTTCTGAGTGTACATCATTTTCAATGTAGCAATACCATAGAATGTAGTTATATTGAATATCTTTACACCTTGTTCATAGGTCTTTGGTAGAACAACTTGTATCATAGATGGAGTGTAAGAGGCTGTTGTAATTTGGTTGTTAATTGAAAATATATAGCTACTATTGACAGTTTTAAAATCACCAAAAATAGTTAATACTACATTATTTGCACCCTGATTAGTTGAAACTGAATTGATTACAGGTTCAGCATATACCCACGATATAGTCTGGTTATTGGTTGATGAGAAACTTAGCATTGTAGTTTGAATTCCTTGTGATTTGTTTGGAATTTTATAGGTAAATAGAGTATTGGGAATTACCATAGTGAGACCTGGTGTAACATTATGTCCCCACCCCATATTAGTTCCAGAAATTTGTAAAAGTTGACCTTCAAATACTGGGACGTTTACAGGAACTGGTGCTGAAAATCCGGTGCACGGAGTACTGGCATTAAAAGGTAAATTAAACCAGGTTGAAACGTAATCCCAATAGCATCTAAAACACATTGCAATAGATGAGTTGGTAATATAGATGTTATTGAGCATTGTCATTGATTTTACAGCACAGAAATCTTGTGGAATTTCATTGAAGGAGTTACCATTGACATTTAATTGTACTAGTGTTGGTGGAATAATTAAACCAGGTTCAATATATCCTAAATTATTATTACTCAAATCCAAATATTTTATAGCACTCAAAGAGTTCATAAAGGAGCTTGGTAAAGCTGATATTGTCGAATTGGTAATTGTTATATTGGTGAGTTTAGTTGAGTTTGCAATTGCTAATGGATATATTGATCCCTGACCTGAAATTGTAATAGTTTCCAAACTTGGAAGATTTGCAGTGTAATCAAATAGATTATATGATGCAGGTGGGTTTGTAACTCTGGTTAATGTAATGGATTTCAGTAAGGGAAATGTGAAATTAACTGGTGTCATTGGTGGTAAAGTTACTGGCACTGTTGAAATTGTTGGTGTAATAATTGGAGTTGTTGTTGTTGTTGTTGTTGTTGTTGTTGTTGTTGTTGTTGTAGTTGTTGTGTTCGGTGTAGTTGTTGTTGTGCTCGGTGTTGTTGTTGTTGATTTTGTAGTTCCTGATCCTGATATAACAGCCTCTTCTAAATTTTCCTCTCTTATATATTGACCACCTGTTGATTTAAAATCTAGATTTACAGTTGTATTTGTATTTACAACTACTCCTCCTGATCCTGGTACAACCGGAATTGCATTTGATATTACACTATAAAATCAAAAATTATTAAAATTTTGATCAAATCTAAAAAAAATAAAATTTGCATATGTTGACAATTACTTACATATTAATTACATTTTGATTGGAGTCACATGTGACACCTATTCCTAAAGTACAAATAGTATTATCAATTGGCCAATATAAATTATAAAGATGTGCTAAAATATTCAATGAATTCACTAAATAATTAAAGTTAATATATAATTAATTAATTTTTTATTAATTAATACTAACATTGGTCAGCTGGGATTGAGATGGCATTATTCGTAAATAATACAATAATAAGTAATGGTACAATGAAATGTTTCAACATTTGAGTTAAAAATAAATTGCTTCTAAAAAAAAAAAATATACTAAAATAAAATTTTTTTTTGATTGATCAGTTAGGTCGCATGTCTTTACAAATTTTCAGGTATTTTCATATAAATAAAAACTGATTTTTATGATTTTTTTAACATCTTTAAAAATAACTAAAAGAGTATGAAATTCCAAAAAACTTCATGATATTTTATACCCTCTACCATTAATTTCAAAATTATTTCATATATGTTTGTTTAAAACTAAAAAAAAACAAATATATTGAGAAAATGAGCGAAGAGACATTTCTGACTTGATTTATTTCAGATCTAAAAAAAGATCTTTACCTTTGGTTGTTTATCTATGTATATGATATATCTACTCTAGTCAGATCCTGAAGATCTCGAAACAAATTTAATGGTTTTTCCGCTTCTATAAATATAGAATTTCTTTTTCATTAAGAAAACAGTTGCAAATATTGCAGAAGCACCTACAACTGATACTACTACAGCTACTGGTACAACCCATTTTCTACTTTTACTACTATCATCACAATTATCGGTTGAGTCCTCTGGTGCACTTGGATCTACTAGAATAGAATAAGAGGGATCCAATAGACAGGAATCACATTTTGGTAATTCTATACCAATCTTCATACTCTGATTATTAATTTCGAGAATGGTATTTGGTGAATATGCAACTCTACCATCTGAGATTGCAACATCTAGGAATTTACCATAGAAAACGACACCATTTTTGGTCATTGACAGGTATTTTATAGTGGATCCTGTGGAATTTCCTACTTGTAAATTTAGAGAATTACTACTGTCATCACTACCACATCCATTATCTTCTGTTTGGCTTTTTTGTAAATTGGATGTGAGAATAACTCTGAGATGGTTTAAGGATGATTGGTATTCCCAATGAGATATATTCATTGATAGTTTTATGGAATTGGCTTCTAAGGTATTTGTTTGTTCTGCAAATTCATAAGATCTAGGATCCTTTGAAACTTCGATAGTTACTAAGACATCTGCAAATTTGGGAGTTGGTTTGGGATAGGTGTAAATGATTACATTTTCTGAAGGTTGGTTGATGATCCATTCTCCAATAATGTGACTTGAAACCACAGTATTTTGATAATTAATTTCCTCAATGCCAGTTATTTTGAAATCAAATTTAATACCTTGGAATGAGAATTCACCATTTGGAGTCAATGTTAAATCACTTTGTTTATCTGCTTGAATTGGAGCGAGAGTACATGTAGGACCTGCCCAATTATCAGGACAGATACATTTACCCAATTCACATCTACCATTGTTTTCACATGGGTTTGGACATTGTGGATCAGGGTTAAAGTAATATAGAGCATTGGAAGAAATAAATATATATCCATCTTGATCAAATTCAAATTTAGAAGCACCATAAGCCAAGTCAACTGGAAAATCACAAGTAACTTCATTCTCAGAGACTACTTGTACATTGGTTGATGCTACATTATTGATTTTAATATTGGCTGTGGAGGAATTTGCGAAATATCCATAGAAATGAATTTTACCTTGGCCAATGGAAGTTGCGGTAACTACTGGGTAGGTTCTAGTAAATAGTGTAGTGGCATTTGCTACACCATAGGAAGTGGTTACTGATATCATTTTCTTACCCTCAGTAGTAGAAGAAGGAAGTTGTGCTTCTAAAGATGTGGTAGTGGATGAAACTATAGGTACGGTTGCACCATTGATTTTCAATACTTTTGTACCAGTAGTCAAGAAATTACCAGTTAGTGAAAGTGATAAACCATTGCTTTGTTGGACTATATTAATTTCAGTTATAATTGGATCTGAATAAACCCATGTGATATCTTTAGTCAGGGTTTGTGAGAATTTTAAAGTTATTCCAGATGTACCTTGTGAAACTGGTGGAATCTTAAAAGTGAATTTAGTATTTGGTTCAATCATTGCAAGACCAGGTGTAACAACTGTTGGTACACCCCATCCCATATCAGTTCCCGTAATTTCAATAACTTGTCCTTGGCTAACTAATTGTCCATTTTGGAAATTAGCAGTAAATGTTGTACATGCTGGATTGTTACCTTGGTTACTTGGAAGATTAGGATTCTGAGCAAACCAACTACTGGTATAATCCCAATGACATGTAAAACATGTTGGTATACTATAGAGATTATTTGAAACAAATGCTGTTGAATCTAAAGCACAGAAATCTTGTGGAACACTACTGTAAGTATTGTAACTCAGATCCAATGATTTCAAACTTGATGAAAACTGATAAGCTGTGTTGTATCCAAGATTATTATTTTGGAAATTAATATGCTGTATAGTAGATAATTGTGAGAATGCATCTGGGAAATATAGATTAGGCATAAACTGTGCTGTGAATGATTCCAATGGTGAATTAAATGATCCTGGATAGGCTGGATTAGATATATATGGTTGATTTACAAGAATCAAAGTTTTCAATGCTGGTAAATTTGATATAAAATTCATTATATTTACACTGACTGCTGGTTGAAGTACTCTAGTTATATTCAATGTTGTAAGATGTGGTAATGTTAGATTTTGCATTGTTGGTGCTCCAGTTGTCATACCAGTTGATAGTCCTGTCAGTGATCCTGTTCCACTACCAGTACCGGCACCGGCACCACCTGTAGAAACGGTTGGGGTGCCTGTTGGATTAGATCCTGTACTTCCTCCAGATGAAGGACCTGCACCACCTGTAGAAATGGTTGGGGTGCCTGTTGGATTAGATCCTGTACTTCCTCCAGATGAAGGACCTGCACCACCTGTAGTATCTGTTGGAGCTGACCCAGTTCCACTTCCTGAAGTTCCTACTACACCTCCTGAAGTTCCACCAGCTGATGATCCACCTGTTGGTAGTGATGTCGATACAGATCCTGAAGCTACACCAGTTGATGATCCACCTACTGGTAGTGATGACGATCCTGATACAACATCTACTAATTCTACCATAACAGTTGAATTGGTAACAATAATAGGTCCACCTGCTTTAGTTGGAATGCTATTACTTATTGATCTGTCATTTTAAATCCATCATTAGAATTTCCAAATTATAGGAACTAAAATGTCAAAAATCAAAAAAAGTTGGGTGTCACTTACAATGCTATTATATTGTTAGAAGTATCGCAAGATACACCAGTTGCTGAACATATACTATTCCCAATTGGCCAATTTAAACTGTAAATTGAAGCCAACATATTCAAAGATTCCACTAAGGTAATATGGGTATTTTTAGTAAGTCATCAAAAATGTCATCTCCCAATGATTATCTCTTTTTTTTTTAAAAAAAATGTGGTTGGGGTGTTTATTTACATTGATCAGAAGGTACGGTTTGTGATTTTATAGAAATGAAACATAGTAATAATACAATGGTTATAGATAAATAGCGTTTCATTATATGTGTTTTTTTGGTTGATTGACTGTAAATCGAAGGATTTTTTTTTTTCTTAAAAGAATTCAATTGATTTATTTGAAAATTTTTCCAGTTGACGAAAGGTTATTTTTAATATATCACATCATATCAAACAGGTAAACTTCAACAAATAAATAAAATTTTAAGTAACTCTGACAACTAAGTTACTAATTTTTAAGTTTTATTTTAAAATTATAAAACAATTAAAATTAGGAATGTAAAATGATTGAAAAAACCCAAAAATGGTTTAAAATTCATTTCATCGATTTGTATAAGGCAAATTTTTAAAAAAAATTTTTTTTTTTTTTTGTTTTTTTTTTATTTAAATTTTTTTATTTATTTTTGTTTCAATCAGTAATATTATTTGTTAATTTTTTTTTTTTATTGTTTTGATTCAAACAGTAACTTTTATAGTACTTAATATATAAAAAAAAACATGGGTCTATGTGTTTCAAAAGAACCAAAAGTTAGAGATGACAATCAAAAAGTTACTCCAAATAATGAAACAACTACCAAAACAGCAGAAGTGAGAAGTGAAGAAAAGATATCATCAGCCCGTAAGTTTTTAAAATTACCACCACCAAATATCATTCTTCCTAGTTTCTATTATGATAAAGTTTTGGGGATTACTTGTATAAACAGTTACAAAAAAAACTCAAATACCACAATTCCTAAAAATATCAATTAGATTTTTTTTTTGTTGTTTGGTAAACTTTTGCAGTTAATTCAAATCAATGGCTATCTATTAATAGAATGAATAAATACTAATGATAACTGATCAACAATATAAATATATATATATATAAATAGAGGATATATCTGCAGGACAAGTAGATGACTTCTACGTTGTTGGAAAGGAATTAGGTAGAGGAGCATTTTCAGTAGTTAAAGAAGGAACTAGGAAAACAAATAATGAAAAAGTTGCATTGAAATATATTGAGAAGAAATTTGTTAAAAAGAAGCATATTGAACAGTTACGTAGAGAGATTGATATTATGAAAAAGGTCAGTCACAAGAATGTATTGGCACTCAAAGAGATATTTGAATCAGATTCACATCTCACATTGGTCATGGAGTTGGTCACTGGTGGTGAATTGTTTTACAAGATTGTAGAGAGAGGTTCATTCACTGAAAAGGATGCACGTAATGTTGTCAGACAAGTCTGTGAAGGTGTTGAATATCTACACTCTCAAGGTATTGCTCATAGAGATTTGAAACCAGAGAATCTTCTCTGTTCTGGTGATGGTGAAGATATGGTTATCAAGATTGCAGATTTTGGTCTATCAAAGATCTTTGGTGGTGGTGAAGCTCTTGAGACCAGCTGTGGTACTCCAGATTATGTTGCACCAGAAGTTTTAACAGGTGGTTCTTATGATAATGCCGTTGATATGTGGAGTATCGGTGTCATTACATACATTTTATTATGTGGTTTCCCACCCTTCTATGCCTCTTCTCAGAATCTCTTATTTGAAAAGATTCTTACAGCTGACTATGATTTCCCAGAACCAGAGTGGACTCATGTCTCTGAAAATGCCAAAAACTTTATTAAAAAGCTCATTGTTAAGGATCCTGATCAAAGATTAACCGCTAAAAAATGTTTAGAGGATGCTTGGATCACTGGTGAGGAAATTAATCAATCCGATCTCCATTCTCACTTTGCTGAAAAGATGAAGAAATACAATGATCAACGTAAAAATGCTCAACCAAATCATTAAATTCAAAAACCAACTCAAATTTAGTAAAATACAAAAAACTCAAAAAAAAAATTACCTCCCCCCTTCATTTCCCCTTTCTTTCATATTTAAAACTAAATAATTGTATCATTTAAAAATTAAACCTTTACAAATAAAATAAAAAGATAATTATCTTCAAAATAACCTCAAAATGAATCTCATTAATTTTGAAAAAAAAAACAAACAAATATCCAAATTGGATGTTTTTTATATATATAAATTCCTTTTATAAATATTTAGGATATTGGATCTAAAGTAAATGTACAACTACGATCATCTCTTATCAATAATAGTGTAGATGGATTTTGCCATTTCAAATTAACAAATTCAATTTTTGGTACAGTTTGTTTTGATTTTTCCAAACCATTTGGTGTCATGGATTTGATACAGGTGAATTGAGATGGTCCTAATCCAAAGAATGAAGATGATGCATGCCATATCCTTACTGTATTGTCTTTTGAGGAATAGGATGCAATTCCTTTACCGTTTTCATTGAATTCTACTGCTGATACAAAACTATGTTCGTGAGCTTCAATTCTGTGCCATCTTGTTGCAGTTTTTAGGTCATAGATTACAATGAAGCCATCTAGAGTACCCAAGGCCAATCTTTGAGTTTCAGAGTGAAATGAAACCATTGGGTATTTAACAACCATTAGATGAAGAACAACAGTAGTTTGTCTAAGACATTGTTCTTTGAGATTTGGAGTGTGGGGGTCTAATGATTTGATTATGCTTTCAATGATTCTAGGTAGATATGGTAGAACTGTTTCTGGTTCTTTTCTAATGAGAGATGCAATGAGAACAATGGCATTGATAGTTGATGAAAATCCAGTAGATTCATTGGTAATTTCATCTGCTATCACTTGAATAAAGTTCTTTGGATCTAGGGTTCCAATCATTAGTAGAGAAGTTCTGGATGTACCTGCTAAGGGTTCAGATTGCATTGTTAGTGAAAATAGACATTTTAAGAGACCAGGTAGATCTCTGATGGAATCTTTCCAAAGTGCAAAACCTCTTCCAATTTGTTCGACAGCTGTTATAGTGAGATTACCAGTACCTTTATAGATCATCTTAATCAATTCACTTCCTACTTTAGAACTGTACATTGAATTACAATCAGCAGGTCTATGGGAAGCAATGATTGCTAGTACTATTACAGCTCTGGATCTGTCAATCATTGATAATGCATTTTCAGGATTCAAAAGATTCCAATATCCAGAAACCAACTGTTTAAATGCATTAGTTGACATTCTGTCAATTGTAGTCTTGAATATAGATCTACTAGACACCATAACATCTTCAGAATTATCTTGACAATATTGTGTTAGATAGCAATAGTCTGGATATATATAACCTGATAAAGTCTCTGGAAGAGTAGTGCAATAGTATGTGGTCAATTGTGAACATACATTCTCAACACCAGCAACTTTTGAAAGAGATCTACTAAGTGATACTGCAGCTAATGTTGTCTGTGCTGTTAATAGTTCTGAACATTGAACTTTACCAGTGACATGCGAGGCAGAAGGTATTAGAAAACTGATGTTACCTCTATGACCTAGTAAACCAAATGAAAAATCTGGTTGAGGTGGTCGTAACTGAAAATCTTTTTTAAACATGGGATCTAATTGTTTATCCATACCCCATGGAATAAAATAGGAAATGATACTAATCAACTGATTAAGTTCCTTTTGAACATAGGTTATATTACTATTATTACCCATTATCGTATTGGAAGCTGATATAGCTGAATTGTATTTTGTAAAAAGATCATTAAATTTGGTTATCTCATCACTGATGGTTTTTACATTTAAAAACAGTGTTTGAATTGGTGAATCTGATTTATGTGAATAAACCATAGATTTTGTTGTAAATTGTTGTTGGTTGGTTAATTTTACTTGCTGTTTCCAATTATTCGATAATATCTCACTATTGTCTAAAATATCTTTAGCATTCTGGCCATAGACAGTACCTTCTAATTCACCAGAACCAATCTCCCAAATAGATACACTTCCATCAATGGTATCAACAATAAGATATCCTTGTTCAGATTTCCAATGTACTTTTGAGATACTGGAAGGATGTACACCAAACATATGTTTACAAGACATATCATCCATTGTATACATACCAATAGTTTTATCTTCACTGATGGACATGAAATGATTTCTACCTCTTGGATGAGGTAATGGGAAGATACTAGTAACAGGTCCAGTATGATGGGAAAATGTATGTAAAAGTTGGAAACTATTTAAATCCCAAACTTTAATAGTAGTGTCATTCGATGCTGAAAATAACATACTTTTGGTATTTCCAGGTGGAGTTCTCATCAAACAATTTACACGTGAGTTATGTGCTGATGGATGCAATTTAGACAAGAGATCTGATGGTAATTTACTTGTACTGATAGAACCATCTTCATGACCCCTAATCAAAATCATCTGATCCTCAAGAATTAAAGATGCAGTTACTTTTTGTTTTGGTTTAGATTCACAAGATCTCCAACCATCGTGAATGTTACCAATTAAATTTGGTTCTCTAAGTGACTTTTTAACAATAGTTGTACTTCCTTGATCGATACCATTCACTGGTATCACCCATATTTTTATCTTTCCAAAACTGTCACCAATCATAAATATATTACTGAAACAATAGGCAGCACCTATAGTTTTAATGTACTGACTGAATGATGGTGGTAAATGTCCGTCTATGTTCATATTCAATGAACTCTTTAGAGAATTACTATTTGTAGATTCCTTGCCTGAAGATTGATTATTTTCATTAAACATCATAATCAAAGATGGTGGTGTTATATCAGCACATATATATGATAATTTAATTTGGTTTCCTTGTTGTGCTTGTTGACCTAAAACATCAGAGAGATTATTCTGTGAAGATGAAGATGACAATGATCCATAGGATTTAGATAATGACGAAGAGGATAATGTTGTAATCAATGGTGATGTGCCTGGTAATGGTATAGGTTGTCCCAATGAAAATGATTTTAGTAGACTTGTATCAACCTTATAGAGATAGGATGTACCTTCGCCACTGTAAATCAAAACTACATTGTTATTTACAAAATTACCTCCAAACCATCCTCTAGTAGTTGCACTCTCTACACTATACAATCTATGTGAATTATTTGTAGTGAATATCGACCAATGATTTTTAGTAACCACTAAAAGTGATTTACCATTCGGTGATATTTCAATAGACAGTGGTGCATCATCTTGTGAACAGTATTCCATACCCAATTGTGGTATTGAAGATGTTTGTTGTGATGATGTTAATTGTGCTTGTTGTTGATCGTTACTAGTTTCCTCTCCATTTGTACTGTTACTATTGTCAGGGTTTTGCTGAGTAGCTGGTTGTTGCTGTTGTGTTAAACATATGATTTGTAGAGGAAAATCAGATTCGCCTGGTTTCAAAGACCAGAATCTAATAGTACCATCTAAACTACCACTTAATAACATTGGTGCTTGATCTTCGCTCAATGAGAATGAAAATAGACTAGTTATCCAATTGGTATGTTCAGTTAGAGTGCTAACTAATTTTAGAGTGTGTATATCTACTATATATATTGAATTTGAACCTTTTCCTACAACAGCAACCTGTTTTTTATTGGGTAATGAAACCATAGTAGAAGGTGAACAAAATAGAAAATGTGGTAGTGTTGATAGTAAACAATTTCCATCAACTATATTCCAAACTGCCATTGAACCATCACTAGATGCACTTATAACAACTTCTTTACCTTCAAAATCACCTAATGCTAAACATGTAACTGGACTCTCATGCCCAATTGCAAATATCTTTGGTAAAAATTGATTTTCTTTACCCTATTATTGAGGTTAGTTATAAGATAGGTGTATATATTAAATTGTGGATAGTTACTTGATCTAATGATATTGATGATATAATTATATGGCCAGATTGAGAACCTGTAATTATAGTTCTCTTATCTGGTGTTAATATTATAGATGATATCCAATGTGATGGTGAGCCACACCACAGTACAACAGGAACCATTATATCAGCATTCTTTCCAAATAGAGGTGGTGTTGTAGATCCTGAATTCAATCCATTAGTAGGTGATATTTGTCCACCATTTTGATTGTTATTATTACTCTGTATTAAACTATTACTAAAATGAGCATTATTAATTGAATTCATTTTTGATTGATGTATATCCTCCAAACAATATCTTCAAAAGATAAAGTCCTGAAAAAAAAATAAAAAAAAAAAAAAGAAAACTTAAATTGTGAAATTGGGGAAATTGAGTTTATATTTCCTAACTTTATAATCCCTGGGCAGTAGTGGATACGACACATTCGATAAAATTAGAAATCTGATAAAAGTAACTAGTTATTAAAAAAAAAAATTTTTATTTTATTGTATTATTACTTTTGGGATATACATATATATATCATTTCTATGTTAAATTAAACTATTTTGAATTATTATTAGCATTATTTGTCCAACCAGTTACCTTTTGAATATAATGTTTAAATCTTTTGTTATAAGTTGAAGGGTCTACAGCAGACATTGAATCAGCAGTATCATAAGCCACTGATTTATAAGTGTGTTCAATTTGTTTTTTAATATTGTACACAGTCAGGATATCAATAATGGATAGATAATATATCTTATCATATAATTCACCTGTACTAGTTCTAGCAATCATACCACCCATCTCTTTTCTAAACAAAGAGGGAGAGGTAGAATTCGACTGATTCTGAGCCTCAATCTCAGAGGCATCTAATTTCTTTCCTTTTAAATAATGTATACCCAATAGTAAACTATAATCCATTGATCCATTCTTTTCTAAAAACTATTATTTTTTTTTAAAATTAGTATATCCTCCACCAATATTATAAATCAGTTACTAAACTACAACAACAACTAATACTTACATTACAATCCGATTCAATTTGTTTATAAAATTTCAATTTTAATTCTTCACTGATAAATATTCTAGTACAAAAATCTAGATCCATCAGTACTTTTTTACCATTCGCTTTTCTATTCAATGTTGAGCCTTTTAGATCATAAACCTCATCCATTTCCACTGTTGAAAATATATTTTCCATAACTACAAAATGTGTATTCTTCATCTTGGATGGTGAAATATAATGTAATCCATAGAATCTAATAATTAATGAATCTGGATTTTGTGATAAATGCTATATAGGAATTTAAATTAGTTTTAATGTATATAGGGTTTAGTATTGATTAAATTAAACCTACAAAATAATAATTTGGTAATATTTTACTAAGTTGTTCATATTCTGCAGTTGTAATGGTTTTAATAAGGAGTTTTTTGTCAGAGGTAAAGTAAAAGAAAGAATTACTTCTACCTTGAGAAGGTTCCTCTAGTAGACTGTTTTGAGTTAGTGAAATCATGTAATCTGCTGAATTAACATTAGATAGTTCTCTGATCTTTCTGAAAACCTTTGGAGCATAGTCTGTGAATTTATAAGAGTATTGACTGGTACCTGAATTGATTGAGTTTGTACTTCCAGTACTTCCACCTAGACTATTACCATTACTGATACTACTACCATTCATACTACCACTTAGAGACTGTTCTTTATTTACATTGGTAGTTTCAGAGGCTTGGAAATCCTCTAGACAGAGATCGGTTAAAGATGCTGCTGATATCTTACCCAGACTGTACAGTAGTGCATGTGAAATGCAATGTACAAGTTCATAGGATCTGTGACCTTCTACCACTACATTGGTGGTAGATGGTGATCTATCAGAACTTGAATTTATAGTATCTATAACCTCTTGTATTGCACCTATCCACTCATAGGAATCTCTTTCAAATTCCATAGTATTTGGTTTTTCATTGGAAAACAAATAAAATGATCTTTTGGTGCCTTTGTGTGTGATTTTAAAACAATGACTTTTTTTGATTTCAATGTCTGCCATGGAGATATCACATTCGCCTAGAGGTATCTTATTGATTAATGTCTGTTTGTCTTTGTTATAGTATTCTAAATGTTTACTAGTCAGTATAAAGTATCTACACAACCAGTTCTTTCTGAGGTGGCCTTGTTTATTAAGAAAACCTTCTCTTAGAACCACCTTATTATTACCAGATGATGTTGTATCAATACTATTACATATATTATCTTCTTCCTCTTCTAATTCCAATTGGCTAATATCAGCACCGACCAATGAATTACTAGAAGAACTAGAGTTACTACCAGCTGTATTCTTTCCTAAAACTGCTGAACCTATTTGTGCACCACTTGTATTACTATTTGAACTACTGCTACTATTTCCTGTATTACTATTACTATTATTACTATTGTTTCCTTTTGATTTCCATCCACTAAACCATGTGGATAGGTTAATACCAAGTCCAGAAGGAGAGGGATTAGAAGTAGTAGTGGTTGTTGTTGTTGTACCTGTACCATTTGTGCTATTGCTATTATTAGCATTTTGAGCATCTTTCTCTAGAGCTGTTAAATTCTCCAATGAAGTCGAAGTTGATAATGTTATAGAGTTGTCACTTTGTACTCTAGGACTATAACAATCTATAAATTGCTTTTGTGATTGATTCTTGAATGGTTGTGTTCCTTTCCAAACTGTTTTTGGTGGATCATTTTCATTTCCACCAGAAGAGTTATTTATAGAATCACTCAAACTATTATTTTCTATTTTTACAATGGTGTTAATGAAAATATCTAATCGGAAAATGTATAGACATGTCTCTACTACATACCACTATCATTCTTTGTTGGGGACTCACTCATTTTCTAATACAAAATTAAAAAAAAAACTGTGTATGAAGTGATGACGATGATACAAACAAAAATGAAAGATAGGATGAATGGAGGAATTTAAAAAAAAAAAATTTTTATTTTTATCAACCACCACCTTTTGGAAATATCTTGACTCAATTATTGATGATATCTTAAAAGTTGTGGTGTGGGTGTATTTTTAGAGTTTAAAAATAATATTAACCTTCTTTTTGTCAAATAGTTTCTGTGATAGCAATGACTCCAATTTGGATTTCAACTGTTTGGTATCCAATGTAATTTGATCCAATTTCTTTTTACTCTCCACCAAAGTTTCATTGAGATCTTCTCTCTTTCTATCCAAATCCACCAATTGGTTAGTGAATTTTGAAATATTAGATTGTTTCTGACTGAATTGCAGTACCAATCTATCTACATATTTCTTACTTGACTTAATTTCAATAATTTGTTTAATTCTGTTATTTGAGAGTTTCTTTAGAATCTCTTGGAAAGATGTTAAACTTAGTTTTAGTTCTGGTGCTGCTACTGATGATTCACTACTAATGAAATCAATTCCAAATAGAGAATTACTCTTTTCCATCTCTGTTATTCTATATTGAAGAAACAATTCAATTTCAAAAATTTCATCTAGAAATTGATTTCTCAATTGACTGTCACTTAGAATACTTTCACTACTTAATCTTTTTATATCAACTGTAGCTGACTTTTTATCTTTTTTCTTTTTATCATTATTATTATTATTATTGTTATTGTTACTAGTAGTGATACTATTATTCTTTACTTGATCATCTTCTACCAATTCAATAGTATCCATTGAGAAATCATCCCATTGAATGGTTGGTGAGTTTACATCCATTCCATCTTCCCAGACTATAACATTACTATTACCATTACTTTCTTCAACAGTTGTTATATCATGAATTACACCATCATCCATACACCAATCAATTTCAATTTTATCACTAGCTTTATTAGCAGATGTGTCATCCTCTACTGTTATGTTTTTACTAGTTTTCAAAGTACTATCTAAATCTGGTAAATCACTAGATGGGTTTAAAATCCTTTCTCTTTCTAATAGTGTTAAATTACCATATTTCACAAGGAACAATGTCAATGGCATTATAGATAGATTATCAAATTCTGATTTTGTTTGTTTTAGTATATCCTTATAAAAATCAATTCCTTTGACAATTGATTCATTAGATTGTAGAATTTGAATAATTTCCTCGTATAATGGTTTCAATTGTAATGGTAGTGATTCAATTTCCTCTCTAATATTTTCACCTTTAATCCCTAGATCCTGACATGATTTTTTGTATGCATTCATTGCACTACTTTTACTCTTATTTAAATCAACCTCTCTTTTTGAGAAATCATCAAGATTCTTTGATGACTTTTCAACAGTTTTCTTTAAATCTGGTCTATATAAATATAAAACAACTTTTGTTAAATACAACTCTAACCTCACAGTTTGACTTTATACTTACATTTCATAATTTATATTTTGAGTAAATATCTGACATGATTCGCCTAAATATAAATAATCCTTTTCATACTGTGATACAACTTCATACCATTTCTGAGTTTTTGGATTTGAATAACTTCCAAAGAGAGTTGTTGATCCTGCTTCACTTTCATTTTCTTTGAATATTCTCTGACATTCAAAATAATTTAATTCTTTATCTGTAATTTGATATCAACAATAGTCAATATAGATGTTAAATATTGGATTAAAAGGTATGATGATCACTTTACCTTTCTGTGATGTATCTAATTGTTGTGCTTCTTCAATTAATTTTAATAGTTTTGGGTGATTTCTCTTCCAATGTTGTTTGACTTTATTTCTACCTATTAACCATTCCAGTAATGTACTACCTGGAATATCTATAACTTCATCTGATAAAACATTGGTTGTAACTTTACTTTTTACTTTAGTTGTCATTATTGTTTGTTAATACAAAAAAATTAATAAAAATAAAAAAATTTTAAAGTTTAAAGTTTTTTCTTAAATGAATAAAATATAACTATTAATATAAATATATTGGTGTATTAATTGATTATTATAAGTTCAAAAAAAATGTATTAAAATTATTTTTTAAAATTTTTTTTGTTTTTTTCATTTTCATTTTGTATAAAATCACTACGACTATGGATTCGGTAATGGATAGAGAAAGAAGATACGATGACCACAGAGGTGGATATAATGGCGGCGGTGACAGATATAGAGATGACCGTGAACATAGAGGAGGATATAATGGTGGTGGTGGTGGTGGTGGTGGTGATAGATACAGAGATGATAGATATAGAGATGATAGATACAGAGATGACAGATATAGGGATGACCGTCACAGAGATGACCGTTACCGTGAAGGTAGAAATGATAGATACTCAAATGGTGGAGGTGATCGTTATAGAGATGATCGTCATAATGATAGATACAGAGATGACAGATATAGAGATTCAAGAGGTTCTGATAGATACAGAGATAATGAGTATTCCAGAGGTCTAAATACTAGTAGACCACCACCCATTGGTACCACTTGTTACAACTGTAAAAAATATGGTCACTTTGCAAGAGATTGTGCAGAAAGGTATGTTTTTATTGGTGATGTTCTTGCAATCTAGATAGAGTAATAAACACTAATTTAATTGATTAGACCAAGAAATCCAGCCTATGCAGATACAAGAGGAAATTTAAAGGAAAGATACCATCCATATGGTAGTAACAGTAACAATAATAATTCTGATAGATCACCACAGAGAGGAGGTAGTGGAGAAAGAGATAGAGAAAGAAGATTTGATGATAACAATAATAACAACAGCAACACCAACAACAATACCAATGATCAAGACAGAGATAACAGAGATAATAGAGATAGAGACAGTAAATCACCAATACGTGACAATAGGGAAAGCAGAGACAGCAGAGATAACAGAGATAGACAATATTCTCCAAATGCAAATGATGATAAGGACAATAGAGATAATTCTGACAGAGGAAATGATAACTCTCAATCCAACGATAATCCAGATAGCCCAACTCCAAATTTCTAAAATCTCTCTCTCTATCAATAACAAAAAATTATTAATCTCTATCTTTCTTATTTTCCTTTTAGATTCTAAATCAAAGTTTCTATAATAACAACAACTACATCAACATCAACAACAACAACAAACACAAAAAACAAAAAACAAAAAAAACAAAGAATGACTGAACTTATTGGTTTTTAATATAAATGGTTTTAGTTTGGTTGGTTTTGAATATTTATTTTATAAGAGGTGTGTTGGTTTCTACATAGAAGTAGAGTCTAAGAATTAATGAGTTTTGGTGTTGGAGATGTTTAAGAGATATGGTATATAGTTGGAGAGTGTGGAATTTGGAATAATCTTTTGTTTTTAATAAGTTTGTGAGTGTCAAACCTTTTTGGATCAATACTAATGGTCGAAATGGTATATTATATGGTCTCAAGAGGGTGTCTAGAGACTGGAATAGGTAGGTAATTTAGATAACTAATGTAAGTATTACAATAATAAAATAAATTTACAAACATGTCTAAAAATGTGTCCACAAGCTATTATTTGTTTATTCACCTAATTATAATTTCTGAAGATTGGATTGTTGTTGATAGTTATGATAGAAATCCAACATTTCCTGTGTGATACCCTTTTTAACATTTCCAATGGCACTCTGAATATGATTCATTGTTATACGATCAATATTTACATTTTCCTTCATTGCACAAATTGAGGATTCTCTACAAATGGATGTAATTTCAGCACCACTATATCCATCAGTTTGCATAGATAACATATCAAAATCTATATTCTCATCATGAGGAATCGATTTAAAATGCATATTGAAAATCTCTCTTCTAGCCTCTTTATCCGGTGGTGAGATATACAATATTCTATCTATTCTACCAGCTCTCATTATAGCCTTATCTATAATATCTGGTCTATTGGTAGCTGCTATAATAGTCACGTTATTCAAAGGTGTTATACCATCCATTTCAGTGAGTAATTGTGAGACAACACGTTCAATAGCACCAGAACCCTCACCAGATCTCGTTATTGCCAAACCATCAATTTCATCAAAAAATAAAATACTGGGTGAATTTTGACGTGCTTTTTTGAATATATCTCTAACCGCACGTTCAGACTCACCGACCCATTTACTTAGTAATTCAGGACCTTTCACAGCAAGGAAGTTCAATCCAGATTCCGTTGCTAAGGCCTTTGCAAGAAGGGTCTTGGAACACCCTGGTGGACCATATAATAAAATACCTTTTGGTGGTTTAATACCCATCCTTTGAAATGATTCTGGATATTTAAGTGGCCATTCAATAGCTTCTTTAAGTTTTTGTTTGATTTCATTTTGACCACCGATATCATTCCAATGAACTTTAGGTACCTCTACGATAACCTCTCTCATTGAAGATGGCTTTACAATTGTCATTGCCTCTTGTAAATCTTGAATTTCAACATTAATATCCTCAATTTTAATCTGTTGTTGAATATACTGATTTTTCAATCTGTGGAATGCTTTTAATGTCGACTCCTTACAAAGTGATTCCAAATCCGCACCCACAAAACCATGTGTTTTTGAGGCAATTTCTTGAATTTGGTTTTCAGTGAGAGTATTGGGAATTTTGGATAGAAATACTTGAAGAATTTCCAAACGACCTTGGGAATTTGGAATTGAGATTTCAAGTTCATTATCAAATCTACCAGGTCTACGAAGAGCAGAGTCAATAGAATCAGGTCGATTTGTACATCCAATGACTATCACACGACCTATCGATTCAATACCATCCATTAATGTCAGTAGACTTCCTACAACACGTTTTTCAACTTCAGTTGACTCGGATTCTCTCTTTGGACACAATGCATCCAATTCATCAATGAATATTATAGAAGGTGACTTTTTACCTGCTTCTATAAATATATTTTGTAAATTCTTTTCAGCTACACCATAGTACTTGTCAAGTATATCACTACCATTTACAATAAATAACTCAGCTTGATATAGTTTTGATATAGATCTCACTAGTAATGTTTTACCAGTACCAGGTGGACCATATAAAAGTATACCTCTTGGTGCTTTGATTCCAAATGATTTCATAATTTCATTCTTTTCAAATGTTAAATCAATTATATCTTTAATTTGTTGAATTTCCTTATTTAAACCTCCAATTAAACTATTAATATTATTATTATTATCTTGAGGTTGTTGTTGTTGTTGTTTTACTGTTATATTTGTTTGAATAATTAATTTAAATATTGAATTTAGTGTAATTTTAAATATTGGTTTTATATTATTATTGTTATTTTGATTTATATTTATAATTTTAAATTTACAAGGTGTACCATTAATATAGACTACAAATTGATTTTGAATGATATAATAGTGGTTTAGTAACTGTGATGTTATTATATTTGATAATAGAGAGTTATTCTCTAGTTTTTGACAATAGATTTCTTGTGATTTGGTTTGACATTGTATTTCTATTAATCTAGCATCTAAATGTGGGTTTAAATATGTAATTGTTGATAGTTGTGGTTGTGTTTTACTATGTGTATTAATAAATTGGTAAATTGATTTACAAAGATATACTGTTGATCCAATACTACAATTGAGATTCTCTCTACAAATAGTATCGATCTGTATTACAGATGATGGTTGTTTTTGTATTGGCCATGCAATAGCAATGATAAAATTATAATAATCATTATTGATAGCTTCTGTCTTCTTATTAGTTGGATCATATGGGTATATATAAACTAGATCACCAATTACTATGTTATGTTGTTGCATAATCTTTGGTCCTAGATATACATTATTTGATTTTTTTTGAGTTCTTGATTTTACATCTTCCACCGTAAATTTGATCACATTGGGTGCAGTACTGCTCATTTTCCTAAAAAAATAAACGAATATTTTTTTTTATTTCTCATCATTCGTTTTACATTACCCCAATCTCTGAAAGAGACTATCATAATTATTTCAAATGTTCAGATACTCACTAAATAGATTTTATTGTTGTAAGTTTGGTTGAATGTAATTCATATCTCAAATTGAAATCAAAGTTATTTATATGTTAAATAAAAGCAATTAGAAAAGCAGGACCCAAAGCAAATTTAAATCAAGCAGCTTTGAAAAGACTTAAAGAAAAGGAATCAATAGAAAAACAAAGACAAGAAATTAAAGAAACTAAAAAGAATAGAGTAATTGATGATCCAATTATACGTAGAGCATATGAGGAATTAGAAGCAGAGGGTTACTTTATTGATAAACCAAATCCTCTGAAATCTTAAATGGAATTAGTTTATAGGTATTTCACACGAAAATAATAAATTAGAGATATGCGTTACGATGGTCTCTGATGTTGTACATAGATTAAACATACAATAGAAAAAATCTAGACATTAATATATTATTATGGTTTAAAAGAAAAAGAGAATGGTGGGAAGGAGATAGAGGATAATAGGGGATATTTAAAACTATATACAAATCGAAATCCCTAAATGTATCTCTGAGTATCTCTCCTCTCTCACACACATCCTCTTTTCTCTAAAGAGAAAAAAACAAAAGTTTATTATTGTTATTATGTATTGATTAATTATACAGAAACACAAAATGTATATATTGAATATAAAACTTGATGTAATTGAATGTTATTCAAAAGCTATAACCTCTAAAACTATACTTTCAAATTGTTCACTGTCATTTAGGGGTGGATTTGCAAAAGTTTCAGTACTATTACTCTTACCATGTAGTTCATGGTCTAGGTAAATGGCATTCTCACCAAACTCTGAGGAACCAACTTTCAAACTATCGTTACCAACTTGTAGATAGAGACTATTGATTTTTGTATCTGTAGTACTGTTATTGATATCCAATAGTATTGGTTTGTATACATAGATATTAGGTTTCAGTGAGAATATAAATGTCTCTGAAGATCCCCAGTATTTATCTTTGGGTTTCAGTTCCTCACCACTAAAGAACCCAAATACATTGGTTCTGGATTTAATAAAGACCATTACTGGGTAGTGACCTTTACATATTTCATAAACCTGACTGAGACTGAACCCATGGGTATTGGTAGAAAATATGATTCTAGGATCGCAAATACACAGTCTATGAGGTAACCAATTCCAAATCACTTCATATATAGATTCATCTTCAATGATTTTGGATGGTGTGAGAACTTTAGGTTTATAGTAGATGGGTATAGATGGTTCTGGATGATCGTGTAGTTTGATATTCTGTTTAGCATCAATACTATTCAACTGATTTCTCTTTAGATGTATACCAAATGCTTTCTTTATCAGTTGATCTGAATCATTCATTTGTATATTCAAATTCTTTAGAGTACCCAAAAACTTTTCAGCAGAGGAACATTTCATTAGTGTTCTCTTGTGTATCATTAATAGTGCTAATCCTACTCTATAGATTACTTTGAAACCTTCATTTAGATAGATATCAAATATTCTAAGAACTGTTGGAAATGGTATAAATGAAACAAATAATCTTGAAAACCATTCTTCTGAAAATGGTTTTGAACTACCTATACCTAAATTATTTACCATATCTAGATGATTTTTTTTCAATTAATAATTCATTTATCAGATAATTATAAAGTTAGAAAAATTATACATACATTTATATAGTTTTGGTATATGGTTTTCAATTAGAGTGTCAAATGTCAAAATGAAAGCAGTGCAATAGGTATTATTTGTATTTAAATATCTATAAAATGAATTTTTTGATGATTCAATTAGAATATTTAAAATCTTATAAACACTGGGTTCTGACATGAATATCATTAGAATATGTACTATAATATAATATATTAGTAAATTGTATTCTATATGGTAGGTATGTAGGTAGGAATAATATATTATACATACCAATATCTGGAATTAAAGGACAATATTCAATTTCAGGGAAATTTAAAGCCACCAGAGATAGAATATGTTTTACTTGCTCTATACCAGATTCAGTTAGATAGTGATCAGATGGTGATAATACACCACCAAATGTTGGAATGTTTCTTATTTTCTTTGGCTTACTGTTATTACCATAGGCTGCATACATTGCTTCTTTGTATTCAAATACATTTTCATTAGATTCGTCAAATCCTAGAATAGTCTTCCAAACCTGAACTCTTTTCTCATCTGGAATACCTCTTCTGATGATAAATTTCAATTCTTTTCTGGCTAAACTAGATTGTGTTGGAATGACTACATTTAACCAGGTTTTAAGCTCATCAGCTTCTTTTTCAAGTGCTTTGGGATCTTTATCCAATTCATAGAATTCATTCATGTATCCTTCAGATAGTCTCTTTTGAAGAGGTTCTTGTGAGAATATACTAGGTGATAGTGACCCTAACATCATTGATGGTGATGGTTTAAATGATCCAGGTGAAAGTGCTGGTGATGATAATTTACCTTGACTTCCACCAGTCACAAATCCAAGGAATACACTACCACCTGATTCACTCACAGGTGATTTACCAGCACTATTATTAGATCCAATATTTTTTGTTTTTATTTGTATGGGTTGTGATATTGGTTTGGTAATAGGTGATGACAAAATCTCAAGTGTTGGCAAACCAAAACTTAAATTGCCACCCATTAATGGTGTTGTTGATGATGATGATGATGTTTGCCTCTTATTCTTATTATTGTTATTATTATTATTACTACTACTGTTATCATAAGATAGATTTGAGCCAATAATTGGGGATCTTGAAAATAATAGATTATTATTTAAATCCTCTTCACTATTGTACACGGTTTTACTAAAGACTGGTGGTATACCAAAATCATAGTTACTGTCTGTTGTTGAACCAACAGTGTGTGATCTACCTCTGACACCTGTCACATTTGTGTCAACCAGGGTGATATTTTGATTACTATTTACATTTTTTTCGTTATTACTATTTAAATCATTATATTCAAAGCTAGAGGTAATTGGTTTTTTTTTAACCTTAACAGGTTGCTCTTTTTGATCTTTGCTATTCATAGTGGGGGTCTATTTTTATAATTATAATTATTTTTTTTTTTTTTGATTTATAATAATAATATTATTAATTTTTATGAAACAATTTTTGGTGATAGTCTGAGATGGATTTTTTATTAAATTAAATTTTAAATCAAAAAATAAGGTAGGTCCTTAAATTTGAAATATAAGGTGAATTTTGTACAATATAATCTACATCATTATTTGGTACAATATATTACCTCTAAATTTGATCAAATTAAATAAATTAAATTTCACTCTATTACAACAACAAAAGAAATCTTGACTGTTGATAGTGGCAACAATTATTTAATGTTGAGGGGGTTATTTTTAAAAATATAGAAAAAACAACAACATTTAATAACAACACCCAATACATGGAAACCCCTTTTTTGATTCAACACCTCACTGACTATTTTTATTTTTTTTACAAAATTGACTAATTTTTGGTTTTGAAAAAACAATTCAACAACACATCAATTAATTCCATAACAAATATAACATCCATACAATGACTCAATTTGATGAGAATGTTAATTTGGCACTTTCAATGACCTTAATCAGTGGTTTGTCCACTGCAATAGGTAACTATTATACATCTTTAAATACATATACATAAGTTAGAGATTGTTATTAATATATGACATATGTAATAATGTTCAAAAAAAAGGTGGATTCTATGTTTTGTTTATGAAAAAGCCATCATTTGGTCTATTAGGCCACATGTTGAGTTTTTCATCAGGAGTTATGTTATATATATCATTTATGGATCTATTACCAGAGTCTGTTGAAGAAATTGGATTTCTACAAGCAAATATTTGGTTTTTCATTGGAATGCTCATTTTTGCATTGGTTTTAAAATTTATACCTGAAGATCATTCACATGATTTAGAACACTCTCATTCACACAAAGAATCAGCAAAGTCAACAAAGACAAATACTACCACTAAAGATCAAGAAGGAACTGATGACTCAACAACTGTTTCTGATAATGCTGAAAAAGAGAACAAAAAGAAAACCACAAAAACAGATTCAAAATCTACTGAAAATCTAAAAGAGGATGAACACAAAGATAAGAAGAAACATGATGATGGATATTTAAAGAAACTTGGTATTGCAACTGCTGTTGGTATCTCACTTCATAATTTCCCAGAAGGTGTTGCTGTCTATTTGGCATCTTTAAAAGGTGTTGAAGTTGGATTACCTTTAATGTTAGCAATTGCAGCTCATAATATTCCTGAGGGTATGGCAGTTGCAGCTCCTATCTACTCTGCAACAGGTAGTAAATGGCAAGCATTCAAGTATTGTTTGTACAGTGGTTTATGTGAACCTTTAGGTGCACTGATATTTGGTTTGATTTTTAGAGAGTTTATGACACCATTCCTCATTCAATGTATGTTAGCTGCTGTTGCTGGTATTATGGTATTAGTTGTTATTAAAGAACTCCTACCTGCCTCATTCAAATATATTGATGCAGATAGCGCTGTTATCTCTAATGTCATTGGTATGATTTTCATTGCTGCCAGTATCCATATACTACATAGTATGTTACCACATGGTGAACATGGTCATTCACATGGTGGTAGTTCTTCCTCATTGCCAACTAAACACCTCACTTTGGAAGGTGGTTCAATTGATGTTTCTAATATAAATATCATAAAAAATGCTCAACATGGTCACTCTCATTCCAGTGGTGATCATGGTCATTCACATGGTGGTCATGGACACAGTCATCATGGCCACAGTCATTAATTTACTACAATAATTACAACAAATACAAAAATATAATTTTTTTTTAAAACTCTACCTTAAGAGTAGGGACATTCTGTAAATATAAAATACTAGAATAAAACACACCATTCAAATTATAATAATTACATTTTTTTTTATTTTAAAAGAACTTTCTATTGCATAAACTGGGACCACATTCATCATATTCTTGTTTCAAACAAGAGTATTTATGAAAATCTGGTTGTTGAGAGAGTTTAATGGCTCCATAGATTGGGTAGAGAATTGGATCCTCTGCATGAACTATATTGATTGAGTATTGATCGGGTATCAGTCTACGTAGATCATTTTCAAGACGTGCCTTAAAATTTGGAAACATTGTAGAACCACCTATCAATAGGATATTAGAATATAATGATTGATGTAAATTTATATTTGTACATTGAACTGATTGAACAATTGATTCTGCTAGACCTGCTTGTTGAATTCCAATATCACTGGGATTAAATATCAACTCTGGTACTGAGAATCTCTCATTGGTAAGCATAGGCATCGATGATGACACTCCTTGAGAATATTGATCGGGTGTCAATTTACATTGATTTAAATCTCTAATGAAATCCATTGACAAGTAACATGATTTCTCTTTGATTTGGTTGAGTGATTTCATTGAGAAATCACATGATTGCTGGTGTCTTGAACCAATGAGATCTCTGAGATAATTAGTCAGTAATTTACCACCAACTGCAAATCTCTTAATTGCATAGTTTAATTTTGTATTTTGAAAATGAGGTATAATAGTTGTCCATGAATATCCACAATCAACCACCAAATGACATGGAGGTGATAATGCGCTTGTAGATGTCTTTTGTCTGTGATTAAGAAGTGCTAATGTTGCAGGTGTCTGCAGTGACAGTGATTTGAATCTATACTTTTCAAAAACCACTTGATATAGTGATTTTCTTATTTCATCTAAAGCAAATGGCGCCTCTGTCAATAGTAAACTATATTCTGTTGGTTTAATCTTTAAATCATCTCTCTTTAAAACTGAATCCCAAATCTCTTTTTCCAAATCCCAATCAACTACAAAACCCTTATCCATTGGATTTCTAGTCTTTATAATCTGCTGTTGAGTAGGATTGCTATTATAAAGATTAACTAAATCATCACCCATATAAATGGTTTGATCCATTTTTGCCATATGGTTTGGTATAATTAATGGTGGTGTTGATGTAGTACTTGTATTGTTTACACTAGAACTATTCGAATTTATACTGGTCATTGTTGGAGTAACATTTCCCATTGATTGGTTACTAGTTGAACCTCCATTATTACTAGCATTAAAAACTACTGATCCATTACTAAAATTCAATGGTGAACCACTGGATAATTGTATGGGTGTAGATGATGTTGTAGTTGATGTAGCAACTTTTAAATTATATCCTCCATTATCAATTATTAAAACTTTATTTAAATTGATTTGATTAAAAGTTGAACTCATCCAATATAAAAAAAGAAAAATTAAAAAAATTTTTTTCTTGACACTTATCAAATCAGGAAATAATATTCTATTTAATTTCTATTTATATGAATCATATATAACATATTAATCTAATAAAAATTCATTGAAATCTTTCTGGTTTCCAAAGAAACTTGTAAAAACAATATGAAATTTTTAACACAAAATAAAAAGATATTTTTTTTTTTTCATTTTCATTATTTCCCATCTTCATTTACAACAACACAATAAATGTATGTATTTCCTATGAACATTAATATAATATTAGAATTTATATAGGTTTATAAAAACTATTGAAATAGAAAATTCTAATACTATTATAATAAAAAATAATTTTAGAACAAAATGGTCTTACCAGGAGGATTACACAACGCTAAACCAATCACTGATGAAGTTGCTAACATTGTATCCAGTGTTAAAGCAGCCATTGAAGCTAAAACCGGTGAATCTTACTCTAGTTTCAACCCAATTGAATTCGCCACTCAAGTAAGTACATGATACTAATATTAAATTAAAAGTATCATAAATTAACTAATTTTACACTTTTAAAATAGACTGTTGCTGGTGTTAACTATTTTGTTAAAGTTCGTACCCAAAATGGATGCATTCACGTCAGAATCTACAAAGATTTATCACAAACTGTTTCCGTTCACTCTGTTCAAACTGGTAAACAAATTACTGACCCAATTGAATACTTTTAAATAAACCCAAAAGAAATATTCTCTTTCAGTAATATGTACTTTTAAAACATTCTTTCTACTCAAATAAATATAACATTTAATTTTTATTTTTTTTTTATTTTCTTATCTACACTAAACAGACAACATCTTTCTACTATATTACAGCATATAAACAACCAAACCTAGCTGATTATCTAACATCTACATTCACCAGTAGAGTGAATTCTCATGGTTTAATATCACCTATTATGATATCTTAATTTATATTTACAAAAGAAGCAGACTTACTTCTTTTCCACTGTTTAATGAAACTACTAAGAACCGAAGACATTACAATTTCATTAGACTGTGAATCTCTTAACCATAAATGAAGAACCAATGAATTATTATTATGATGCTTTGAACAACACATAATCTTTATATGAAATGGAAAACTACCATTTTGCACATAGGTGGTTACATTACTCTTCACCAAAACCAATTTCTCTTTGCATTGAGGATTAGTGGCAAAATAGAATCTCGATTGAAAGTACTCTTTACAAGAGATACATTGTGGCAGTGGATTAAAATCAATATCCAATAACTGACCTTCCAAAATCAAAGCCAATTCATTACTCTGCGGTATATTTATAAATTTCTTTGCATTACCACTGTATCCAATATTATCGGAAATATAAATTCTAGTATTTTGATACTTTCTCTGTAAGTTTAAATCTGGAATATAAAATTCAATTTGATGATAGAAATTTCTAAAAAGTGGTGTTTGAAATGCTGAAAATATATTGGGTAGTGGGTAACCTCCTGTCTTTGGTGAAAACTCACTTACTTGGCAAAACCATGGTATATCGGATCCTCTATATAATGTATTTATTTAACCGTTAATAGGTGTTTTATATTTATCAAACAAAAATCAACATACAAGTTATGATTGACCATTGATGTATTTTGTAGAGTAATTTCCTTATTTTGAGGAAAATTATCTATAACTGGTTGACTATCAACCAATGTATATTTTGGAAGGGAGGGAAAATAATTCGAAAGTTTATCTAAACCATTATTTGAATTTGATAAATCTAAACTATTAAAAGTATCAAATGGTTCCCTATTTTAAAATTATTGAATGAAATTAGTATATTTTTATATTTAAAATTAATATAAAAACATTTACATTCTAAAGAACTGATGATATTAATTATTATTGATTCAAATTTAATAATTGCCAATAACAAATGATTGAAGAATGTAACTACTTGGATAATATCGATTGATTTTAAATCAATGATTTCAGTTTCAAAGGTAAGATCACTCTTGGGATTTTCATAAAAAAAAAATTCCATTAAAATCCTTACTATTTGATCAAATAGTATCTCTAGGCACATAAAATACACTTTCACCATCTATTTCAAGTGTGAATCCCTCTCCTGTCATAAAAGAAAATAAAATAAACCAACAAACTTAAACACACTAACACCATATACAGAGTCTCTTTGTTTTTTTTTTAAATTCAATTTAGGGTACTCTCACTAACAATTGATATATCTCAAATTCAAATGTGATTGAATGATACCTACATTCAAACAGTAACCTCAAAAACAACCCAATATTAATATAAAATCAAAATGTTAAAATAATAAAAATATTAGTTAATATTCATTAAAAGTTGATTAAGTATTTTTTATTAAATTGTTGTTTGATTTCATTATTTTGGAATTATACCCACCCATTATATGATGAGGGTGTATCTCTACAATCTGATAAAAATGTGTTGATTCTCTTTATATTTTTTTTGTTTAAATGTAAACTAATTCAAATAAATATCGAGGTTAATAACAATATTAAAATAATTTATTTTCTCTATGATTATAAAATTTAGAGTTTTGAGGAGGGAAAAACAAGTAACATTTGGTGAGTAAAAAGGGGGGAAGGGGGTAGTTTTAAATATATGGATTTTTTTAAAATTAGTGTATAAAATCCCCCATTTGAAAATCGATATAAATGCAACGAAATAAATATGTATTTTTTTGAATAAAACAAACCCCCTATTTCCTATTAAAAGAATAATATTTATCGAGATTATCGATTATGATAAATTTCACCACTTATAGAAAAAAAAGGTATAAAATAAAAAAGTAATTTAATTTATAATAAAAAAAAGAAAATAACCTTTTGAATTCACTACAGTTAAAACAGTCAAAAATGACAGCTATTCATAAGACCCCTTATTTTATGCAATATACCAAAGTATGTGTGTGTTTGAGGGTTGTGTATATTGTTTACTTTAAAAGGACATCCATTTCTTTTTTTAAAAGTGAAATTTAAACAACACATCCCCCAATATTTTAATATTGTTCTGAGAGTCAACGTCTCTCATTAAATATCATGAAATCAAATTCCTAATAATATTATTCCTATAACTATTTTAATTTGAATTTAGGATGTTGGTGCTGCAGATTCCACTAAAGAAATCAATTTTAAAATTGCTTTAAAAATTAGAAACACTGAATGGATTAACAAACAAGTATGATATATATTTATCTAAATATTCTTTTTTTTAGTGTCATTTTACTCTTTATAATTTTAAATTATAAAATCTATCCACCCATTTAAACAAAATTGATAAATATGGTAAATTTAAAAATTTGGATATTAATAATTGTTTCTTTTGTTTACAGCTAAAAGATACTTCAGATCCAAAATCAGCAAACTATGGTAAACAACTAACAAAAGAGGAATTAGATTCTATGACACTTCCAAGTCAAGAACACTTTGACAAAGTTGAAACTTTCTTACGTTCTCGTGGCTTAGAATCTTCTCGTGAAGGAGATCAACTCAAAGTTCATGGTAAAGTTGGAAAAATTGAAAGTCTTTTCAATACAAGTATTCACAAGTTTGAAAAACCAGACGGAGGTAAATCTGATGATTTTATTTTCAAAAGACACGGTAACTTCATAGTTCCAAATGAAATTGCTGATTGTGTTGATTTGGTTACTGGTTTTTAAATAAACAATATTTAAAATAATGTTTGTCAAACTTTACACGCAAATTAATTTTAAACCGTGGACAATTTGCTTTCATCATGATGATTTAAATATTTTCAATTGGTTTTGATGTTCACATTGAAGATATAAATGATACAGAAAGTAAATCACTCATTGATGAGTAACAGTATTTAAAATAATGTTTATTAAAATTTACATGAAATATCCTAAGATAAATTTATATTCCTCAATTTTTATTTTTTTAAAAAGAAATTTTGTAAAATCTTTTGGATGTCCTCCACAAATTCCCAAAGGACAGATTCGTACAATCAGATTTTTTGATTATTTTTCGTATAACCGAATCCAAATTATTTGAAAATATATTTATATTTATTTATTAATAAATTTGTATATCAACAATAAGCCTATAATATTTTATGTTTATATAGTTAATGAGTTGAGAATAAATAATTTGTTTATTGAGAAATGTTCATTATATGACTTTAAAAAACGTTGGTGAATTGGAACCGAACTTGCGAATAGTTTATGCTAAACCTTTGATGAGAATCAAAATACCCCCTGTTTTTTAATAGGAATTAAATAGTGTTAATTTTATAATTTTCAATTGTTTATGTTAGGTAATGATTGAAAAACTTACAAATAATTGACCAAACCCAACCAACAAATGGTAGACATAATTGTAAAATACCAATGACAACACACCAGATGTTACAGTTATCCAATGCACCAAGAATGATTGTTCCAATTCCAAAGAAAAAGAAATCAAGAATACCACAAATAATCATGATATTTTTTTCCAATGATGGAATTGCTGCTGGACTGAAATGCTGTAAGTTAAATAATTATAATGTTAGTATATGTAAGTATATTAATGTTTATTTTTAATTGTGATGATATACTTTTTCGTGACCCATCTATATAAAGTAAATATAAGAATTAGTTATTGTTAAGTGGTGAAGAAATACACTTAGGTTATACTGCAAACATACTTTTTTGATTTGTTAGGAATATAAAATTTAAATGAAATGATGAAAAAAAAAATTATTTTTATTTTTAAATTTGCCACCAACTACAAAAAAAAAATTATTTGAAATATTGAGCGTTGAGTAGGGTTGATAGGTTTTCAGAAAAGTAATCTATATTAATTTAAACTTTTTTAGTGTAAATATTATTTTAATACTTATTATTTTAATTTACAGTTTCACACAAAAAATATATTTAAATTTTATAAGAAATAGTGTCACTATTTATAATTAATGATCACTAATCAAACTTTTATTAGAAAATAAAAATGATTAATCATTAACATTAATCAATAACACTTTATTTAAAAAATTATTATTATTAATCTGAAATTCAATTAATAACAATGCATTTATTGTTTTGGAATTGATTTATACCTAAAAATCTTACTTTCATACCATTTGTTGATGCAGTTAAATTATTTTATATTATTTACATACATAGATATAATCATTGTTTTAAAAATTTAGGAAGTTTATAATAATGGATTTAAATAGGAAACTAAAATAAAAACAAGTTATTTCTAATGAAGTTAAAAGTAATACATTAATTTTAATGGCATTTTTTGGTGCAATATCTCAAAAGAGTTTTTTTTTTTTTTTTAAATATCTCTGGTACCCTCCTTTGTTTTTTATACCAATAACAAGAGTTATTTTTGTATTTTTAAATATTCACATTTGTTATGAGTAATAATAAAATGATTAGAAATATTACCATTGGTGTTAGGTCATCCAATGGTAGTATAAACACACAAACAACAACGAGTAAATCACCAGATCTCAATAATAATTCGATAATTTCAACGTCTTTACCTGCCAATTTAAATAAAATTGATTTAAATGGCAAAGTTAACTGTAGTAATAACAACACACATACAATAAATAATACAGAAGATACAATAGCAACAACAGTGAATCCCAACCCCAACATTGTTGAAATTCGCATAAACGATAGCAATAATAGTATAAGTACAAGTGGTGGTAGTAATAGCAGTGCTTTAAAACTAAATAGTAATAATCAACTATTTTTCAATGAAGAGGAAAATGAGAGTACATCTGAAGAGGAAGAAGAAAACGATAAGAACGAAAGAAAAGATTCATTTTCATTAGATCAACCGCTATATAACTTTTTATCTAGTAATAGTTTAGAAAATAGTTTTAAAGATACTTATATAAATAATTCAAATGACAGTACCTCTAATGGAGTACCAAAAACCACAAGTACATTTCAAAATCAAGAAGAATCAACAGATATATCAGCAAACTATTTTGAGTTACATCAAGAGATGTTTATAACCAAACTAAAAGATAAAATTTTAATAATACCAATGAAATTAACAAAAAAAAGTAATAATAACAATAGCAATAATAATAGTAAAAAGAATATAAAAACTAGTATAGATCCAACATTACCATCACAGATTGAAGAGTGCTTGGTAATTGATAGAAATAGTTGTAGTCTATCTACACAGTCACTAGACGTCAGTCAATATCTGGCGACTATAAACTCAACAGCCAGTATCGATAAAAAGAATAACCATTTGGCACATGGTATAATTGGTATCATTAGTTTACTCTCTGGAAGTTATCTATTGACAATCAGTCAAAAATCACTCATAGGTATACTAAATGAAAAACAAATATTTAGAATTGAAAATTGTAATCTACTATTGATACCAAATGACAAGGAGCTAACTGAACACGAAAAGAAAATGGAATCTGCCTATAAGAAATCTCTAAAATCTCTACTGAAATCAAATTTTTACTTTAGTTATGATTTGGATATTTCAAATTCTCTACAGAGAACTGCTACAACTTTTAATGGTCTTGATAAATCTCTACCCCAGATATTTAATCTATATGAAATGGTATGTAGCTATTGATAATTTTGTAGAAATTCATCTGTAAACATTATACTAAAATGTAAACTCTCTCTTCTAGTTCGACCAAAGATTTTATTGGAATAAGAATATGCAATCAGCATTTATTTCCAAACAATTGAATCATTGGATATTACCATTGATAAGAGGTTATGTGGAGATTTTTAATTTCTTTTTAGAAAGTAATAGTTTTGAATTTGCATTGATTTCTAGAAGAAGTATATTCAGAGCTGGTACTAGATATAACACCAGAGGTTCTGATTTATTTGGAAATGTTGCAAACTATGTTGAAACTGAACAAATACTCTATTCAACATGTATTACAGGTAGAAAGACATTCTCATTTGTTCAAACTCGTGGTTCTATACCCCTTATATGGGAACAATCCGGTAGAAAAATTAAACCAGAAATTAAAATTAATCCTGATGTTACTATTAACGTAAGTATATCCAACTAAGTTTATACTATTTCGAATTATATTAATTTAATAATATATAGAAAACATCATTTAAATTACATTTTGATCAACAAATTAAATATTATGGTAACCAAACAATTGTGACATTATTGGATCAGAAAGGAAGTGAAGCTGAACTTGGTGATTCCTATAGAAATACATTAAATTCACTAGACTACAGCAAGAATGTTGAGTATTTTGCTTTTGATTTTCACCATTTTTGTCAGGGTGGAAGATTTGATAGAGTTGACATTTTGATGGATTATTTGGAGGAAAAAATTCAGTTAATTGGTTATATGGAAAAGGATCATCAATATCAATCATATCAAGATGGTTTAATTAGAACCAATTGTTTGGATTGTCTGGATAGAACTAATTTAGTACAATCCATGATTGGTACCTCTGTGATTAGTAATCAATTGTTGAAATTAGGTTTTGTATGGTCTATTAAAGATCAAACACCACTAAGTAAACAAATTAAATTGGCATGGGCGAATAATGGAGATGCTGTAAGTTTCCAATATGCTGGTACTGGTGCTCTAAAGGGTGACTTTACTAGAACTGGTAAAAGAAATACCAAAGGTGTAGTTAAAGATGGTGTAAATTCGCTCACTAGATACTATATCAATAATTTTCTTGACCGTATTAGACAAGTCTCAATTGATTTGTTCCTTGGTAGTATTACAGTAGAAGCTAATACCTATTCAATCATTCAAAAAGAATATGATTGGAGTGAATCTAGAATGGATGCAATTAATAGTTGTGTTGACCATTTCCTAAAGAGTGATAAAGATGATGAACAGAGTGGTTTCATTAATGCTTGGATAGTCATTTCTATAAACAAAAGAAACCAAGAACAGGAAAGAATATTACTCTTGACAAAAACCCATCTAGTCAGATGTAAATATAACTTCAATGAAAACAAAATTGTTCATTGTAAGAAGACATCTCTATCTACTTTGAAAAGAATCCAAATTGGATCAATCAAAACAGATAATAACAAAAAATCATCATATGGTTTTAAATTGTGCTTCTCTGAAGATCTATCTAGTTCTTCATCTGGAAATGGTCGTACTGCAAGATCATCTTCTAAAATGGCTATTCCAAATGCCAATAATGGAACCCCTGAAAACAATACCTCGAAGGATGACGATTTAAAAGGGAATTTATATTTTGTACCAATCCCTGAGGGTGAAACTATAGAGTTTGGTAAAGATTTAGTCAATGAAATCATTGATATTATCAAAGAAGGTTTCCTAAATCTGTTGGGTTATGCAAATATCAGTCAATTATCTTTTGGTCAAAATTTTATAGTAGAAAATAATTTTAAGAGAAAACAAAACAGTTTGGTAGTAAGTGCTTATAATGGTTTAAAATTAGGTTTTTATTCAAAATCACCTACCATATCTACTGGTGGAAAACCATTTAATAGACAACAACTTACCAATAGTACCAATAAAGCCAACACAATAAGTCCTATGAATAGCAGTAGCACTACTAACAACAGCAATCAAAATAACAACAACAATAATAATAATTTTCAACCAAAATCATTACATTTATCTATAGATAAAAGAAGAAGTAAAAGTTTTGATGCATCAGAATTTACAAACGGAAAAAGATTTGAATTTGATAAGAATCAAATACAGTAAATAAATTCCAACTTTAAAACATAGATTTTTAATCGGGAATCTAAATTTTTATTCACCTTTCTTTTTATTTTGTTGAACCTTTCAATATGAAAAAAAAAACATAATATCAAATAGAATTAAGTATTTAAAGATTATATCAAGAAAATAAATATTGTTTATTTTTTAACAATGTTGTAAACCCAATAAAAGGCTAGCAACAGATTCCTGGTTATTAGTAGTGGTAGCAGTTGTATTGTTATTTAAATTATCGGTCCTGTTGTTGTGAGAAACTAAAAATGATAAGTTTCCTTTTTCTTGTGGATTGATGGTTGAAATTGGTGGTAAAGTGTTATTTGAATTGTCATTCAGGCTACTATTATTACATGATTGTTGTGATTGTTGGTTATTTTCTTTGTTGTTATTGTTATGGGTTGGTTGCTCGATTTCAAGATCTTCTTGATCACATTCATCCTCATCATCATAATGAGATCTGTTATTATTATGGAATTGGTTGAAAAGATTAGATTGAATTTGTTGTTGAATGTTATTTAAAATGGCTGGGTTAAACATGTTGGTTTTGTTTTGTTGGTTACTGTTGATTTGTTCCATTGATTTTCTGACAATTGGCAGTAACTCTTGGATGGAATATTGATGAAGTTCTTTTGGAACATTCCCATTGACTATTGGTGACTTTCCATTATTCATTTGTGTTATATTTTTAAGAGTATTTAATACTTTAGGCAGTTGTTGTTGTTGCTGTTGCTGTTGCTGTTGCTGTTGTAAGGAGAATTGCTTGGATAACAATAAAATTTCATTTGGACCCATATCTGGTAAAGTCATCTTTATGGAATTTGCAATCTTTTCAAAACCAGAGTTATTGAGTGGTTTTTGGTTTGGCATCAAAAGTGAAGTTGAAACTCTCTGGTTATTAAGATTTTGTTGAATCAATTGCTGGGCAGTTAATTGTTGTTGGACTTGTTGTTGAACTTGTTGTTGTTGTTGTTGCTGTTGTAATTGGTTACTAAAATTTAACAATTTGTTACTGACAATGATTGGTGATGATTTTTGGTTTGGTGTTTGTTGAATGAGATATTGGTATTCTGGATGCTTCAGTTTCATATGCATTTTGAGTGCATTTTCAGAACCGTAAACCTTTTGGCAGTTAGACATAGAACATTTAAAAGATCTATCAATTTCAACGGCCTTTCTTCTCTTTCTCTTCTTTCTTGGATCATCCTCATCGTCGTCATCAACCTCCAAGTCTCTTTTGAGTGGGTTATCAATGTATTCACCATCGTTTGATTTAATTTCGGGAGATGAACTGCTAGATCCATTGGAAGATGTACTTAATGCTCCAGTGTTTATAGAATGCTTTTGGTGATGATGATGATGATCAGTACCCAAGTTATCAGAGAGAGAATCTATAGATTGATTATTTGGTGTCAATGGAGATGGTGATGAAGAACTACTTGAGTTATTCGATTTTATATCAATATTTTCACTATTGGCTAAAGGGTTACCACTACCACTTGTGTGCAGTGTAAAAACTCCACCCAATGGTAAATTAGCTGCAATAGCTACTATATCACCATCTTGATCCTTCAATAGGATTCTAGTTTGTGGTGATAAATGAAAAGCAGTTCTGATGGCTTCTTCAATGGTTTGTGATGGGGTATTTGAACCGTACCAACTGACTGTCTCTTCAGAGTTCTGATATCTAATAGAAATTCTAGTTTTACCACTAGAAGTTGGTGTTGCCATTGTTTTGGGTAATTCGCTAGTAGCGGGCGATATCATTTGACTTATCATACTGTTTCTGATTTTTTTGATAAAATTTAAATTTTTATAAAAACTTTACGGTGTGGCTTTTTTAGTTTTAAATTAATTAATTTTTTATAAATTTATAAGTTAGTGAGTGGGTTTTTGGATTTTTTTTTTTTATAATAAGAAACTATTAATTCTCATTGATAGAGTACTGTGTATAGTGTAATGAGAAGAATATAATATATTATTCACAGGAAATGTTCTTTTTCATAAAATAAAAAAAAAAACTTTTTTCTTGGGATATATAAAAAAAATAGATATTTTAATAATAAAATAAAATTTTTGAATAATCTGTGATCCTGATTTGTAATTAATTGAGCTATTATGATTTTTTTTTTATAAATAAAATAGATTTTAATAAAATAAAAAATTAAAAGTTAAAAGTTTCAGAGTGTGAGAGGTCAAACACCATTGTTTATAATTTACAATTAAGGTTCACATTTTGTAAAATGTGATAGAGGCACTCCTAGTGTTATACACTCTATATAAACACAGTAAATGTACAACATTTAAAAGCAAAATAAAAAGGAAAAACACAACTACTGTTCTACTATAAACATAGATTTGATTGATTTTTTAAAATTTTAAAATGTAGTAAACACACATTTAGAGTAAATATTGTCCAATTACAAGATGAGTTTTTTTTTTTTATTTTAAAATCATCTCATACTATACACACAAGTAGAAGATACACCAGTGGGTATATGGGTTGTTGTGTTTTTATTTAATGAAATTTCCTTTTGATTGATTTAAAAATATAAAAAAAATGTGTCTTTTCCAAATTTGATCAAAACTTTTAAACTATAGAGCATGATAAAATATATAATTATAAAATTTTACTTACACTACGAGTACGATGTTTAAGATGAAATAAAAAATAAAAAATAATCGGTAAATAAATTTGCCCCAGAGGTTCCCAAATCATCTTAAAATTTTCCGAGCTTAGCAGATAAATAAAAATCAATAGATATTTTAAAGTTTTTTTTTCGACGTCATAAGAAATAAAAGATATATTTTATATTGAAAAATCTAATGAAAAATGAAGTTAAAACTATTCTAAAAAAAAGAGGGAAAGTGTAAAGGAAAAAAACAAAACTCTTGTAATTAGTATATTTTATTTTTTTTTTTAGATAATTTATATATATTCAAATAAATAAGTGAATTGGGTTTGGATAAAAAAAAAATAAAAAGACAAATATTATTATTAATGATCGTATTGTGAACTTAACCAATCCAATCCTTCATAAAGACCATCACCATCTTCTGAGGTTGCAGAACAACCCTGTACATGCCAAGATATATTTTTTGGTAGATTAAAGAGTGAGAGTGCCAGAGTGATCTCCAGAGTTGTCATTGGATTAATAGAATCAATCTTGTTTGCATAGATTAACACCTTGATACGAGATAGATTCTCTTGGTTCTGTGGTTGTTTAAAATTGTTAATGATTTTAATTACATTCTTATCAGTCACTAGTTTCCAAAGTTCTTCTTTTACCAAACGTATTCTCTGTCTATCACAACTGTCAATAATGAAAATGATGGCTTGTGTATCTTGTAGATAGTGATGCCATACAGGTACAATAGATTGTTCATAGCCAATATCCCAACAAATGAAATCACAACTCTTATACTCAACAACCTCTACATTGTAGCCATTGGTATGCAAAGTTCTTACATTCTCACCACGAGCAAATTTGTAAAGAGTTGTAGTCTTACCAACACCATTGAGACCATACATTAAAATCTTATATTCCTTTCTCTGAAAGAGATTCGGTATCTTACTGATGGGTCTGAGAAAATATTTAATAAGTGGGTTGGGTGAACTAGGTGGTGTAATACTATTCTTTTTCTTAAAGTATAAATTGGCATACAGTGAACGAATGGAACCATTCAATTTCTTTAGTTGATTAATTTCATTAATCTCTGTGATTTTATAGTCATTTTGAACAAAAATAGCCCATAGTTTTTCATTCATTCCAATCTTAAAACATATTTTTGAAACTTGAATCAGTGTGGTCATATCCAGTGCTCCTACATGAACAAATATCAAATTTAAAACGTCCAATGAAAATAGTTCCAAAAAGGAACATGTTGCTATCCTCTCTTTGAAATTTGCTAATCTTTCCTCCTTTTCTTTTTTTAATGCTAGTGATTGAATACTAGTTGAGGAAACTGATGATTTTAATGTAGGTGATGTTGATATTGGTGATGTGGATATTGGTGATATACTGTTATTATTGTTATTATTAGTATTCAATGAATGTTGACGATGATGTATTTTTGCACCACCATTATTACTAATAATATTTTGTGATTGTATCTCATTTGATGATGTAGAACGTATTAAATTTGGTGTTGTTGATATTGGTGAGTTATTACTTGATATCTCTATAGGTGGAGTTGTTCCAGTTGTTAAACTAGAATTCTTTAAACTAAAAGTTGGTGAGTGCAATGGTGAACTATAATTATTATTCTCATCATTATTACTGTTGTTATTATTATTATTATTATTTGTTGTGCTACTTTGGGATGTATTTATATTATCTATATTTGATGTATTATCATTTTGATGATGCTGTTGTTGTTGTTGATTTTGTTCTTGTGTGTCATTTAGATTGCTATTTAAAAGTTGTTTCTCTATATCTTCCATATTATGCATAGTTGCTCCATCTAATGTATCATTATGATCTAAAATTGCCATTAAATATTAATACAGTCCTCAAAATCAAATTCTCCGATACCATATGATATTTACCGATATATTGCATTGAGTGTGGGGAAGAATAAGAGAGAATGGAATAAATGAAAAATTAAAAAAATTGTAAAAAATAATTATTTTTTTATAATAATAATGAATTATTTGTTTAATTTAATTTAAAAGACAGATTTTCTTTTAAGGTGATTGATTTATCGAACTATTCTAAAATATACTTAAAAAAAACTACCTAGTTTTTTGCTTTGTTTTTTTTTTACAGTATGCGCAACTGATTTGTTCATTCACTGGGAGTTAAATTTTCAATTTAATCGATATTTTAGTTAAAATTTTAACATTCAATGCTTAAAATTAAAAATTCAATCAATTATATTCCATTGAAAAGATGAAGTTATGATAAATTTATCATCTAAACAATGAATGTAAAGATCCAACATAAACCTTAATATGTTAAATTTGTTTTTTTTTTTTTTTTAGATCTTATTTTATAATTGCCTATTTTTTTATTTTTACTCCTCTTCTTGTTCGGTACAAATAATTGTATTAATGAAACATGGAGAACCACTATACACAACAAAAACTACACCAAGGTAGTTTAGATAATTACATTGACAGTTTATTTTTAATTTCACTTGGTATTATTCTGGTTTCATTTGCATTCTGGAGAAACTCTGTTTTTTTACCTAGTTGGATACGAAATCTATGGAATTTTCAAACACATTCAACAGTAAACCAAGTACAACAACCACAACCACCACAACAGAGCCATAATAGTACAACATCTACTGAATCTAATAATGAAAGTAGTATTAATAACAATAATAGTACAACAACTCAGATTGAAGAACCATTCAGAGAGATATTTAGCGATATGTCTTCACCAGATTTAATTAATATTAAAATATTACACAATGAGAATGTATATAATAGATATTTTGACTCAAGAGTTATTAAGCTAGTATCCGATCTCAAGAAATATGTATGTTTTATTTTAAAACTCTAAAATTGAAATAAGATAGAATACTTACATAAACTATATTTATTAATAGATGTATCCAAATGAATATCAAAGAGGTCAAAGAATAATGTTTATACACAATGGTAGACCAATGTTAGATACCAATTCAATACAATTTTACTTTAATAACAATAATAGTAGCAACAATGTAAATAATAGTAATAATAATATAAATTCACCACCACTTAAAGTTTCACATCACATTCATTGTATTATAAGAGAACCATTGACATCGGATCAAATGACTAATGACCCAAATTATATGAATACATCAAATTCTAGCACTGTAAATAATATCAATTATAACAATTATTATAACTCATCAGCATTCACTTGGATGTGCACTAAAACATTGTATATTTTAACTGGTGTTTCATTGACACTACTTTGGGCTCTTCAAATTGGTAAACCAAAACTTTTTGACTACTTTTCCTCAGTTTTATTGGTTTTGTTTACATTAGGTTGGGGATTGGGTTTCTATAGTAGTTTAAAATTTGCCCCAATAATACCTCAAGCCAATTCTCAAAACCAAGCTAGTAATCCACTTAGATAATAAATTAAATTACATTTTAAACTTTAGTTTCACATTTTTAAATATTTGATTTATAAATTCTAATGTTTGGGTGGGGAGGATAATTATCAATTTCTTTATTTGAATTAAATAATAATAATAAAAATAAGGTTAGGTTTTATGCCAAAAACATTAAAATACCTTGAACAATTGCAAAAAATACAACAAAATAACTTCTCTTGTCAGTGCTAGACTGGTGTTGTTGGTATTGGATATCAGAGTTGATTTGATTTGATGTTGAAAACACCAATCTAAGAGTTTTTAATATAAAATATCCAATTGCTGCTGCAAAATAACATCTGACCATAAATGTTATATATGATCCAACTAATATTGTTAATATTGCTTTACCAACCAACCTGTAGAAAAATTAACAAAAAAGGTTAGAATAGATACCATACTATACAATACAATAAAGATATACCTACAAGACATATTTATAACCAGTATAGGAAACCATATCATAGAGATAAATGGCATCTGAATTGGTAAAAAAGAAACCTAATCTAAATAATAACAATTCAAATATCCAAAAAATGATACCTTTGGTAATGGAGGCACCTAATACATCTGGTGTAAATCTAGTTTCCATACCCAATTGGAAACCATATAATAAAAAGTAGGTAATAAATGCCATCAATGGAATATATAAATCTGGTGCATTTATATCATCTCTTGGTGGTAGATAGCTATCAACATCACCATGTCTGTGAATTCTTCTTTTCCATGCCTAATTATAATAATTATATTGAAAAATTAACATTTCATTTCAATTGATCTTCTAAAGCCTATATCCTACATACCTTTTGAGCAAAAGGAAATACTACTAACTTAATCTTATTAAAAACATATGAAGTATTTACATTAAAATAGGATTTTAATGTTGAGAATGAAATATATTTTCCAAACTATATATTATAGAGTCAAATGAATTAGATTTGAGTTAATTGTGTTTTTTCTATGGAGTTATAGGGATATACATACATTTGTATCAACATATTGTTTACCACCACTAAATAGAGTTTGACCATAATTTAAACCATAACTAAGACCAGCTTGTGTCAGTGGATTACTACTAAATTGTGTAATAAATTGTGATGGATCGTTATTGAAACCTTGTTGTGGTTGATTTGAAATATTATTATTGTTATATTGTGGTGAATAGTTTGTTGGTTGTGGATAATTCATATTAGCAGAACCTTGTTGCATTGGTGGACTATAAAACATTGATGCTGTAGGATTGTTACTTCCTCCCTGTTGTTGTTGTTGTTGTTGTTGTTGTCCTGTTTGTGGGTAATTTCCATTGTTACCCATGTTACCTGAATTATCGTAGGTACCTGTATACTGCTCATATGATGGATAATAACCACCTTGTTGATTTGGGTTCATTATTATTTATAATAATACAATCTAAAAAAAGATTAGTTGAAAATATGATTTTTGACAAAATAAAAAAAAATTGTAAAAAAAAAACAATTTGAGAGGGAGCTGAGTCAGAATTGAACATATAAAAAAAGTACAACAATTTATCTGTAGATATTTAAAAATAGATAATATCTATTAATGTATATATTTACAAATTTCTTAAAATTTACATAAAATTTTATTTATCCACTAGCCACCTATCGAACCAAGGTCCTTCTATTGAATAATTTGATAAATCCTCTTCATTATTTTCAACATTATCTTTTGTCATTAAGTTTGATTCATTTGACCATTTCTGGTAATCAATATCTAATGGTACAATACTATTATTACTATTCGTATTAGTGTTATTATTATCATTACTATTTAATTGTGAAGTAGTTAATTTCATTTTAGTTTCATTATTACTCTGATCCAATGGATAAAATCCTGATGGATCTTGTGTTTTTTGAAATCTAATATCAATTGTCCATCTAATTTCTTTTTGTTTACTGAGATTTGGTAAGCTTTTGTGTAAAGTTAAATTTGAGAATAATACAATAGAACCAGCACCTAGCCCAGTTATTATTTGTGAAGGTGTGGTATGTGGGATTTCCTCTACAGGTACCTCTAAATACCAGGAATCATGATATTGTGAATTTTTTAATTTTTCTAATTGATGTTTGTAGACTGTTTTGTCAGAGAGTGCTTTTGGTATAAGTTCAAGAGGACCAAGTACAGTGTCATTAATATCTACTAGTGTAAGCCAACATGTTATCTGATTGAAAATTTCTGAACCTTTAGATAGATATGCTGTATCTTGGTGCCATGGTACTTCAAAATATCTATTGGATGGTGTTTTACATCGAACATTCCATTCTGGATGTCCTGAGATCTCCGTAGATTCTAATAGTTCACTTATAACTTGAAGTAATTCAGTATTTCTAAAGAGATATTCACCAATGAATTTAGGTAATCTACTTGCAAATCTAGTATGTAATAGTATAGTTGTACCAATATATTCACTTTCTGCCAACAGTAACTTTTCATCGGCACTCAATTGATCATTTTTATATTGACCACTAATAAGATTTTGTTTATATAATATATCAAGTAATTTTATAATTTCTATATAAATTTCATTTTTAATCTCTTTTATAACATCTTCTTTAATAAAGTCTTTTAATATAACAAAGCTATTTTCTTTGAAAAAGTTCTTCGTTGCCATATTGATATTAATATTAAAAAAAAAAAAAGAATTAAAATAATAAAATTAAAAATTATAAATAATAATAATTATTCCTGTACATCTTTATTAACATTATCTATTAATAAAGTTTGATCTTGTTGTATTTTGTCAATAAAATTATCTTCTACAATTTTTACAGTTCCATTCTTTGCAACTTTCATTGCGATACCCTTTGCAGAGCCTAAAGTTAGAGTAGTGTCAACTACATCTTTTCCAATTGAAAATGAGTCACCAGTGATAGTGGCAACTTGCTTACCAAATTTATGATGCATAATATCAACAGTAGTACCAGAAGCCTCTTGATAAATCTGTGAGAAACCATCTGAAAGTGCATCAAATATTGTGCCTATAGCTTTAAAAGATGTCTTTCCAAAGTCACCTGCAGCCTCCAAAACTTCACTCTTCTCTTTCTCAGACTCCTCTGGTATAAACAATTTTACAGTATTTATAACAGTTGATCCCACACCTGAAAACAAACCAGCCAGAGAATCAATTACAAAACCACTGCTACTCACAGCATACGGTGTCACTGTCTTTACAAATCCAATGGATTTAGAGACAAATGGTGATACTACAACTTCCTCTTGATGTCTTTCTAAATTTGATTGAAGATACATTCCACCACCTCTCAAACCCACTGAAACCATTGCGCTAGTCGTCAGAATGACATTTGAAATACTAGCTGATCCACTTTCAACACCACTTGTAAGTGTCTTTAGTGATTTAATTGTAAATGTTGGTATTTCAGTTTTAAGTGTCTCTATAGTAGTTGAAGTAGTAGTAGTAGTACTTGTTAAAGTAGTGTTATTTTCAATTGAGGTTTCTGAAGTGATAGGTGTAGAACTATTAGGTAAATATACAAATGTGGAAACTTGACAAAGTTGTTTTTCAAAGAGATCTAAATAGATTGTTGGCATTTTTGGTGGAAATAGAAGACCATAGAATTCATTTTGAATTTGAATGATATAGTGACCTTTGTTACTAATGAGTATAGGTGTTTCTTTTATCAGATAGAAGTGAACTTTATTTTGAGTGCTACTAGACTGTTGTTCAAGTTTAACCATTAGACAATGCAGATTATCATACATTTTCTGAAGGTATATAGAACCATTACCTATAATTTCCTTTTCAATATTCTCTTCTGACTGGTCTTCTTGCCATTTATAGACAACACAATCAGAGAGTGTCATAAGAGTCTCTGAAAATGATATTATATCACTATCATGATCCTGAATATATTGAACTTTCTCAGCCATTGTTTTTGCCTTTAATTGAATTAGTTCATTCTTTCTGTTGATTGTTGATTCTAGATAACTCTTGTACTCATTAGTCAATTGATTGGCTGTCTCTACTTTAAATATATTATTCATGATATCAATAGTACGTTGAAATGTTGATATTGCAGTATCAAATGTCTTACTAATCTCCTCTAGTTTTATACTGTCTCTATTCTTTATGATATCCTCTACTAAATTATCTGAATCATATTGTAATTTCAAACATTCTGATAATAGTTTACTAATTGCAATACTGTAATCCTGACTAGTATCCATGTTTAAAATTTATATATATATGTTTATATATTGTATGTGTTTGTGTATTGTTAAAATATCCTGGTATGTACAACAATTTTAAAAAAATTTTTAAAAAATAAAACTTTTTTTTCTAACTACAATAACTTGAAATTTCGTTTAATTTAATTAAATTTTCAATTTTTTAAGAATCTTATTTAAATCTGTTAGATTTTTATTTTTACATTTCTGGAATCCTCTTACATATTTATTTTTTGTAGATCAAAATACTAATTACTGAATTGATAACAACAGATTCACTGAATCTACAACAGAATTTAATATTGTTAATTTTTGTGAATATGATTCTAACACTTCTAAATTTGTTGAGATTTCCCCTTGTTCAATATCTATTCCATTTAATGACCTCTGTAGTTCACGTTCTTGTACTTGTTCTTGCTCTTTCTGCTGTTGTTGTAGTTGTTGTTCAATTGAGATGTTATTTGAAAATAATAGTTGGTCTAGTAATTGATTGGAATCTAAACAACTATTATTTGCTAGAGTTGTAATTGAGTAATTTAGTGAATTTACAAATGAATTTACAATTAATTTATGTTTTGGGTTGGTAATTTGAGTATTGTTATAGTGTGTCAATTCGTTGGAACAAATGGATTCAAAAGTAGCAGCACCATCTACAATTTTATATGGTTCAATACCATAGATTAAATTCCTTAGAGATGTTATACAATTACTCAAACCAACTTTAGCCTCATCTAAGAATCTTGATGAGGAACCACGTAGTATAATAGTAGCAAATCTTCCATGACATCCTGTAAAAGTCTCATATTTCTTTTTACCAAAGTGTAACTCTTTATAAGCGTCACAAGTACCATAGAACTTTGAATCCTCGTGAAGATCATTCAGTGTGTACTGAAGTGCACCTCCAAGTGCTTGTAAAAGATTTTTCATTGTACTTTCATCAATTCTTCCAGAACATTGAATTTTGTGCTCTAGTTTATTAAGTTTACTAAACTGTTGAATTGCAAGGTCACCTATTACATTGGAATTTAGTATGACGTTGCAACGGTGTTTAATGACATTGTGTATTTGGTTTTGTACAAGATCAATTTCAGTGTCAATGAATTGTTGGTATTCTTGTGTATTGTGTATTTGAATTGATGAGTATTCTCTCTGATGTTTTAGTTCGATATCCTGTTTCAAAAATAAAATTTTTGGATTTTCAATGTGTTTGGAGAGATATTCTGCACCAGAGTAGGTAAATGTACTAGGGTACATTATACCATCCATTAAATAGCTATCATTTATAGAGACATTAGATCCATGAATACAAACTATATCTAAATGGTTTTGGTTGAGTGTTGGTATTCTATGGTAGAGCTGTAACATTAGATCACTTATAAATTGATAGTTGCTGTAGAGTACATTTCCAGATAGAAATGTTCTAATAATAGACTGAAATGATTCCTTGTTATTCATATCTAACATTCTAGGTGTTTTCTTTACCTCCAATTGATTGAAAAGGTATTGTTTACAATTTCTAATAACATCAATAGTTTCTAGAAATGTAACATCTTGAATATCAATCAACTCATTTAAAAGTGAATTTAATAATAACATATATTGTTTAACACCATTACCAATATTCAATCTAATTTGAGTACACTGATTTAATATTATTGAATATATTGGTGAATCACTATTAATTGATTTGATTATATTTAAACCATCTTTAAAATAGAAGAATTAGAATGAAAATTATTCAATATTTAAGAATATTAATATGAAAGACTTACCATTAGTTAATAAAACTTTTTGATTGGATAAAACTACATGTTTATTTTCACTAGCGTGAGGATCATTTGGCCAAATCGATTTATAGTCAATAACCATTGTAATTAATTTAGATCTAGAATGTGCTCCATAGGAGCTTTTTAAAATTTCATTAATTTCATTTAAAATTTTAAAATTTTGATAATACTGTTGTTGATTTGTATATTGTCTATTCATGTGTCAGATTTAAATGAACATGGTGAGAACAATGATCTTGTAACGATTGAATTTGGTCTTGATAGAAATTTTATTTTTTTTGATTTTTTATTTTTTTTGATTTTTTGGGCTTTTTTTTTTCTTGTCAATTTTGTTGCACACGAATCTACCTTTAGGATAAAATGAAGTATGTGTTATAGAGAGACTATGTTTATACATTCGACATGAGTGTATTGCATCACAGGATGACGGATGATAGCTAATCTATTATTATTATCACTATAGGACCGGTATTTGCAGTTATTCAGAATTCAAAATCTACCCATCAAAAGGTATTAAATTTGTTAGACTTGACTCAAAAGTAATATTATAACATTAGGTTCGATAGACATAAAACAGAGGATTAATAGAGTATAATATATAGGTCTTACACTTCATCAACACTAAAGTTGAATCTCTCTCAAACAGAAAGATCAACCCAAGAGACATTCGTTGGACCAATGTATACCGTAGAATCAACAAAAGCACTGGTGACGCCGTTGCTGCCAAAAAGAAATCAAGACGTACCAAGAAAGTCGAAAAATCAATCGTTGGTGCTTCATTGGAAGTTATCAACCAAAAGAGAAACTTGAAACCAGAAGTTAAAGCTGCTCAAAGAGAGACCCATTTAAGAGAAATTAAAGAAAAGAAGAAGGCTGCCGCTGGTAAAAAGGAACAACAAAAAACCGCTAAGCCATCTGCTAAAACAGCCAAAGGCAAATAAATGTTGAATTAAGTTACCTTGATATCTGTTTAGTATATATTAAAAAATCATAAAAGAATACCTCCCTCTCAATAGTCTTAAATTTATATTTAAACTTAATTATTTTACGCAATAGAGAGTCTGTAATAATTCTCAAATTATTGAAAACATTGAGTGAATAAGTTATTTGAGTCGAATTTCAATCATGTAATAATTGTATGGTTTCACCAACTTAAAATTTATTAAAAATTCTATTATCAATATTGTATACAATGGCATTGTGTTTATTTGTATATTAATAATATTATATAATTTACATATTACAGTATATAATTTTAAAATTGAAAATGTAACGTGATAAATCAAAAATAATTCAAAAAAATTATTTTTTTATTCGTGAGTTTGGGCAAAGTTTTTACAGAAAAAAAAAAATCAGATCTGTCCTTTTGTTTCATTCACAGCTAAAAAATGGGTATATATTAGACACACATAATATTATTGAGGACTTATAGGATTATAGGTTTAGGATTGAATAGGATATTAATTATAGATAATCATCCATCACCACATAGGTATTTCACGTGATGCTTTACATAAACACAGACTTACTGGTGCTGCTCGTAAACCAAACTACAAAAAGAGAAAGTACGAGTTAGGTAGACAGCCATCAAAGACAAAGTTAGCCGAACAAGGTGAACAAAAACGTGTTCGTCCACTCAGAGTCCGTGGTGGTAACTACAAATTCAGAGCTCTCCTCTTGGATACTGGTAACTTCTCTTTTGCCTCTGAAAGTAAGTAACAATTTATATAGTAGTAGAATGAATTAGAGATTTTAATTCAAATTTTATATAGAAATTACCCGTAAATGCAGAATCCTCAATGTAGCTTACAATGCCACCTCTAACGATTTGTTCCGTACCAATACTCTTGTTAAAGGTTCAATCATTCAAATTGATTCTACCCCACTTAAACAATGGTACGAACAACACTATGGTGTTGCTCTTGGTAAAAAGAAAGTCGCCAAGAAAGACGAACCAGAAGTCGTTACTAAGAAATCAAAATCTTTATTACAAAAACTCGCCAAGAGATCTAAAGGCAGAACCTTAGAAGCTGCCCTCGAAAGCCAATTTGCTGAAGGTCGTCTATACGCCAGAATTACCTCTCGTCCAGGTCAAGTCGGTAAATGTGATGGTTATATCCTTGAAGGTAAAGAATTGGAATTCTACACCAGAAAAATCCAAAAGAAGAAGAAATAAATAGTTTAATCAATCTATTGTTAAAACATCACCTCATCCATTATATAAAACAAAAAAAACAACACCAAAAACGAACCATTGTTTTAGATATTTTTTTTATTTGAAAACATTAGTAGTTCACTCCACTTTGTATTTTTTTTTGAATTTTTAATTTTTGTTTAATGATAAACAATTGATTGTTTTTAGTTTAAAAATAGTAGAATGGGAGCTAATCTAACAAAAGGTTTAGAAAAAGCAAAAGAAGATAAAATTACAGATTTGGATCTTACTGATAGAGGTATTGGTGAATTACCATCTAATATTGGAAATGTAGAGACACTAAAGAAACTCAACTTATCAAGAAATAAATTAAAGACATTACCTGCAACTATTGGTAATTTACGTTCACTTACCATTTTAAATCTATTTAGTAATCAATTAAAAGAGTTACCACATGAAATTACTCTACTCACTAATTTAGATTCACTCAATCTCTCAGTGAATAAACTTAGAGCTCTACCAAGAGGTTTTGGTTCATTCAACCATTTGTATTTTTTAGATATCAGTTATAATAGGTAAGAAAATCTTTTCATTGAAATGAAATTCATAGATTATCTAATATTCAATTTAAATTAATATTTACAATTTGGATGTTGATGTCATAAAATATAGAATAGATGAAATTACACCACAAATTGGATTAATTTCAACACTTAGAGAATTACATGCATCATTTAACCACTTAACAGTTTTACCAGCAGAATTGTCAAAATGTTTAGAATTGGAGGTGATGAATTTCAGTAATAATAATATAGTAGAGATACCACCTGATTTTGGAAAAATGCCAAAATTAAAAGTGATTAACGTAACTAATAATAAAGTTGTATTTGTACCACCAGAATTAGCTAATGGTGATAAAATTGAGAGAATAGATTTCTCAAAGAATCCAGTTCATAAATTATTAGATGAAAATGCAAGAAGAGGAGCTGATCAATTGATTAAATTTATTAAATCTGATGAATATTCAGCATTGTACTATACTGAAAGTGGTAAATCAAGAAATACAAATATAGATTCTCAAAATAATAATAATAACAACTCAACAACCACAACTACAACTACTACATCTGCAACAACAGCAACTAATTAAATAAACATTAAATTTTTTATTGGATCAGGGATTTAATCAGGCATCCGAATTGAATCTGGTGTTGATACTTCCATCAGCTGCATTTATGGATAAAACTTTGAGAAAACTTGTTGATGTTAAAAATACATCTCAGAAGAATTAATTACATCAATGCTAGATTAAATTAAAAGTATTCATGTCGTTGATGTCTTCGAGGAGGTCTCCTTTGAAATTGTACGTAATGAACACTTTTGTCTTGAAAGACCAATTAGATGATTTACAAACTATCGGCTGTATTGTTAACGCCTTTAATATACGATAGTTCTGGATTGAACAAACCAATGATTCCAAAACATCTATCACCATAAAATCCTACAAAATATTTTCAAAAAACTCATCTTTTAGAAGCCCAATATTTTTGAGTTTTTTGTAATGCTCTATTGTATTATAAAAATAAAATAGTAGAGTTAAAAAACTTGGAGCAACATGGTGGAGATAGATCCAGTAAATTTTCCAAAGAACAAAAGGAGTGTCTTGCTTGGATTATAGTTTTAATACTCAAAGAATAGGGATTGTGTATTGAAAGTTTTATTAATTATTATTTTATATTTTATAGATTTTATCAAGTTAGTTAAATTAGGTTATAAATATACTTTATCAAAGACAAAAATTGAAAAAAACATAGGGGGTTTTTAAATTACAGCGTGGACTACTGAAAGATGAGGTCTATTCTATTGATTCTAAAGTTCAAACCATTTACTAATTCTTTTCTAATATACAGTAAGTTTTTATGATCTTACATGTATTAATGCCTTGAAGAAATGGAGAAGATATATCCACGCAAAGAAATTGAAGTATACACTGACCATCAACCGTTATTATTTATTAAAAACTTTTCACTGTAATATATTGAGATCTACTATACCGAGTAATTACTATATATGTAACAATCATGATATTATAATCTAATAGTTATTTGTAAATACTCGATATAGTAGATCTCAATATATTACACTCCTTTCTAGAAATCTTAAAGATCATCATCATCATCATCATCATCCTCCTTAAATGTTCATAATTTAAATGAGTAATTAGAATTTTAATATTTAGTTTATCCTTCTTCTGTATTCCTTACTACAGTAACAATACTGTAAAATTTGTTTTATAAGACTAACAATTACATTTAACTTAAATAATATATTAGACTAATAATAACAATTTATTAAATTAAAGTTCATCATGTGGGGTATGTTCATTAGCTGGTGGTTCATTGAAATTGATATCTGGCATTTCAGGAAGATCATCAGGTTGTTCAGCAGCAGTGTTATCGTATTTAGCCTCATAATTGACTTCAGAGAGTTTTTCACCAGAGAGAGTCATGATCTTGTACACCCAGTTAGAGAAACTCTTTGGATTGTCAATAGAGTAACCAGAGGACAATGCAGAGGTTTCATAGAGAACATTAGCAGAGATCTTTGAAATTTCATCAGAGGTACCATGTTCCTGAATTCTAGCTAACAATTGTTTAATCAATTGATGATCTGGGTTAATTTCCATAATCTTTTTGTTCATGTAGGTTGGAATTTGTTCTTGAGCAGATACAGATTGAGCTTTCATAATACGTTCCATATTGGCAGTTACACCCCATTGATTGCTAACTAAAACTGCTGGTGAATCAGCGAGAATCTTAGAGACTGTGACTTTATCAACTTTATCAGAAAGAGTCTTTCTAAGGAAATCAGTCAATGGTTTGTATTCTTGGTTCAATTGTTTCAATGATTCTTTATCTTCTTCGGCTTCATCATTGAATTTAACACCTTCTCTAGCTAAATTGGTTAAAGATTTGGATTCATATTTTTGGTTTTGACCAACTAAATACTCATCAATTGGATCAATCAAGTAGAGAACTTCGTAACCTTTTTTGAGGGCTTGTTCAATCAATGGACTGTTTTCCAAAGAGTCAATAGATTTACCAGCAATGAAATAGATTTGTTCTTGACCTTCTTTCATTCTGCTAATGTATTCATCGAGAGTTGTCCATTCTTCTTTGCTTGAGTGGAACATTAACAATTTCATCAAACGATTTTTGTTGGCTTTATCCTCAATGACACCCAATTTCATATTGGTTCCATAGGCTTTGAAGAATGTTTTGTAATCTGATTTATCTTCTCTATCAAAGATTTCTTGAACCAATGCAACAAATTTACGAGTGATTTTAGATTTGATCAAATCCAAAGTCTTGTGTTGTTGGAGCATTTCTCTACTGACGTTAATTGGTAAATCATCAGAGTCAATGACACCAACCAAGAATCTCAACCAATTTGGAACGAGGTCTTTAAGATTATCAGTGATGAATACTCTTCTGACAAAGAGTTTAATATTAGAAACGGCATTGTCCAGATCGAACATGTTTTGTGGAGCAGTCTTTGGAATGTAGATGATGGATTTGAATTCAGTATCTCCACTGACTGTGAAATGTGAGTGGGCAATTGGGTCTTCAGAGGTTTTGCTAAGACTTTGATAGAACTTGTTGTATTCCTCATCAGTAATCTCCTTTGATGATTTGGTCCAGAGTGGTTTGACATCGTTTAGCTCTTCCCAAGAGTGTTCATAAACTGGTTCCTTTTTAACTGGTTCTTTTTCTTCAACTTCTTCACCTTCTTCAATTTCAACTTTAGTTTCTTCACTGCCTTCAAACTCTTTTGCTTCCTCTACAACTGGTTCTTCTGGTTGTTCAACTTCCTTGGAAGTGTACAAGTAGATTGGGAAATTAATGAATTGAGAGTACTTTTTAATCAAATCTTTAATGGTTGATTCTTGAAGGAATTCAGCAGAATCTTCTTTAATGTGCAATGTGATTTTAGTACCACGACCTAGAGTATTACCTTTTGGATCCTTGGCAATGTTAAATGAACTGTGGCTATCAGAAGTCCAAATATATTGATCATCATCATTGTGTTTACTGGTAACAACAACACTGTCAGCAACCAAAAACAATGAATAGAAACCAACACCAAATTGACCAATTAAGTTACTAGTGTTATTTGGGTCATTGGAATCTGTCAATTTTTGAATGAAATCTTTAGTTCCAGACTGGGCAATAGTACCGAGGTTCTTAATCAAATCAGCTTTAGTCATACCAATACCTTTATCTAAAATTGTCAATGTCTTGGCATTTGGATCAGCTTGAATTCTAATTTCCAATTTAGCAGTATCACCTTCACCCAACAATGATGGGTTAGTTAATGCTAAAAATCTAATTTTATCTAATGCCTATCAATTTCATCATTACCCATTAATTAGTATTTTCAAACTATAAAACCCTATAAATCACCTCAATCTTTTACTTACATCAGATGCATTTGAAATCAATTCTCTCAAAAAGATTTCTTTTTTAGAGTATAAAGAATTAATGATAATATTCATTAATTTGTTAACTTCAGTTTGGAATGTGTGTTGTTCAAAGTTTTCTTTTAAAAGTTTTTGCTCTTCAGCAGTGTATTCTGATGTAATGGAATCATCAGCATAAGTGCTTGGAGTTGAGAGAGCTAATAACAATCCAACTAGAGATAAGGTTAAAAGTAATCTGTATGTCTTGTTCATGGTTTTGTCACAAAAGTAATCTAAAAAAAAAAAAAAAAAAAAAATTTTTTTGATAACACATGTGGTGACGCGGCGTTTTAGTGACGGTGTATCAATAACCGATATTAATATTATCAAGTACCTATCAATAAAATTTAAATTTTAATTATTTCACACTTCCCAAATGCCAATACTACTTATTATCATAGGATTGGCATAAAGAGTATCTTACAATGAGAAATTTAACAACTTCGAATTGAGTGTCAAAAATAGTGTTTATAGTGACACTCTATATGTAATCTAAAAATAGTACATATGATATCATATTGGAAGAAATAACTGGGGACATAGTGCCAAACTAGGATTGAGAAACAATAATTTACTATTTTGGAGTTCTTTTGATGGTTAGAGGATTAAAATATATTGCATTTACAATGGATGAGGGGTATTGAACTATGTTAATAAAAGCGCCAAAATTATTTTTTTTTTAATTTTTTATTAATTATAAATGAACAACAATAACTCAAATTTAAATAGTGTACCAAAGAAATCTAGTTTAAAACAACCTAGATACAGTCTTTTAGGAAACTCAAATGAAGGATTAACTTCAAGTGCAAACAATATCTATTCTACGCCAATTAAAGAATCTAATTTTATGAATGAACAATTAAATACACCAATGAATATTTGCACACCATATAATGTTAAAAATAGGGTAGTACTATCGGAGATTAAACCTACTGTACATAGATATCCATCCTCACCATATACATCAAAAATTGACAGTACCAATGAAGTCAATAACAATATCAACCAATCCACGGAGAATGAACATAATAACTCATTCATGTCAACTGCCAGCAGTAAATACTTTAGAAACAAACAAACAAACAAATTTACAGGTACACCAGAGTCACTGTACTACCAAAACCCAAGTAACAGTGCAAATTCATCGTATTATGATGAAATTGATAGTCAATCTATAGGTAGTTTAAGATCTTCAAATTCAACAGCACAACCTGAAAAGAAACCAGGTGGAAAGAAGAAAAAGAAACCTCTTGGTAGAAAGATTAAAGATCTTTTATATTTACCAGTAGATAAGTTTGATCAGATTCATCAGGATTTAATTGTATTCATGGGAGACCCTTTTTACAAGACATTGGTACATATGTTTTGTGTGGTTTTGAATGCACTTTTATTCCTATACGCAACTAAACTCTTTGATTATCAGTTAGGTTATATTCTAATGACAATCAGTTTACTCAATTCCATCTTTTATTTCACTAAAAAGAGGACAGTCTATCTCTATAGATTTCAAGGTACAAAATTGAATGGAAATATGAAACTTTTAGAAATCAAATCGCCAACTGGTAGCATTGATATGGCTGTTCAGTTGAATATTTGGGAGCCATCCTATGCATCACAGAGAGTATTTACATTCTTTTCACCACTCTCTGTCTTTTTGAATTTTATCTCTGGTTCAGATTATGATAATATCTTTACCTATTTTGTAGTTTCTATTCTAGTTTCTCTATTTGTATGTATATAAAATAACTAATACTATAAGCCATTTTCTAACATGTTTTCTATCCTATATTCCTCTATAGATTTGGTTTGTTCAAACCCAACATGAAGATAAACTAAGAGATGAAAAAATTATGTTTAATTATGTTTGTGAGGAGTATAATAACTCTATGAAAGCAAAGAATATTTATACACTAGATAAATCTACTCAAACTTAATTTGAAGATTCACGTTGTATTTTCAAAAGTCACGTTATCTGATTTTTTTACAATTTTTTTTTTGATCAAAATGAAATTTTTTTTTTTTTTCCTCTTCCCTTTTTACCGAAACATCAAAACATTCACCTCTGTTTTATCAGTTAGGATAATAAAAGAAGATATCAAACATGTCGATGATGCCACCAAAGAAAGTAGATGGAGAGACTCCATTACCAGCTGTCAACAAAATTAGCATTACCTTGACTTCAAGAAACTCTAAAGCTGTTGAAAAAGTCTGTACCTCTATCATTGAACTCGCCAAATCCAAGAGAGTCAAAGCTAAAGGTCCAATCCGTTTACCAAACAAAGTCTTAAGAATCACCACCAGAAAATCACCATGTGGTGAAGGTACAAACACCTGGGATAGATTCGAAATGAGAATCCACAAACGTGTCATCCACATCTTATCCAACCCAGACTTTGTCAAAGATATGAACACCATTAACATTGAAGTTGGTGTTGATGTTGAAGTCATCATGGACAAATCTCAAGAATAAATTATTTAAATAATAACTCAGTTTTGGGACCTTTAAAAAAAAAACAAACAACCCTTCTCTTTCTTCTTCACCACTTTTTTTTTATTTCCATGGATTTTCTTATTCACAGTTTTATTTTAGCTTTTTAAAGATTAATGTGGTTTGGGATGAACCTTTTGAACCTCCAAATTTGAAAACTGGGTACTGTACATTTTGAATAAATTCGAATCGTTTTTGGTCGTCTAGGAAATATGCTTTTAATTCTTGATCGGTGTAATTACAACTGGTAATGATAAATAGAGATTCGTTGGCAGTTGATAGAGTTCTCTCTACCAATTGTTTATAGAGTAATTTCATTTTATCTCTCTCTTCAGAGAGTGCAATGGCATCGAATGTTCCTTTATCCATAATGATATCATAATAGTTATCCTCAATAGACGACTGAGAGATATCATCATTAAAGTATTTTATAAATGAAAATTGTTCTTCCTCTGCAATAGACTTTGCTAAATCAATTGCTTTTTCAGAGTAATCTGAGCCCTCTAGATTCTTAAACCCTAATTTTGCCATCTCTATCAATGTCATTCCATTTCCACATCCTATATCCAATACCCTACATTTCTCTTTTCTAATGCCTTCTAGTTTGGAAACCTCTTTACACAATGTCTTTAGACACGATTTACCAAACCAAATTTCACCTACATCTCCAGATTCTTTGAAACATTCTAATTCTCTATCATATGCAGAGTCCCAACTTTCGTTTTGTACCATTTTCAAAGTTAATACAAAATTTTCTAACAAAAATAAATAGTAAATGCTATGATTAAAAATACATACTGATCTTTAGTACCTAAAACTGAAGAGTCGACTTCTATGATTTCTTCAGAATCTGACATGTTTTTAGGAATTCTCAAGACAAGTGTTTGTTTTTTTTTTTTTTTTCCATTTTTTGTGGTAACTCTGACTTTAGGAAAACAATAACATCTGTGCATTGATTGATTTAACAGAATAATACACTTGTCCCCAGAAACTATCATTTTTGTATAATTATGTAGTTATCCATAATTACACTTTTAGATTAAAAATAACAAAATGAGTACACACAACAATCCCAACAATAACAACAACAACAACAACAACAACAGCAACTTTAACGCTAATGATAATAAAAACTATAAACATAAAAACCAAAATCAAAAACCTAAACATCAACATCAACCAAAAATGAAACCTGATGGTAGTAATACCAATGCAGGTCAACAACAGCAACAACAACAACAACAACATCCTCCACAATCACAACAAGCCCACTATAAACCAAACTATCGTAATAACAATAATAATAAAAAGAATGGTAATGGCAATGCATCTGGTAACCAGGTTTACCAACCAAAGGTCAAAACCAATATCTTAAATAACAATAAAATCAATAACAACACCAATGGTAATCACCATAACGATGATATTAATAAACAATCCCAACAACCACAATCTCCTCAATATCCACCTCCAATGCTAGATCACAATGACATTATAAACAGCTCTACTAGTAGTAATTTTAATGAAACATTTCAAAAGAATGCAATGTCACCTCAATTCCAACCACAACAACAACATCATCATCAAGTACCACATAACATTACAGATTCATTAAATAGTATAAATAGCAATACTGGTGTGAATTCATTTTTCCAATTTCCACTATTTGATCACTCAACTAGTTTCTTCCCAGGTTTTCCAACATCACCTTTATTTGATAATTTAATGAGTAATGGTATTTCTCCTATCTCCTCTCCTGATAATATACCTGATTTCAATATAAACAACAATGGTAATAATAGAATGAACAGTGGTACACATTTAGATATGAATGCAATTCCTAATTTTATAAATAATACTCCAACTCAACAACAACAGCAACAACAACAATTCTCTACACCAACTCTACAAATGTTTAATAATTTTCAATTACCTTTCAATCCACTGAATAATAATATTAATAATACCAATAATAATCCGAATAATGTTAATGCTAATCCTATGAATAATAGCAATAGTAATAATAATAACAATATGATGAATAATGGAATGATGAATTTTCCACCAATGTTTCCACCATTCCCAATACCTAACCTATTTTCAAAAGGTGTACCTCCAATGTTTAGTCATGTTGACCAATTCAATAATAATGAATTTGGATTTCAACCACCTCATCCATTTATGAATATGAATAATAATACTGATTTTATAAATCCAAATGCTTTTGGAATGCATCAACAACAACCTTTGAATCATCTTCAAATTAATGCTTTCCAAGAAATGCAACAACAACAACAACAACAACAACAACAACAACAACAACAACAACAACAACAACAACAACAACAACAACAACAAACTACGAATATTAGTATAGATAATAGTGATGGTAAAATTCTATATAAATTATTGTCAACAGTTTCACTACAAAATAATAGTTTTAATAATAATAATGTCACATCTGTAGAACAAAATAATAGTAGTTTTGCAGATGAGGATGATGATACATCTAGAGATGTAATTAATAATATTATTAATGATACAACTGCAAATATCGGTGCCGATGATGAAGAAGTAGAGACTGAGGAAGTTGATGAGAAACTAAAAGAAAAGATTGAAAAAAAGAGAACTCTCTTAGCAACACCTTCTGATGAGAAAATGAAAGAAATCACACTGCATGCCTATGACATTTATGAGAAATCAAAATGTGAAGAAAATAGAGGTAGAAATTTATTACACAAACTTCAAGGTTTAGTAACTAAAATATTCCCAAATACCGGTGTTAAACTACACTTGTTTGGTTCCTCTGCCAATGGTATGTCATTGAAAGGTGGTGACATTGACATTTGTATGATTATAGAAAACTATAGTGGTACCTCTGATGAAATCATTGAAAAACTAGCTGAAATGTTAAAAAATAGTAAATATCTTCGTACCCCAACTACCACTCTTTTACTTTCTTATAAAATTATTAACCCTCCTCTCTCCACCAATTTTATATTAAAATATAGATAACTTTAGTAAGATATTAGCAATACCAACAGCAAGAGTACCAATTGTTAAATTTAGAGAACCCAGTACCAATTTATCATGTGATATCTGTATCAATAACAAATTGGCATTGTATAATACCAATTTAGTTAGAGACTATTCGATGATTGATGATCGTATGAGACCTTTAGTCTATGTTGTAAAAAGATGGGCAAAGAGAAGAAAGATTAATGAACCTGCAGCTGGTACATTATCATCCTATGCCTATATAAATATGGTCATTAGTTTTCTTCAGTCTAGAAATCCACCTATTCTTCCATGTCTTCAGGAACTTGCAAACGGTCCAAAAATATACAATGACAAGGAATATGGAATTGAGATGGGTGATGTCATGGTAGATGGTTTCAATTGTAAATATTATAACGATATGAGTAAATTAGTAGGTTTTGGAAAAGCTAATACTGAGTCATTGGGATCATTGGTATTTCATTTCTTCCAAGCCTATGCTAGAGAATTCTCATTTATGAATCAGGTTGTCAGTATCAAATCTGGTCATCCCATACTCAAATCCTCAAAAACATGGGAATCAATTCAAAAGAAATCTCACTATTGGTTCTCAATTGAAGATCCATTTGAGATTACACATAATCTAGCTAGAGTTGTCAGTAAAAAAAATCTTTCAATTATCATTTCTGAACTTAACAGAGCCTATAAATTTCTTTCACAATATTCTAATTTACATAAAGTTTGTAAAGAATATATTGAAGATAATAATAATAACAATAATAATAGCAATAATAACAACAATAATCACAATAATAACAGCAATAACACTAGCAAGAACTAATTTAATCAAAATTTAAAAAAAAATAGACACATATAATAAAAGTAATTTCCTAAACTCCATGATAGAGATCTATCATTAAACTTTAAAGTTTTGATGTCGAAGTTGGATGGAGCTCCTCTTTTGACAAAATTGGGTTTGATAAATTTTTTAATTTTTTGTTTTTTCATTTTTGTGATTTGTGTTTATAACAGGTAAAAATGTCAAGTTCAACCTTTTCAGCAATGTTAATGGGTGGTTCGACTGATGATTTTAATATTGGTAATGGTGGTACTGGTATTAATGGTTATAAATTCTCACAATCTAATTTCTTGGAGGACTTGGGATTGGATGAAGAGGATTTTAATAATTCCTCATTTGAGATATTCACACCGGAACACTATGACAGTAAACTGATGGATAACTTTGACTATCTGTCAAATAATGCTCATTTGTTTTTAGATTGTCCATCAAGAAATTTCCTCATTCAAGGTGAACTTTTAAAGTTTTTTATCATTGTTAGAACACCTGAAGCCTCTAAAAAGAAATTTAAACAACAACAACAAGCTCATAAACAACAACAATTACAATATATACAACAACTGCAACAACAACCGCAGATAGCTTTAAATGGGATACCAGAGATACCAAATAGTAATACAAATAACAATAGCACAGGTCAAGTAAATAGCAGTGAAGATAGAGTTACTGTCTTACCTGCACTACCAACATCATCACATAATCTAATTTTTGAAATTCAATTTAAATTGGCTAGCGAATATGAAAAGTCATTAAAAGATCAACAGATACCCACTACAAAAGTACCTTTAAATATAACTGATTACAACCCAAAACATAGTTATATAGCAACTGAAATGAAAAATGATCATATATCTTCTTCAAAAGTTACAACTCAATATCTGAGACAAAATAATAATAATAATAATAATAATAATAATAATAATAATAGTAGTAGTAACACTAACAACAGTAGTGTTGGTAGTGGTGTTACCAATACCAATAATAGCAACGCAAATAGATTTTTAGGAGATGTAATAGAGTTTAGTTCACCATTTATCTTTAGAGATATAAGAAATCCTAATCAAAAACCAAACTTTTTTAGATTGTCGAATGGTGATTTTGTATATCCAGTTGAAGTTCCTATATACATAAGAGAAATTGGTGAAGATAAATCTATTACAATGGTCATCAAAGTACAAAGACCTATGAACCAATTCAATAATCTAAAATTAGCTGGTAATAATAAATTAAATCAACTTTTACATAATAATATAACTACTACAGTTACAACACCAACTACAACCACAGCAACATCTACAACACCTACAACAACGAATCCAGAACAACAAACCCCCACACTAGTAAAAATCAAAACACACAGAACATTTTTCCGATCTTATTCATTGGTACAACCATTGAAAACCTATTTGCAATCAAGTATCAATCCTTATGTAACTATTGGAAATAGAAATCTGATACCTATAGCTATTGAGAATTTTCATCCTACAATGGCGGTTCACATTCACCAGATTCAAATTTATCTATTTCATATTCAGAGTATGGAATCTATAACAAGAATTGACATGATACAAGGTCAATCTTGTATACCATTTCACAGACAAATAGGTACACATGTAAATGTGAATGAACATTTTATATTAAAGAATCTGACTGGATATTCGTTGCCTTTGACATTGGATTCTGGTAATCAGCATTCATTTGTACTGTCTATTGAACCTATTTCAGTTCAGAAACCAATACCATATGAACCTGGGATATTCCTCACAAAAGTTGCAATCACATGGTCTATTCCATGTTCTGCTGGTCAGATTCTGTCATTGTATGATATTAAAGTTCAACTACCGTTTATAAGTGATCTTATGGTCTCTGCAGATAACCCCTCACCAGTTCACCCCAATGAGAAATTTAAAATTAATTTTCAAATTTCTAATCTCTCTGAAAAGAGTAAAAACCTTACAATTAATATTCCTCAGCCTTCTATCAAACAGTTAAATGTAAATTTAGATATTCCAGTTTCCAATACCAATGCTACACCCACTAATAATAGATTGATATCAATATCCACACAAGTTTTCAAACCACCTCCATCTTCACTACCAAATCAACCATCAATGCCACTAATTTCACAATCATCTATTATTAATACCACAACTCAACAACAACAACAACAACCACCACCACCAACTCAACTAAAACAATCTGGTCTTTATAACAATCCAAATGAAATGTCAAGTTTGAATAACTCCAGATACATCCCAATAGAATCACATATTCAATTTTCAGAAATTACTAATAAGTCCTTAATGTCCTATGAAGAACAACAGAGAAACTCAATTCAATTGATATGTCTTGAGAAATCTGTTTTTGTTGGTAATCTTGATCCTAAACAATCAAAATCTATTTCTATTGACTTTATACCACTTCATAAGGGTAATTTTGAAATTCCAAATATCACACTGTATGATTCCGTTGAAAAGAAGCTTTATACATTGAAGGAATCACTCCAAATCTCTTCTGTATAAAAGTATTCAATTTCTTTTATTATAAAAACAAATATTCTCTCATAAAGAAAATATAAAAATAAAAGAATTATTTTCAGTAATATTATCAGTTATTATTATTATTTCAAGTCCTTAAGACTTTTTGATATTTTCTAGAATCATAGGAAATCCCCCCAATCCATCCCTCTACAATCATAATTATGTGATATTAGGGGTAGTGGAAATTATTTAAAATAGTATCTATGTGAAAGAGATCTTAAATTCAATTCAAATAAACTATATAAATAATTAATAATATCCCAAAAAAAAATAAAAAAAATAAAATAAATAAATTATGTGAAATTGATTAATTGCAAAATATGGGTATGGAATTTCACTCAAATTTGTTTCTTAAAAGAAGAACCAGGAGTATCACTATCATTACCACATCATTGCCACAAAATTGAAGAAATCCATTGGGATCTGTTAGGTCTCATCCCAATCTACGTAAAAAAAAGATTTTTAAAAAAAAAAGCAAAGAGGCACCAAAGTCTTATTTTTTTTATTTTCTTTTATTCCATTTATTTTTATCTGTTCTATTAAAGAGTTCGAAGTCTAGTAATTTTAATTTAAATATAATATATTCGTGCCATTTGTTAACAAAAAGGTTATAAAGATATATTCTTGATTTTAATTATTTAAATATTTTCAATAACACTTATTCAGTCAGTCAAATAAAAAACAAGAGTAAGACTCCCACTCCCAAACCAAGACCAATCACACCCCACAATATAACTTTATTTTTTTAACTTCCCACTTGCCTAAGATTTAAATTTTGGTGCAACTTCCAACAGATATCCTCCAAAAAAACTAAATGTTTATACCATTTTAAAACTATACAACATTTTTGCGCGTTTATTTCGATGATATCGTAGCAATTATGAAACAAATTTAAAAAAAAAAAAAAAAAAAAAAAATATAATTCGTCATTCACTAAACATTATTTCATTGTCAATCGCACCTTCCTTTTTAGAATTGTTATGGTTATAAGTTTTCAAAATTCTAAAAAACTTTTTTCACACTAGTTTGATTTAAACATTCAATTTTACTCAGTAATAATAATTTATTTATTTATTTAATGTAATGTATCTCTACTATTATAATAATTATAGTATGTTTTCATCTTCGCCAACCATATTTCAAACACAACAAACAGTTGTTGTTGTAAAACACAAACATCACATTTCATCATTGCCTCACAATACCGCGACATGTCAAATTTTTTTTCTTTTTCAAGGCAGATAATTTTGTTGTAAAAAAAAAAATATCTTTTTTTAATTTTTTTTTATTTGATAGATATTTTTCTTTTTTGCTATAAATATAGTTGTATACTTTTAAATGTGTGTGTTATTATAACAATTAAAAAACAAATTTTATAATTTTTTTTCATTTTTTCATAACACAATATTAACCTTAACATAACTCAGAACACAAAATTTTAGGTTTATTATAAATTTAAAAAAAAAAAAATCAAAATTTTGTATAATTAGAGCTTTCAACACACTATCATCATTTAATAATATATTTTCAGAAAAACTGTCAGTCACGCAACACAAACAGCAAACAAACTTTTTTTGAAAAAATTAAACAGCAACAGTATTATATTTAAAACACACCCAAAAACAACAACAACAAAACAAAATAAGCCAAAAACTAAAGCATATAAACAAAATGTCATCTCACACCTTAACTACTATATTACCAATGAACGCTGATGATTTCTATCGAATCACAGAGACTGAACATTTTGACCAATTTCAAATCTCCTATTTAGGACTTCAATCTCATCAACTTAAAGAAGAAGTTGACAATGAAACACATATATTCAGAAGAGTTTGCATTAAACCCAAAACCAGTATTCCAAAAATGTTATTAAAGTTTGCAAATGGCACTGATGAGTTGTCCTATGAAGACACTCAACTAAAGTCAAAAACCAAAAGAGAAGTGCAATTTAAAACTAAAGCACCAGTTATGGCTGAACATATTCAGTATGTTTTTATAATATCCACCTTTTCTCTAAGTACTTTTACTAACATTTAGTTTCTATCTATTTTAGTGTACAAGGTGTAATTACAATTGAACCATTAGACAATGAAACTTGTTTAAGAGTTTTAAAGGTTACATTTAGTTTCACAGGACCATTACAATGGTTCTCTTCAATGATTGAAAATAATATTTTAACAGAACTAAAGAAAACAATTTCCTTATTGCCAACTATTGTTGCTGATTATAAGAAACAATTGGCTCAAACACAAACTCAAACCAATAATAATACTCCCTCCTCCAATAATACTTCCCAAACTACTCCATCTAATGATAGATCATCATTCAGAAGTAGTAATGGAATTTCACACCAATCTATTCTAAACAAAGAACCAGTTGCTCAATTTGTTTGAATTACCAAATTAAAATAAATTGACACTATATTTAGATAACATTCCCTCTTCTCTCTTTTTTCTCTTCTTCTCTCCTCTCCAATAATAATATATATTTTAACATACTCTTTCAACTACGGGGGTGCAGTAAAATTTAATATAAATAGTGGTTTGTGGTAAAATTGGTGGTTTTTAGACTAATATTGATCAACTTCAATTGAACTTTCTTTGTTAATTTTGGAAAGGGGATATTTAAAGTCCATCTTTACAAGGTGTAGCATGATGTAAATTATCTTTTAATCCACCTCAATAGATATTTATTTTATACAAAAAATCAATTCGGAATAAAAATCGATTTTTCTAAGGAAAAATAAGAATTTGTTAAAATTTAATTTAATTTTTTTTTTTAAAACACACCATATATTGTTAACTGATTCTTGAATTCTTTTAAGTTATAAGTTAGTTTTTTTTTATCTTATCTTTATTTATATTTTTAAAAGGTAAACAAAAAAACAAGAAACTTTGTTAGAAAAGATAGCAATAGTTTTTTATTAAAGGGACCAAAGAAGTAAAAAAAAAAAAACATGCCCACTTTAGCTACAGTCATTGCGTTTTGTGTTACCTTATTCAATATGATCAAAATACGTCTTTGGCCAAGAATCTTACCATTGATTCAACCACAGAGACTATTTACAGCATTTATGATATATGGTACCAGTAAGACCGCAACCAACAAAAACAATGGAAAGAAGCCAATTCTAAAGAAATCTATTAAAACTTCAATTCCTATTGGATCTGCATCTCTCAAGAGATCATTCAGTACAAAAACACCATCTGCAAAGAACAATGTAAACACTAATGATAATATCAACAATGGCAACAATAATACTAGTAATAATGTAATATTTCAAGATAAATTCATGGATGATGTATTTTGGAATCTTTCAACTCAAGGACCTGCATTCTCTGTCAATCCTTCAAATATTGATTTCATTCAAGAACCAAATGATTTTTATAATCATTTAATCGTATGTTTTGTTGGATGATTAAGATTGATTATGATATCATATTGACTCATGAATTTGTATTTTTTTTTACAGGATGGAATTAAAAGAGCAACTAAAAGAATAACTTTTGCTTCATTGTATTTGGGTACTGGTAAACAAGAGATCCAAATGGTTAAGGAGCTGGAGGAGGCTTGTATGAGAAATCCAGAATTAAAAGTTCATATTTTATTGGATGGTTTGAGAGGTACACGTTTGGGATTAGTTGATGGTGTCAAACAGAGTTCTGCAACCCTTTTATTAAATCTTTATAAACAGTATCCAAATCAAGTTGAAATTAGTCTCTATCACACACCAGATCTCAATGGTATTCTAAAGAAAGTTCTACCACCAAGAGTCAATGAAACCATTGGTGTAAATCACATTAAAACCTATCTATTCGATGACGATCTCCTTTTGAGCGGTGCTAATCTCAGTAAGGACTATTTCACCAATAGACAAGATAGATATGTATGGATTAGAGCAACAAAGTCAGTTAGTAACTATTTCAATAAGATTGTTGAGATTATTGGTTCATTTTCATTAAAGTTGTCTGAAGACGGTCAAGCTGTTCTCCCACCAAAATCAGTTGACCCAGTAACAGCATCTAATGAATTCAAATCCTATGCCTATAGAAAACTTGCAAATCTATTAAAAGCCAACCAATTCTATGATAACAATGGTCAGTGTCATAGCTCACCACATGATATCACACAGGATGTAAATGATTGTACTTGGATATTCCCAACTATTCAAATGGGACCATTTGATATCAGACAAGATGAGGTTGTTACCTCTTTTATATTCTCTCAGATTCCAAAGGACAGTAAATTCTTTATCACATCTCCTTATTTCAATTTGACACCAAATTACTTGGACTTGATTCTCTCCGGAAAACCACAACTTGATATCATTACATGTTCACCAGAGGCCAACGGTTTCCATGGTGCTAAAGGTATCTCATCAGCAATTCCAGATTGCTATTCACTCATTGAGAAATCTTTTCTTCAGAAGGTTCAAGATTCTGGAAATAACCAGAGAATTAAAGTACAGGAATACATTAGAAAAGATTGGACATACCATGGTAAAGGTCTTTGGATCACTGCTCAAAAAGGTCAAATTCCAGCAATCACTCTTATAGGTTCACCAAACTTTGGATCACGTTCTGTTGAAAAGGACCTTGAGGCTCAGATTGTCCTCCTCACACAAAACAAATCCCTTCAAACTAAAATGGACAATGAGAGAAAGTATCTCTGGAGTGACACTAGAGATGCCAATTTAGATTCATTCAATCAACCAGAAAGAAAAGTTTCACTGTTTGTTAAAATTATTGTTTATTTATTTGGTAATTATTTATAAAGGAAATATAAATATAATTACATTTCTAAACACATAAAAATATTAAATCTGTAAATAAATCCATCTCTTAGTTTTTTTTTTTAACTCCCCAACTTCATATTTTGTTTTAACTGTACCTATTATTATTATTTATAAAGTTTATTTATGTCCTAGATTCTATCAATTTTAAAATGAAATTTTCAATTTGATCATCGGGTATAAATTGTGAATTTAAAATGGTATTTGTAATTATAATTGTATGCAAATTGGATTTTGAATTTACCCAAACTCTTCCATTAACTCCTACTGCTATTTCAAATGGTATATGCTTTCCTAGAGTTGCTAAAATTGGACAATCTTCTGATAGTAAGCTATTTCAGATTTGGAATTTATAATATTAATAGTTGAATTTTTTTAAACTAACTAAAGTTATAGTAGAATATTAAACATACTAATGTGATAAACCTAATGTACAATTGAATAAATAACCAGCCATTAATTGACCAAAGCCTTCTGATTTGTTTCTAACTGATAGACAAACAATCTCAGGTTCCATATCTTTATTAGCTACAGATACTCTGGCATAAACTAAATTTCCTACATTCAATAGAGGTTTATTTGATTTTGTGGCATTTTCAAAACTGTATGCTGATAATAATGCTGAACAACTCGATCCAATATCAACTTTAAATGATTCTGCATGTTTTTCTGTGATTACTCCTACAACCATATCTTCAACTTGTGGTATATATCTTTTCTGTTCATTTTCAATCCAATAGAATTTATGATGTTTACTATATCTTAAAATACCTGATTTCGATGCTATAATCTGATCTTTACTCTGTAGAAGTCCATGTCCAATTCTTACTTTTAAATCTTCAATTTTTGCAATAACATCTCCTGGTACTACAAATTGATCGACAAAGTTTTCCATTGCTCTTTTGAAGTAGGTATCACACCACAAGTTAACTTTTAAATAATAAAGTGTCGGTTATCGTTGTGGAAAAAAGATTAAAAAAATATTTTAAAATATTTTTTCATTTTAAATTTTGATTGCATAAATTAACAACAAATCATATGTATAAGTGAGTTATCTCATAGATTGTACCATCAATAATTATAACAATAGAATTGTATCACTACAATAGGATCCATTTTTAGATTTGACAAATCCCTTTTTAAAAGTCAATTTTTTTGTTTTTTTTTTATCAAAAAAACCCATTTGTGTAGTGTGGATTATAAAACTAGTTGTATTATCATTTTTTATTTTTGTTGTTATCTATTTATTGTCTTTGCAGTTATAAAGCAAAAAATTATAAAAATCAAAAGTTTGGAGTATTATAATATAGTGTAGAACCATCAAAAAAAAGAAGGCATGCCTAGAAATTATAATACCTATACCAAAACATATTTAAATAACAGATTGGTAACAGGTCCAGATAAAGGTTATTTTATAACAGCAGCAATATTAATATTTATACCAGAAATACCATTTTTAATTTTTATGTAAGTCCACACCTATTTGTCGATTTAAGATGGAATCGGAAATTTCTAACTTTGCCATACATATACCAACCAAAATGTCAAATATAGATGTCCATTATTTGAGGAATGGATAACACCAGCTATCTATGTGGTCTCAATTTATTTTTGGATTGCAGGTTATATATTCTTTTTTGAGACAGCTTATACAGATCCAGGTATTGTACCACGAGGTATTACCAATCAGGATGATAATCCATTTTCATCAGATGTCAGACAACCACTATTTAAAAAGATTATTGTTAACGGTCAACAACAGGAGATAAAGTGGTGCGAAACTTGCAGTATATATAGGCCACCAAGAGCCAATCATTGTGGACTTTGTAATAACTGTGTCGAGAAATTTGATCATCATTGTCGTATGTACACAATTCTAGATTTTAAGTGAATTTTACAGTAGCTTTTGATTATTAACTATAATGATAATATAGCGTGGGTTGGTAATTGTATAGGTAGAAGAAATTATAAGACATTTTTGTTATTCCTCTATACAGTTTCATTTAAATGTCTCTTTGAGATGGGATTTTCAATAGCACATATATGTGTAGAGGCTGCAAGAGTGAAGGACCAGCATCCAGATTATTCTACAAGTCATATATTTAATGAGGCACTTAAGAAATCACATTATTTGTCAATTATAATTATAGTTTATTCTCTAGCTGGTTTTATGTTTGTTGCAAGTCTAGGTAGTTTTCACGCATATCTTCTTTTGACTGCCCAAACAACAAACGAAAAGATTAAGAAAACCTTCAAAAAAGGAAACCCTTACAAGTCCTCTCTATGGAGGAATTTTTTAAATGCATTTTGTGCACCCAGATATATAAGGTAAAAATAATTACATATTATCAAATTTATCAGTTTACTTTCCAAATTACTAATGCATTAAATATTTAAAAACTATAGTTTTTATAAATATGAAAAGAATAAAGAAATGGTTAGTTTACCATCTTCATTTTTCAATAATTCAACTCCACCACAACAACTGGATAAACAAAATCAATCAAATAATAATAATAATAACAATTGTAATAATAATAATAATAATATAGATATTGTTGATAGCCCTAATAGTAGTACCAACAATAGTAACCAAGAAAATACAACTCAAAATAGAAACAATTCTAACCAAAACAATAACATTGGAAATATTAATACATATAATTATAATAATAACAATGAAAATAATATTGAGCTTCAAAACTCCCTATCAATGTCAGGAATAGAGGTAATATAATTTATTAATAAAATTTGTTCCTACGGACAAACGTAACCAATATTCTTAAGAAATATTGAATATCCTAAAAAAATCAATTCCATCTAAATGTTTTGTTTGACATAAAAAACAAGTGTGTTTAAAAAGATATTTTGGAGAGATGTATAAATCTTTTATTTACAATACTTGTGTTTGGTTTTAAATAAATAATAAATGTTACTTTAGGCTTTGTTTGTCTATTTTTTTTTAGTAAATTACTTTAGTTTTTCGGTAGTGCAACTTGTTTCATTGACATTGGAACTGGTGATTGTGGTTTGGTTGATGCAGGAGGAGGTGCTGGTTTTTTATTTAGTAAAGTAGTAGAATTGGTAACTACAGAATTGGTAGTATTTGGTGTAGTTGGTGAAATTGGTTTGAATCCATTTGTTAGAGGTTTAGAATCAGTATGAGTAGATGGTGTTGTAGTATTTATTGGTCTTACAATAACTACTTTCTTTGGACCTACTATTGATGATGGTGTAGTGGTATTGGTATTATTAGAAGTTGGTGTAATCATGTTACTCGATGTTAGAGGAACTTGAGATTTCTCAACTGGTCTTTGGAATGATGGTAATGATTTTTGAACAGTTAATGGTGATGGTGGCTTTTGTCCAATACTATTATTAGAAGTATTGGCAAGTACCGTTGATGGAAGTAATGGTTGAATAGTTAGAGGTGAAGGTGGTTTTGGTAGACTACCATTACTTTGAGTTTGTGGATTTGGAGATACAGATCTACCAGGTAGTTTTTTAACAATTAATGGAGGAGGTGGAGGTGGAAGTGGTGGGAAAAATGTATTTAAATTCTCATTACTCATTGATTTCTTTAATGGATTCATTGGTATTGGTGATGAATTTGGATGAATTACTCCATTCACAAATGTTATTGATGAATGATCTTTGGCTGTACAGGTATTAGTAGTAGTAGTGGTTGTTGAAGAATTCGATGGTATTGATAATGGTGGTGGAATTGTTTGACTTAATTGTAGATTAATTGAAGATGTGGATGGTGATATAGCACTTGATAAAGGTGGTGGAGGTGGTGGTAAATATTCAGATGAAATTGCTGTAGATCTAGGTGAAACTGGATTCATGATTGGAGGTGGTGGAACCAATGGAGGTGGTGGTAGCAGTGGTGGTGGTAATAGCTTATTATTGGAATTCGATTTTGTAAGTTTGGAAATTGGTTCAAAGTGCTGTTGTTGCTGTTGTTTGTTTTCAGATTGATCATCTTGAACATAGTTTCTTGGAGGTAGCATTGGTTTGGAGGCTGATACTGTTGTTGGAGTACTTGGAGTACTGGTAGTAGTATGAATTCCACTATTTTGATCAGTAAAAGATTGAGGTATTGAACTGATAGTTGATGGCATTTTCTTTGGAGTTGGAGGTTTTACATCTTCGTCAGTTTGATTGAAACTTGGTAAAGATGATGCTCTTGAGAAGCTACTACTGTTAATGACAATAGGTGAACTACTACCATTTCCGGAGGTAGAGAGTTTCAATGTATTGGTTGGTGATGGATTTTTGAGGTTCAATGTACCATTTGGTGAAGGATTCGTGTTTTTGAAATTTAGAGTGCTATTAGGTGATGGGTTGGTTGATTTCAAATTTAAAGTGTTATTTGGTGATGGATTTTTAATGTGTAGAGTGGAGTTTGGTGATTTCGAACTTAGACCGCCATTAGCAGTACTAAATATAGGTGGTGAATATTGTGAATCCAATATAAATGGTGAGGTTGGTGGTGGTGAAGGTGATGAAGATCTACAATTGATAGGTGTTGATTCATTAGATTTTTTGAAAATATCTTGAACTCTTGGTGGGGGTGGAGGCGGTTTTCTATCTCTTAATGAACCACCACTACTATTCACACTTCCATTAGGTACAACTCCATTAGAAGTTGAAGTGGGTTGTTTAAAAACACCACTGGTGTTATTAGGATTTGATACTAATCTTCCATGACTAGTACCAACAGTGTGACTATAAGATGGTGATTCGGACTTTGGAGATGATTCTTTACTTGTTGAAGGTGACAACGACGATATATCAATAGAAAATGGTGGTGTAGAACTGGCACTTGAAACCCCATTACTTCCTATAAAACTAGAGCTTTTCTTTAGGAACCATTTATATTTCAATAATGTTTGGCTTTCATTAACCTGATTGGTCATTGAATAGATTTGCTGAAACCATTCCTTCTTCTCAGATTCACTTTGAAAAAATAGACTAAATATTTTTTCTTTTTTCTCTATTACTATTAATTCAAAACCTTGTGTGAATCCAGGTAAAGATTCAATACCGTCCCTAACTAAAATGTTCTTGAGTTGAAATATCTGTTTAACCGTGGCCTTTGAGGTTTTATTTTTAGCTAAAATCATTACATCTTTATATATGGTTTAAAACACAAAAAGTGTTAGTAATTACACTCCAAATGGTTTATATAGTTTAAAATAATTTACATACCACTACATAGAATTAATCTTAATAATTCTTTATCAATTTTCTTTGAAGCTAGACCTTCTTTTATAAATCTTCTATTACTATTATTGGTGATATTAGTATCTTCCAAAGAAGATTCAATCTCCTTAAGTTTTTTATCATTATCGTTCTTTTCATCAGCCAATTTCTTTTTATAATTGACATCTTCCAATACATCATTAATTTTTTGCATTGAAGCTTGAAGATATTTATAATCACTAAATTCGCTTGATGTGTTCTCTAATAGAGATTTTATCAATAATGGATATTTAGTTATTCTCTGTATTGGTTTAATTATTAACATTTGATAGGATAAACCTCGTATCAGATAGTTTTTAGAAGCCTCATCAACACAATTGGCAAATACTTTACTTGTACTTTTTAATTTTTCAAAAGATTCATTACAATGAATTTGATGTGAACAACATGATTGATATAAATTATTATATTCATCATTATTAAACTTTAAAATTATTAATTAAATATTAGTATTAATATTATTGTAATATATTGTAGAAATAATAAAACTTACAAAATTACATAAAACTTCACCAATATTTTGTTGATTGGGTGGTTTTAAAGGTAAACCTTCTAACACTGCCAAAACTTCTCTATGTAAATTTAATAGTCTCTCTGTATTACCAAAAACATCATGATAATCTCTAATACTAATTTTGCTTCTAACTGGTTCTATAAATAACTATTTTATATTATTGATATTAATATCATTTTGTTTTTTTTTTCTATTTTTGGATATAATTCCTGAAAATTTGAAAATATAATAAATGATAATTACTTTTACTATTAGTTTTAGATCTCTCACATAACTAGTTTCTGTTTTTACTAATTCAAGTACAGTCTGTTGTCTTAGTCTTTCCTTTTTTAAAATTAATTCCTCTAGAGATAAATTATCATTTAAATTGCATTCCTCTTCCAAAAGACTGCAAGTATCTGATGAAAAGTCATCTGTACTACAACTGCTACCATTTACATTACTATTACTACTATTTAGCATATTTTGACTATTCTGATGCTGTTGTATAATATCCAATAAATTTTCTTCTATAATTGATTTATTCATTGGAAATAGTAAATTAATTTAATTTCTATTATTTTAAATTTTAAATTAGTTAGTGACAAACTCTAATTATTGATGTTTGTTGGTTTGTAATTTTAAAATTAATAGTACTTCTATTGTGTGAGTACTAATATAAAATTATTTGATAAATATGTTTTAAAAATAGATTTAAATTGATGTTATATTAAACAAAGAAACAAAACTAACAAAAAAAAATTTAAAAATAATTATTGATTATTTCCGTGGGTAATAAAGTAAAATTGATAACTTATTTTAATTTAACTAACTGTTGGTGAAGGGTGGTGATTTATTTTTTTTTTTTTTTTTACCTTTTAATGTTTTGATGTATATCTTGTAGATATGATAGGTGATCGAAAAAAAGTAACTTTTACAAAAAGTCCTTTTTAAAAAAAAATATATATATACAAATAAATAAAATGAAAATGGTCTTTATTAAACCAATATGTTATAGATATAAAATTAAAAGAGTTTTTCTTGTTCTTTTAGATAAATTAAAAATTAAATTTGAAAAAAAATATTATTATTATAAATGATGGTATAAAAATAACCCTTGTTTATGTGAAAATTTTAAAATTGTGCTAAAAAAAGATATATTTGATTTTTTCAATTAAATCAACATATATTTTCTTTTTAACTTCCAAATGAGAAGTATCATTATTTGGATTTGAACAAATAGTTGAAGCACTCTTATTTCTCCCATTTATGTATGATGTGCAACCCCACTTTTTCTGTGAACAAAAAAAAAATAAAATAAAAGGCTTTTTTTTGTAAACAACCACTACATTAAGGTATTGATCATCAAATAGATTGGTTTTACACATGTAAAATGTTTGAATTAATACATGAAACATACCTTTTTTTTTTTAATTTTACTTTAGACTAGTGTTAAATTGATTTTCCATTAAAAAGTTTGTTATTTTATTAATACTAATAAAAATAATAAGAAATAAAATATATATAATTTATTTAATTTATGAAAACACTGTTTTTTTTTTATTTCAATTATATGGATACATAAACACGAATAAAGAGGAAAAGGTTAGATGAATATTGTAGAATTCATCAAATTAAATTGATCTTTATTTGAAATTGAAAATTCCTTATCTGCAACCAAATAACACATTAAATAAATAAAAAAAAAAAAGAAAACAGTAAACACAAAGTGTGGGTAAATAAAATGAAAAGAAATACTAAAAGGGATATAGGGGTTACCCCTATTAAAAAGGTTTGTATTGAACAAACATTTCAAACTCTAAAAAATAATTGGGATTCTATAATTAATGTTTAACAATTACACCCCTGAAATGTATACACATTCACCCCCAACTCAATAGCACACATCAACACTTCACCCCAATGCAAAAACTATTTTATCACCATTCACCTTTCATTTGGTTATACAATTATTTAATCTAAATAAACTCTAGCTAACACACATACTAACACCAAAATAACACTCACACATATATTTAAATTTAAATATATAAAAATATCAGTCTAGAACAGTATCTTCTAATGATGATAACTCCTCAGTTAGTTTTTATTTTAAATCCATTGATAAAACTGCTAAGGGTTTTATAACAAGAGAAGACCTGAAGATTTATATAGATGATGAATGTGTGTATTTTTGATTTGATTTGATTTTAACAATGATCTAATATTAAATTTTACGTAAATAGATATAGATTTACTTTTTAAAGCTGTTTTCAACAATTGCCCAACTACTTTGGATACTTCTAAAATTGACATAAATACATTTACAACTATTTACAATTCCATTGAAGATGAAGATAATGAGAACATAAATAGTATATATATAAATAGAATTAATTTTAACAATGAGGTAAATTATCTGAAATTTTTATTACTTTATTATTTTACTAATTGCATTATCATAATAGCCCGAAATCAAAAATAGCATATATTCAGTTATTCAAAATAATAATCAAAATGAAATTGATAAATTACAAGAAAATTTAGAAGTTTCAAGAGTTCATGAATTACAATACCGTATAGAGGATACGGAAAATCAAGGTATTGTCTCTTATCTTTATAAAACGTTTCAAAAATATTTCTAGAACTAGTTTTCTCTAAGGAATAATATAGCATTTATATAAATATTAAAATCCATAATAGATTTCTTATTTTCTTAATAATTTATTATTAATTATCGCTATGGTATGTGCAGATCCCAATGACAAACGTACAGCTCTTGAGTATACTTTTACTTTATTACTTTCCAAAGTTGGACTATTTTGTACCTGTTGTTGTTGCTGTTTTTGTTTTGAGCTTTGACCTATATTTTCAAATAATTTATTTTTTATTGATAATTTCTTTTGATACTTTTGATGTTCTTGTAAAATTTGATTGAACTCATATTCATCCATACTATTATTACTATTACTATTATTATTACTATTATTATTATTATTACTACTAATTTCATATTCTCTATTTTCTAGATTTACAATTTTTTCTAAACCCCATTTCTCACCATTAATGAGAACTGGTAAATCTTGATCATCTTCTGAATTATTACCTAATCTATAATTATCTCCAAATCCAAAGAGATAAAGTTTACCAGAGCTGGTAATGATACCAGATTGCCAACCACCTGCAGTTATTTGATCTACAGTATCACCTACATTGAATTTATCTTGATTAAATGTAGTTTTAATGTTGTTACTATTGGTATGATCATGTCTGTTTACAACGGTTGGGTTGGGGTTTTCATTGGCATTCGATAGATTAAGTTTTCTCAGTAGATCATCTACTGATTCGGATTCGATATCTTTATTTGAGGTCTCTGGATTATCAGATCCATAGACTTCGTCAAAGAGATCGTTGCTATTGGTATAGGAATGTCTGATATGGATTAACGGTATCAACTGTGGTCTATGTTGATGTCCATAGACTTCACCTAATCCCAATGCACCATCACTCATGTATCCCCAAGAATAAGCTTCCCCATTCTCAGTTAGACATAATGAATGATAGTAACCACATGAGATATCAATGACTTTATCATGTAACACAATCTTTGTAGGAACTCTTGAGTTGGTGTGACTTCCAATACCTAATTGACCACAGGCATTAAATCCAAATGCCAACATCTCACCGCTGGATGTCAAAGCAATTGTATGATTTCTTCCTGAACTGACTTTACTGATATGCCACTGAGCAAGGTCTTTAACCTTCCCAGGTGTCATTTGTTTCTTTAATGTTCCATTCCCTAATTGACCATATTTATTCCATCCCCATGTATAGACTCTACCTTGGTTATCAACAGCTGCTGAATGCATTAAACCACCACTCAACTGTGCAATCTGCTTTCCTAATAGACTTGGAATTGGGGTTGGAGTGTATCTAGGTAACTCATCGCCATGTCCCAATCTTCCATGTGTACCACATCCAAATGAAAATACTTCTCCAAATTGTGTCAACAAAAATGAATGTTGACTTCCACAATTTACATCTTTGATTATAGCAGTAGTTTGAATTTCCAATAATTTAGGTTGACTTCTATTCTCTTTATCATTGTGACCTAACTGACCCCACTTATTACAACCCCAACTGAAAACCTGATACTGTTCACTTAGTGCCAATGTATGAGATTCACCACAACTTATACTTTTAATAACTGTAGTGCCATCTCCAGGGAACCTTATCAAAGTTGGTAATCTCACAGACTGATTTTTAGTATTTCCACATTGTCCATGGTAATTGTATCCCCATGAATAGACTATACCTTGGTCAGTCTGCTCCTGTATCTGTTGTTGTCCAATACTAGATTTCTTTTTACTGTTTTTTCTCAATTTAATCTGATCTTTCTTTTCACCGTCTGTGTCATTATCGTTATCATCTTCCTCTTCCTCTGAACTGTAATCTTCATAATCTAAACTGTCATCGGATTCATTTGAACTAGAGGATTCATCTTCATCTTCACCTTCTCCAAAAAACCAATTATCAACAGCTCCAGTTCCACAACTTAACCAATTTGTAACACTATTTATCATTTTTCTTGTCTAAAATCCAAAGAATGGTTTCCAATATCAATTAGACTCCAGTAATCAAAGCAAAATTGCCGTTAATTAAAAGTTAGAAAAATTAAAAAAAAAAAATTAATACAAAATAACTTAGATATCACCAAAAAAGTCAGGAATTCTGAGAATGGTTTTAAAAGTACAAAAAAAAAAGTGAATAATATAATTAATGTTTAGTTGTTATTCTTTTTAACTTCTCACCAATCGATCTAACAAATAATCTTGGACCAATTCTATTTTTTAGAATAAATATAGAGGCTACCAAAATAGAAGCTCCAACAACTCCTACAACCAACCCAACAGTTAATGGAATTGTAATTGATTTCTTTGACTCTGATTGACCATCATCACAATTCTGGTTTGGTTGATTTCCACTTTTTAACAAAACAGCAAGTCCTTTCTCAGTTTGTTCAGTTTCTATAGGTTTACAAGGTGGATATTCAGTTTTAGTCTCCTTGTTATAATAAACTACTTGAATTTTTTTAAATTGAGTATTATTAGATGACTGTGTAGTAATAATTTGTTTAGTTTGGTTGGCGTCTGAAATGGTATCTTCAATTCTGATTTTCAAAGTACCATTCAATGATACATTTTCAGAGATATTAAAATGTGAATTTTCAGAATCAGTTACATAGGCAATTGTAGAACTGCTCTCTGATTGTGTTAAATTTCCATTGATAATAATGATATTTACATTCTCAGAATCACCAAGATTACCATTATTTATAAGCTGACCATTGATTTGACCATTTCCTTTCAAATATCCTCCATTCACTTTAATAACTTGTCCAGATGCCAATGTAAAATTATTCAATAAAATGGTGCCCTTCTCTTGTTGCAATTCTTCAAAATTACTATTTTGATTAATATTTAGATTTCCACCATTATTATTAAATTTCAAATTTATAGTTGATGAATTGTCACCATTGATAATAAAATCACCTTGATTCTCTACTAAGAAGGAACCAGAATTGTCATCAGTTGAGATATCAGACTTCAAAATGAAATTTCCTTTGTTTGTAATTCCAGATTGTGTGAGTTTAAGTGGACTACTAGACTCCACAGTTCCACCCCTATTGATAAATGTAGAATTTACAATGGTAACATCTGAAAATGGCCCTTGTGTAAACCCACCTGCTTTAATATCAATTTGACAACTGTAACATTTGAATACTGCAAATGGTGATACTTGTAAATATCCATTGGTAGCTGTGAAATTTGAATTGTGACTCTCAAAATAACCAAAAATAAACAAATTTCCAGACTCAATGAAAGTCTTACTAGTATTACATTTCAAATTTGAAGTAGTTGTGAAATTGTCAATTACGATAATCTCAGAGTCTACAACTTCAAGAAATCCTAAACTTGCAAAGCTTCCATCAACTGAGAATTTTGATCTTGTAATGACACTAGTGTAGTTTTGGGCTGAGTGTAAGAATGATTGTGACACTGTTACATTGGAATCAATGAACCAGAAATCAGCCTGTTCTTCAACTACTAGATGATTATTAATCAGAACATTCGCTTTATCAGTATGTAAACTAGCTAGACCTGTAACACCAACTGATGCATCTATAGAAACTGTTGCACCATCTTCAATCAATACCCTAGAACCTTCAGCAATCAATAACTCTTTTTTAACCGTTACTATAGATTCATTACTAGCAATCACCATAGATTGTCCAGTTATCAAAAATATTGAATCTAAATTCAAATAACTTTTCTGATAGACATAGACTCTGGAAGATCCCAACACACCTATAACTGAACCAACATCTGGGTTATCAACCTGAATCGTTAAATTTGAACCTATTAATTGAATCTTTGAATCCCCATACATTCCAAATGACCCATCAATAACCTTAATTGATGAATCGTATGATATTAATTTTGCAGTATCCTTTAAAAATATTATTATTAATATGAAGCCATGCATTCTATCATAAAGATTTAGAGTGCATACATACTGCAATTACTAAGTATTCAGTTACTATTAATTGTGAACCACTAACCATATCAAATTCAGAGTTTTCATAAATTAATATAGAGTAATCAGTGTGTAATGTACTGGAATTTAAAAAGAATAATGATTTCCACCATAAATTGATTTTGACACCTTTTAAATTAATTACAGAATTCTCAATGTATGCTGCTGAGGAGTCATCAAACATTAATTTCCCAAAAGTTACATTTCTTACAAATTCTGGAAATTGGTAGTTTAGTGTGGATCCTCCAGTAAGTACCATTCCTGATAGGTACTGTTTATAGAATGTGAGTATATATTTATCAATTATTTTGTGAATCAAGATATACCTACATAAAATACCATATAATTAGCAGTGGTATTAACAACGGAATTATATAATGCTAAAGTACCATTTAGATTCATTAAAATATCTAATGTACCTACTAGTGGACTAATTCTATCCATTATAGAATTACTATTTTGAATAAAAATAGATCCATTACATTGTACACCATGAATATGAGTTGATCCACCATTTATACTTAAATATCCAGTATTGCTTAAAAGTGTAGGTGGATTTATATTTAAAGTTGAACCTTTGTATAGAGTTATTAATATCTCTGACAATAGAAAACTTTGATTGTATGGCTATCACATACCTGGTTTAGTTTCTAATAAACCCCCAATTCCTACCGCATAGCCAGTAGTAATATTTAATATTGTATAAACTTCAGCAATTCCAAATACATAGAAAGCACCTGTATTTGATATTGAAACTACTGATGAAGGATCACTGGAATTTAATATAAGAGTACCTGTAGCTAAGATTCTAACTTCCTGTGCAACTAAACTAGCTCTGAGTTCTAAGGATATATTAGGAGTTGTTGTAGTACCCAAATCAATAGTACCAACTAGTACATTATCTATAGCAATACAATAGTCTCCTAAATTCTCAAAGTAGACACTATCAGTAGGTCCAGGTACAATTTGTGGAGACCAACTTAATGGGTTTTCCCATATACCATATGGAATTTGATGTTGGTAAATGTATCCAACTTGCGGTCCAGGTTGTGATACTATTAAACCTAATATATATAAACAGAATAATATTAACAAATAAAATTTACAATAGTGTACCATTTAAATAGTGATTGTCACTAATGATTAAGATTAACAATCAAACTATTTTTAAAAATATTTTATTCTTTCGGATAGTTGACCCTTCACAAAGAATTGTAAATCATTTGATGGCAACAACCACAAAAATTATTAAAATATCTAATAAAAACAATTCTTTCAATATTCTTTTTTATCGTTTTAAAATACCTAAACAATACAAAGACAATAATATCATGATTGATAAATACCAAAGAATATTTAAAAAAAAAGACGAAAATTGAAATCAAAAGTTGAATATTAAAAAGTTTTAATGTTTATTTATATTAGATTTATAAAAGACAATGCGAGGAGAGAAGGAATGAATTGAAATAGTAATTTTAATCAATTTAACAGTGATGGACAAGATTGAACCAGTCATTCATAGATTCACCCAAACAAACTGAGGGACTGAACTATATGAATTTGAATAAGACTATCTTGACTATTGATCGAACCAAACCAAAATATGGCCACAGATCATCTAATCACCTGTTACTCTTTGATATATGATTACTATTGTTTGAATTAAATTACCATCTATTGATTTAAAATGGCCAATTCAAATACATCATTGGTACTGATACCAGAACCATGATAGCCAACCAACTACACTCGAAGAGATTCATTCTGGAAATGGATTCTTGGGACTCTTCAAGTGATTTCTCCAGTAAACCAACTCTTCCTTCATAGCTTAGTTCGACTTGAGCCAGACCATTGGAAAATTGTTTCTTTAAGCAATCTAGATTCCATTGGTAATCGGCTCTCTCCAGATCCAAGTCATCTTGAAATACCATGACAGCTTTAGAGTACTTCTCAGACAACTGATGAATCAGATCATCATTGGAACCCATAGCTTCTTCATGGACCTTAGCCTTGGATTCACAGTCTCTCATCAATTTGCCACACTGGTTATTAGCTTCAGTAATTTGGATCTTGGAAGTCTCTAGTTCCTTAGAAAGCTTTTTATTCTTCTTGGCAGAGTACTCCAATTCAGCAGTGGCCATATCAAAAAATAGATTCTTTTCAGCAGCCATTAAAACCAATTCAGAATCTTTATCTTCAATTGTTTCTTTAGCTACTTTAATGTTATTGGAAAGAACCATCTTTTCATTTTCAAGTGCACTGACACTTGAAACCAAACCAGAAATAATAGTCTCTGATTTACTCTTTACATATGATGCTGCCTTCTTGTAGAGTATCTTTTCACTCTCTGCAGCCTTCAATTGATCTTCCAGATCACCAATTACAGCTAAGAAATCTAAATAATCACCTTTGTGATTCAACCAGAATTTATAGTGATGGTTCTCCACTTTCTCTATATAATTTCTAAAATCTCTTTCATTCTCTTTAATTGTATTATTTAAATTATTTATTTTTTCTTTATATATATTATCTGATTTATATTTATTATAAATAACTAAATAATATAATCCTAAGATTGAAATTATACAAATAATATAAATTAAATCTGTTGTTGATAGAGATAGAGGCATTATTTTGTATAACTATTGACTAAGAAATTATAATTAAAGAATAATTTAAAATAAATATTAAAATATAATAAAAAAATTAACTCGGACAACATCCTAAAAAGGTCCGTAGTTTTTTTATAATTTTATTCTCTATTTTTCTCTCATATTTAATATCAATATTTAATTTATTAAAGGTTTTAGGACTTTTAGATATTATTTTTTTTTTGAAGATTTTTGTAAACATAATGAAATTGTGTTTGATCATCTAATCTTTAGAATGAAATTATTAATTTTGATTTTAGTAGTTATAATTAATTGTGTAGTAGCACAGGAATTTGGTTTTGCTAATGTTTGGGTAACTACAGTAGATGGAACAGTGTTATTCGAAGAACAGGAACCAGCTATGTTTAAGTGGTTAGATAGTTCAAGTCAAGAAGATAATCCTTCTGATATTGATGTAGTTATTTCAGTGAATAATGACACAGCCTATCAGAGAGTATATGGATATGGTGGTGCACTTACACAGTCATCAGCCTATCTATTCACTCAATTACTTGAACAAAATAAAGAATATGGAACTGAGATACTAAATAAACTGTTTAGTCAAGATCAAGGTATTGGTATAACAATGATCAGAGTACCTGCCAGTGCATGTGATTTCTCATTATCAAATTACACCTATGATGATATTCCCAATGACACCGCTCTAACCAACCTCTCAATTGCCATTGACCAACAATATACCATTCCCATATTAAACCTTATTCTTGAAATCAATCCAGCCATCAAATTAATCTATTCACCATGGTCTGCTCCATCATGGATGAAATCCTCCGATTCATTGGATTATGGTGAACTCTTACCTTCAATGGTAATGTATATACAAACTTTAAATTTCATAGTTTTATACATAATTACTAATATTTAATTCTTTTAACTATAGTATGATGTTTACACTGACTTTTTTGTAAAGTTTTTAGAATTGTATTATTATCATGAGAATATTGAAATTTATGCTATTACACTTCAGAATGAACCACTGTTCCAGCCAATGACATATCCTGGAATGTATGTAAACTCAAGTGTTGAGAGTCAATTGGTGAAATTATTGGGTCCAAAATTAGAGAAATCAGGATTGAATACTCAGATATTTATATATGATCACAATTGGAATGCTCCTGAATATCCAATGGATATTTTACAGGATCCAGATGCTTATGAATATGTAGGTGCTTCTGCATTTCATTGTTATGCTGGTGATGTTACCAATCAATCACTAGTTCATGATCAGTTCCCTGACAAGGAAATTCACATGACTGAGTGTAGTAGTGGTGCATGGTCACCTGAGTTTGGTGAGAATCTTATATGGCAATCACAGAATCTCTATATAGGATCCATTGAAAATTGGTCATCTTCTGTACTTCTTTGGAATTTTGCATTGGATTTAGAAGATGGTCCAACAAATCATGGATGCTTGGATTGTAGAGGATTTATAACTGTGAATAACACCAATTACCAATCCGTTCAATTTAATGTTGAATATTATGGTACTGCACATTACAGTAAATTTTTGTCTGATCCTTCATACAGAGTGCAAAGTACTCAATATTTTCCAAACCCCAATGCAGAGTATCTCCAAACTTGTATAAGTTCAATAGCATTCCAAAATCAAGGAGATAACACCAATCATCTAGTAGTACTAAATGCTTGTAATACCACTGTATCTCTACAAATGAATGTAGGATTACAAAATAAATATTTAAATTATAATCTACCCATGGGGTTAACTACCTTTTACTGGGCAATTTAATAAGAATAATTACTTAATTGTTTAATTCTTTTAATTTTCATAGATATTTTTATATATAAATAAGTTAAATTTTTTTTTATTTTGAATTTTTTGAGAGAAAGAAAAAATGTCAACTATTGAAGTTACTAAAGAATTAGAGAATTTAAAAGTAGAAGAAACTAAAACTACTACCACTACTACAGATAAAGATACTAAAGTTGCTACTACACCTATACCACCAACTATTGTACCAAAGTAAAAATTTAAAAAGATAACTGAAAAACGTGAATTTTAATACTAACGAATAGGTATAATTTTAGGGATGATGTTGTTGCAAAAAGATTAGAATTAATTAGATTAGTAGGTGAGGAAATTGTTAGTGAAGATAATTTAATTAGATTATTAAATGGAAAAGAGAAATTAAGATGTTATGATGGATTTGAACCATCAGGAAGAATGCATATTGCACAAGGTATTTTGAAATCAATCAATGTAAATAGAATGGTTGGTGCAGGATGTAAATTTATATTTTGGGTTGCAGATTGGTTTGCCATGTTGAATAACAAGATGAATGGTGACTTGAAAAAAATTAGAAAAGTCGGTGAATATATGATTGAGATTTGGAAAGCCACTGGAATGGATATGGAAAATGTAGAATTCCTTTGGTCAAGTGACGAGATTAACAAGAATGCCAACGACTATTGGCTTAGAGTTATGGACATTTCAAGAAAATTCAATATTCCACGTATAAAGAAATGTTCAAAGATTATGGGAAGAGATGAACAAGATGATTTATCTGTTGCTCAGTTACTCTACCCTTGCATGCAATGTGCTGATATCTTCTTTTTGAAGGCTGATATCTGTCAACTTGGTATGGACCAGAGAAAGGTTAATATGTTGGCTATTGAATATTGCGATAAATTGAAAATCAAAAACAAACCAATCATTGTAAGTCATCACATGTTATCTGGTCTCAAAGAAGGTCAAGAGAAAATGTCAAAATCCGACCCTGATTCAGCCATCTTTATGGAAGATACCGAACAAGATGTTAACAGTAAGATCAGAAAGGCATTTTGTCCACCAGGTGTTGTTGAAGGTAACCCAATCCTCGACTATTGCAAACACATTATTTTCCAAAAAGTCGACAGTCTCTCTATTGAGAAACAAAATGTTGGTGAGGTTAAATTCAACTCATACAAGGAATTGGAAGATGCTTTTGTCAAGTTGGAAGTTCATCCATCTGAATTGAAACCAGCTGTCTCTAAAGCAATCAATCTCATGTTACAACCAGTCAGAGATCATTTTGTAAATAACAAAGAAGCTGCTGATTTATTAAAAACTGTTAGAAGTTATGCTGTAACTAAATAAGAGAGAACACAGTATTTGATATTCTCTTTCTATCACATTTCTTTAAAGAAAACTTCCTAAAACAAAAACATCAAAAATCATAATAAATATTAATAATTATAATATTTCTCAAAATCTGTTCTTCATCAACGTAATCTAATCAAATTTGCAACTTCAAAATTTTAATTTTTTTTTTTTTTTTTTTTTTTTCATTTTATTGTATATTTTTTTTAGAGTAATTAATAATGGTTAATAAAGAAGGAAACCTTAAAGAACAAATAGAAGATGAATTATTAAATGAAGTTTCACCAACAGCATTAGATGAAGGTGATATTGCATTATTAAAATCATACGTATGTAATTTGGGAACATTTAGTTTAGACATTAGAATATATATATAAAGTAGAATATTATTCTAATTTAGATTAATATAATAATAATTGATATATTATTTATAATAGGGTGTTGGACCATATTCCAAATCTATAAAAGATCTAGAGGATGATATTAAAAAAATGACACATAAAGTTAATGAATTGTGTGGAATTAAAGAATCAGATACTGGTATTGCACCACCATCACAATGGGATTTGGTTTTAGATAAATCATCAATTCACGAAGAACCACCCCTTCAAGTAGCTAGATGTACTAAAATTATAAATCCACAGACACCACAGGCTAAATATATTATCACTGTTAAACAAATTGCAAAATTTGTTGTAGCACTTGGTGATAAATTGTCACCAACAGATGTTGAAGAAGGTATTCGTGTAGGTGTTGATCGTAATAAATATCAAATTCAAATTCCATTACCACCAAAAATTGATGCATCTGTAACTATGATGCAAGTTGAAGAAAAACCAGATATCACCTATAAAGATGTTGGTGGTTGTAAAGAACAAATTGAAAAATTAAGAGAAGTTGTTGAAATGCCATTACTACATGTATGTGTTTATTAAAAGATAACATTTGGTCTACAAAAAAAAATGATGATTTTTTATATTAATATATTGAATGTATATTATTATAGCCAGAGAAATTTGTAAATTTAGGTATTGATCCACCAAAGGGTGTTTTAATGTATGGACCACCAGGTACTGGTAAAACTCTTTGTGCTAGAGCAGTAGCCAATCGTACTGATGCAGCATTTGTTAGAGTTATTGGTAGTGAATTAGTACAAAAATATGTAGGTGAAGGTGCAAGAATGGTTAGAGATTTATTCCAAATGGCCAGAAGTAAAAAAGCATGTATTATTTTCTTTGATGAGGTTGATGCTATTGGTGGTGCACGTTTTGATGATGGTGCTGGTGGTGATAATGAAGTCCAGAGAACAATGTTAGAGTTAATTAATCAACTTGATGGTTTCGATCCACGTGGTAATATTAAGGTACTAATGGCAACTAATAGACCTGATACATTGGATCCTGCTCTTTTGAGACCTGGTAGATTAGATAGAAAAGTTGAATTTGGTTTACCAGATTTAGAGGGTCGTGCTCACATTTTTACTATTCATGCCAAAACAATGTCATGTGCTAAAGATATTAGATTTGAATTGTTGGCTCGTTTGTGTCCAAATTCTACTGGTGCCGATATTAGATCAGTATGTACAGAGGCTGGTATGTTTGCCATTCGTGCTCGTAGAAAGATGGTAACTGAAAAGGATTTCCTTGATGCCATTGATAAAGTTATTAAATCTTATGCCAAGTTCTCTGCAACTCCTAAATATATGGTGTACAATTAATTGTATCCTCTATCATATTTGATCTTATTTCAATATCTAGAGAATCTCTATGTACAGTTATGGTTTAGTACTTTTAATGTTAAAGATAAATAACAAATAATAATAAAAATTTCAATATATTCATATTATATATATTTGTTTTTAATATTTTCTACTTCACATCACACAAGATATTGCATAAATATCTAATGTTTTTCCAAAAATAGATTTAAAATCTTAGAAATTAATTTACAATTAATAATTGATTTATCATATTATATAAAGATTAATTAAATATTAAATATAAAAAAAAAAAACTTTAAATATAGATAACCTTATTTTATTTATCTAGTGGTTGCACGATGAGTTGAGGAGTGAGTGGAAGAAGCATAAATTCCACCGCTTGATCTAGCTGATATAGAAGCTGGGTTTCCAGATGTACCACCAGAGGAGGAAGCAGCACTTGCTGAATCAGAATTACCAGTTGAAGATGAAGCATATATTCTACCACTTGATTTAGCTGAGATAGAGCCTGGGTTACCAGAATTTGGGTTGTAACTGTCCCCAGAGGAGGAAGTAGAACTTGCTGAACCAGAATTATCAGTTGAAGATGAAGCATAGATTCTACCACTTGATTTAGCTGAAATCGAGCCTGGGTTTCCAGATGTACCACCGGAGGAGGAAGATGCACTTGCTGAACCAGAATTATCAGTTGAAGATGAAGCATAGATTCTACCACTTGATTTAGCTGAGATAGAGCCTGGGTTACCAGAATTTGGGTTGTAACTGTCACCAGAGTAACCAGTTCCAGATCCTGATGTTGATGAACTACCAGAAAATGGAACACAACCAGAGTCAACACGTGTATCTTTTTGATCAGATCTTTGATCTCCACTTCCTGATTGGCAGGAATAAGATCCTGAATAATGTGTGTCTTTTTGATCTGATGGAGTTGGAATATTTACTGATAATACTGAATTACACCACAGTAATCCCAAAATTACAACAAATAAAATAGTTATTCTATTAAATTTCATATTTTGATTTATATATTTATTTTAGTTTTTTAATAAACTCGTTTTTTAAAGCGAATGATGTAACAGTATTTTTTATTTATTTATATTAAAAATTAAGATGGATAGTTAGTAATATGGAACGTTTTTATGGAATAATGGAAGCTATAAACCCAACAAGAAAAATCAAAAACTGAAAAATTTGTGAATTAACGACCAAAAAATCTGACTTATACACAACTAATACCAAATTTTGCCATTAATTAATGAATAGACATTTTAAAAACAATTAAGATGACATCAGAAAACTCTGATGATAAAGAGTTCAATTTTTAATTTTAATTTTTAAATAAATCTTCAGACCAGTTCCACGTATTTTTTATTTTTGGTATTAAACAAATTCAACAAAAAAAGGTATCTTGAAGATTGCTGTGAATGACAATTAGAAGATTCTTTATTGATAAAATTATAAATGATAAAGTAATTTTAGTTGGACAACAACATAATCATCTTAGAAAAAGTTTGAGATTAAAAGTTGGAAACTCTATAGAGTTATTTGATTCCAATGGTCAAGCTTATAGAGGTATTATCTCAGAGGTAAATAAAAATGATAGTAAAGTTAATTTAGTTTCAATGATTACATCAGCTCCTGAAGATCAACAAATTGAAAGTAAAAGTACTGGAGATATAAGCTTTCCTATTGATGTTGCAACTTCAATACCAAAAATCTCAAGAGCAGATTGGATGATCGAAAAGCTAAATGAAATTGGTACACGATCATTATATTTACTAGAAACTGAATATTCCAAATCATCAGCTCAATCCACCATCTCAGAGAATAAATTAGATAGATTTCATCGTATTGTTATAGAGTCCTCAAAACAATCAAAAAACAATAGATTAATGAATATATGTCCTGTATCCTCTTTCTCTGATTTCATACAACTTCAAGTTATTAGTCAACGTAAATGGGATCATTTATTTCTAGGTGATCCATCTGGTATGGATTTACCAGAGATCTTTAAATCAATTTCATCAAAATCAACTACAAAACTTGACACCAACAAGATGAATAGAATATTGATACTGATAGGTCCAGAAGGAGGATTCTCTCAAAAAGAGTTAACTCAACTCGACAAGTTATTACAAGAACCTACCAGCTCTGTTGTACAACTACATAAAATGAAATTAGGAAACCATATCCTAAGAATGGAAACTGCTGCCATCCTATCATCAGGTTTGGTTAATATTCAATATCCATATCTTTTCAACAATAAATAAAACAAATAAAGAATAATTTAAATTTAAATTGTATTTATATTTATTTAAATGTCACACCACACTTATTGGGTTGTTTTTCATATTCTTCTAACGTTATTAGTTCTAACAACACCAGCATAAAAAGGAGGTTGACCATCTGGACTAAACCAAGCAACCATTCCATCTGGAGCATCATAAAGTCTTAGAACTCTTTCTCCACTGTAAAGTCTGTGGTATCTTCTATGACTTCTATCCAATAATTGGTCATTTAAAACCTCGAATTCCTCCAAACTGTCATTATCCAATAGTTCCAAATAATCATCATATTCTTCATGAGACAGTTCAATTTCCTGTGTAGGATCGATACCACTTCTATTATTAACCTCCAGGTTGAGAATTTGTTGGGGAGGTGGTGATTGTGGTGGTGGGGGAGGTGGTGATTGTGGTGGGGGAGGTGGTGATTGTGGTGGTGGTGGTGGTGGTGGTGGTGGTGGTGGTGGTGGTGATTGTGGTAGAGGTGGAGGTGATTGTGGAGGTTGAGCAGCAACCATTGGAACATCGGAATCAGTACCAGATCTCAGTTGGAGAAGCAATCTAGAAATTTCTTCTTGAGATTTGCTCAGCTGAACTTTGAGGCAATTATTTTCATCACCAGCACACTTGAGCATCTTCTCCATATTAGCAATAATACCAGTAGCCTCGGACTTTATTGAATCAATTTGGCTTTGCTTCTCAATGGCGAAGTTCATCATCTTATTGCACTCAGTCTCTTTAATGGCAAACTCCCTATTAAAGACGATCTGATTAGCGATGATACCCTCTTGAGCCATCTTACTAGCAGCCAACTTGACATTTTCAAGAGATCTAGTATAGAAACTGTGGTTTGATTCAGCTATAAAAAAAGAAAGAGAGAGAAAAATAAAAAAAAAAAAGAAAAGAGTAATTAGTATTAATGTTTTAAATAATAAATATTAACATACCTTCACTAGTCATCTTGTTAATTTTGGTGTCCTTCTGACTGATTTGAGATTTTAGAGAACTTATTTCTCTCTCCATTTCTTCAGTCTTGATAGCTAAGGACATCTTGGCATCCTGGTATTTAACCTCCAACAGTTTAATGGCAGCAAGCTTACCATTATCAGATTCCAGAGCTTTTCTTTCGGCACGATGGTTCATATCAAACTCCAGAGTCATCTTCTTTTGACGGGTGTCAAACAGTTCCTTCTCCAGGGTAGCAATTTTATCAGACAGGAAGCTACCCAACATTTCCTTTTCTTTTTGGCACTGGACTACCAAATTTCTTTGATGGTTGACATCACCAACCAGAACATTAGCATTGAGCTTACTACTCGACTTCAGCTCTTCAAAACGGAGATTGGCATTGGACAACTCCTTTTCTTTTCTGTAGATTACCTGTTCCAAACTTGTAATCTTCTCCAATACTTGTCTTTCGACCCAACATCTCTTATTTTTAATATTTATCCAATATTTTTTATTCTCTGATAAATATTGTTCTTGTGTATTATGTAACTGAAAAATACACAAACAAACAATAAATTATCTAACAAATTGCAATTACTGCAATGTGTGAATAAACAAAATAATGTTGTAAATAATATTATTGAGATTATAATATTTAAAATGTATTGAGATAGAGGCATTATTAATATTGTTATTGAATGTATAGAAATAATAAATAAAATAATTATAAAATATAAATAATATTTCTATAAACCATTCCATATCCAAAAAAGTTTAGCACTTCATTATTAATATTAAAATAAATATTTTTTGGACTATATGAAGGTTTTCTTGTATTTTTACGAACTATATATTTGGGTTCACAACCTAATTATTTTTAAAATACACATATTTGTTTATTAATATTTAACCCAATGTTGATACCAAATTGGTTTGAGAATAGATGAGAATTTTAATTTAATATCTACGAACTGGAGTAGCTTTTGATACTACATTGGATGGGGCTCCAGTATATTGTTTATCTTTTAATTCTTTTAATTCTTTTTCCAAAGCAGCAATTTTTTTGATTTAAAGCAGCAGTTTCTTTTTGATGTGATTCAACTAGTTTCTTTGTTAAATCAGTGAGAATTGGTTGAAGTAATTTCTCAAAACCTGCAGTGCTACTGTTGTTGTTGGTGTTCATTGATGGAGTAGCAGTAGTTGGTGTAGATGGTGGTGTTGGAGTTTCAGATTTTGGAGTAGTATAAGTTGGTTGAGCTACAACAACTGGTTGTGGAATTGGTTGAGCTACAACAACTGGTTGTGGAGTTGGATTTGGTGTAGTTGGATTTGGTGTAGTGATTTTAGGAGCTTGTGGTAACTCTCTCTTTTGTGGTGGTTTTGGTGGTTCTACGGCATTGTTAGCAGTAGAAGCTGAGATTGTACCACCTTGAGTCTGATTAACTGTTTTATTTAAAACAGGTGCTGTAAATGTATTTCTAGAGGTTACTGGTGATACTGAACCACTATTTGTTTGATTATTTGGAGTTATAGTGTTCTTATTTACATTTAAGTTAGATGATGAAGTATTTGCAACTGAAGTTTTTGAGGTTAAAGTAGTGGAAGTTGGTTGAGGAGTTGGTGTAGTTGGTTGTGGAGTTGGTGTTGTTGGTGTAGTAGTTTGTGAAGATTGATCACCTTCACTGACACCACCAGACTCATAATAAGAGTAATTTGAATAGTCTTGATCTTGGGTAGTGGCTTCAGGTTCAATCCAATCTACACATTGATTAGGGAAATAACCAGCCTTTCCACCATTTACAGAACCATCCCACCAATAATCATCTTCCCAACTGTAAACAGTTACAATATCACCAACAGTGAGATTAATTTGAGTGTCATCGCTGGCATCGTGTGCATAGACAACACGAGCTTTTGGATAGAGATGTGAGTAATCCTCAGTTTGTTCACTGTCTTGGCCGTCAGTAGATTGTGATGGTGTTTGAGCTTGTGCATCTTGAACAGTGTATGGCTCAACAAAGGATCTTGGGAAGTATCCCATTTGTCCATTCAACACACCTCCATACCAATCTGGATTATCATCTTGAACAATCTCGATAATGTCACCAGTCTTCATTGAGAGTTCATCTTCAGAGTTCTTGGTGTAGTCATAGTTTGCAATAACACGTTTCTTTTGAACTGCGGCAATTGTACTACCGATACCCAAAGCCTTTTTGAGTTCAATAACTTTCTGAATGACTTTTTGCTCTTTTTTACGGAGAAGCTCTGTTTCGTTTTTTTTCATTTCAATTTGTTTGTCTAAACCCTCAAGTGATTTGGTATCTTTTTGTTTCTCATAGAGCTCTCTCATGTGTTCCATACCTTTTCTGGCTTTAATGGATGACTCTATATTCTCTCTGATACGACTGAGAATCAATTCCATCTCTTTTGGATCGGATTCAATCTTTTTGATACGATCAATCTCTTGTCTTTGTGCATCTCTACGTAGTCTGAGATCTTCAAGATGTTTAGTTTTATCTCTAATGGTGTTCTCAACAAGTTTTACCTGTTTTTGATCATTTTGTGATTGATAGACTTGTAACATTTTGGTAGTGCCTTTAATTACATTTTCAATTTCATTCATCATTACAGTTATATCTTTAATCTCTCTTTCAATTTCATCTACATCCTTCATTGTAGCACCTACTTCTTTTACTGTAAAATTCAAAATACAATTATTACTTTCAGTAACTTTCATTTCAATATCATAACCTGGTGGTGCAACTCTTCTATATCCCTTTTTTCCAAATCCTGGATTATTCCAAAAGAATTCAAATTGTCCTTCCTGTTCTCTACCTTCCATTACATAGATACTACCTGCCTCTGTTCCATGTAACATATTACCATCTGTACCACATTCAACAGTACTGTGAATATTCAATCCCCATCAATTAATATTACTTTAAAAACAAACTAAATCAAAATGTATTATTGTATTATAACCTAAAACAAACCTTAATGGAAGAATAGTATCTGCTGGTAAAACTTTCCAATTTCCACTAGTGGATGGATGTGCTTTTAAGACTAGTTTTTTTGAAGTTGAATTATAAATTGAAACTCTAACACTACGAGATGCTTTAGCTAATTCATCTAATGGGTCCATTATATTAAAAAGGTGATATGTGATATCAAAAAAAATTTAACAAGATATTTATGTAAAAAAAAAAAAAAAAAGGTCAGTTGTGTAACTTCCAACTGTTTCATTGTTGTCTAAAAGTGTGTTTCGACAAATCTAAGATTGAGTTATTACAAAAACAAAAATTTAATTTAATCTTTTTTTATTCACTGGTATCACCTACTATTCCTATACTATTTCATTTTTTGAAGTTGTAATTTCAAATTCAAATATTATATATATTATTAAATACTATTATTATAATCTAAAATTATTCAAAGAATTTCTTTAATAGCTGTTCACTGTCACTCAACTGTTTCTTGTGAGTGTGAGTTTCAAAATAATTTACTACATGTGATCTGGTTTTGAGAAGTGACATAGCATCATAGAGTTCAGTCTCACCAATGAATGCCAATCTATCTAATTCGTTCTTTTGTTTAACTTGTGAAAATTGAAGGAAATCCTCTATAGTAATCAAATGAATTACATTAGAATTTTGAGTCAAAAATAATGAATGAGTCTGAGATGATGACAATACCTCTGAATTTTAATTTCATCTCTGAAAAGTTATATGAAAGGTTATAATGTTGAATCAGATATGGGATAGATCTGATACAGTTTCTATATAGTTTTAAACATCTTTTTCTAGCCAGTTCATAAGTAAAACTGACTACGGCAGGTCTCATTGTTTTAATTGCTGTAATATTTGAAGCCATCTTTGTATCTAATCAATCAATTATTTGAAACTAAAAAAAAATTAAAAAAAAAAAAAAAAAAAATTATTTTAGCGATTTTTTTTATTGTATTTTTATATATAGAATATCTCAGTGAGACTGCCAATCATGGAGGTTGATAGCCACGATAATCAATTACATGGTGATGATAACAAATCTGATGATTTTGAACAACAGGTAGAGGAACAACAATCTATAGTTGAAAAACCAATAGACCAAATTGAACTCCAACAAGAGCAAGAACAAGAACAACAGAAATCAATAAGTTTTTCATTGTCAACTGAACAGAATGTGTCTAATGAATTGGAGGACTCACAACAGAATATACAGGAAACTGTTGAGGGTAAAAATGAAATAGTTGTTGAAAATCTAAAGCAAGAAGAAGAGATTAAACCTGCCAGTAGCAAAACCATTCAATCATCTGTATCATTACACATTGACGCCAAATTAATTCAGGTTTGTGGTCAGGAACCATACCATTATATTATTGTACCATTATCAAAAGAATCTTTGAATTTAGAAGATGTATTTATTATGCAATCTGATGCCTATATGTTTGTGTGGGCAAGTCCAAATGTAAACTCAACAAAAAAAGCAAAAGCTATTCAAATGGCTCAGAAATTAAAAGCAGAAATTGGTTGTGAAAGAGCTGTTCAAGTTTTAGGTAAATTTTTATTATTATTTTTATTTATATTAGGAAGTTAGATAACTTATTATCTTTCTTCACACCCAAATTAATTTATCTATTTCACCCCCAACCCCCACCCACTCACACTAATAACTTTAATTTTTTTTTAATATATATATAGAGTTTGGTGAAGAACATCCAACATTTTTATATTGTCTAGGTTTACCAAAAGGTCAAAAGCTAAAAGTTACTAAAGAGAATAATGAACTATTCCAATTGGATGAAGATGATCAAGTTTTGGAACCAGAATTTTATTTATTCAAATTGGCAACTGTTGAGGATAAACTCAATTTTATCCCAATTGATGAACCAGAGATCAAACAAGACATGTTTGAGTCCAATTCATGTTATATCATTGATTGTGAACATGAGATATTTGTATGGCAAGGAAAGAACTCAACTAAAGCTGAGAGAGAATGTTCCATTCCTCTAGCTAAAAAGATTCAAGCTACTTTTGATCGTCCAGAGACTTTTATTAACACCATTCGTATGGAATTTGATGGTTCTGAATCATGCCTCTTTAAGAGTAAGTTTAAATCTGGTTGGAAAGATAAAGTACAACCAATGCAATCTTATTTGGGATTAGGTAAAAAGAAGGCAGAGTTGTCATTCGACATTGCTTCAATGCATGTTGATAAAGAAGTTCCAACAATTCAATTGTCATCCAATGACCACAAGGGTAAACTTTTAGTTTGGAATTGTGGTGGTGGTGGTAAATGGCAAAAAGTGGAAGAAGATGATTTTGGTATCTTTTTCTCCAACAAATCTTATGTTTGCCATTTTATCTATAAACCTGAGAATAAGAATAGCATCCGTTCAGTTATCTTCTATTGGGAGGGGTCTTACAGTAACCACAGAAACTACATTTCCTATAAATTTGGATTGTATAAAGATATTCAAAAGAAAATGCAAGCTTTACAATCTGATGATCCTGTAGAGTACAGAATCACTCAAAATAAGGAACCATTGGAGTTTATTCAGTTGTTTGGTACTGATATATTGGTACTTAATGATGATAAGCTGCAACCCAAACCAATGATGTTTCAGGTACGTGGTGGTAAAAATGGTTGTAGAGGTACCCAGTTACAAGAGATATCTTCTCTAAATTTGAATTCAATGGATTCTTTTGTATTCATTTTCCCAGAGAAATTGATTTTGGTTTGGTATGGTCGTGGAAGTAACGAAGAAGAGAGAATATTAGCTAATGAACTCTATACTTTCTTACCACCTGAATTTGAAGCACCTCTAAAGGAGTTTGAAGAAGGTCAGGAATCTGAAGCATTTTGGAAATTAATTGGAGGTAAATTTGACTATCCTTCTATTGATATCACTGATGGTGATGAAAGTAGTCAAAAAGAGTCACTTAAACCTAAGATTAAGCTATTCCTCTGTACAGAGAACTCTGGTATCTTCAAAGCTGATGAAGTCAAACCATTCTCTCAATTGGATCTAAATCATGAAGAAAATGTCATTTTGGATGTTCACAATCATATATTTGTATGGAAAGGTAGCAATACCACTGAATCCAAGTCACAACAGACTTTGGCATTGGTTAAAGAGTACATTCAATCATTCCCACAGGATTCCTCTAGACATGGTAAAACAATTAATTTTACTACCATTGAGCAAGGAAATGAATCATCTCTCTTTAAGTCCTATTTCATCTCATGGAAACCAGCTGCACCAAAAGTCTTTGTTGATCCAAGAATTAAAATTGCCCAAACTCATCAAGAAAATGTAAAATTAGAATTAGAATTGAAAAAACAACAACAACAAGCTCAACAAGCAGAACCTGTTAAAGTTGAAGAACAAGAAACCAAGACAGAAGATACTAAAGTAGTCGATGAATCTGTAAAAGTTGATGTGGAAACCAAGACAGAAGATACTAAAGTAGATGAAGAACCTGTAACAGCTGAAGAATCAGTTAAAGTTGAAGAAACTAAAATTGAAGAAACTAAAATTGAAGAAGAAATTGTTAAAGTTGATGAATCAGCATCTGAGAATGTAAATGTTGATGAATCAACATCTGAAAATGTAAAACAAGAATTAAATACTATTGAAGAAACATCAGAGACAACTACTACTACTACAAGTACTAATACCCCACATAAAAAGAATAAGAAAAATAAGAATAAGAATAAGAATCAAAATATAACTACAACTACAACTACAGAAGAATCACCAAGTATTAATATTACACCACCAATCACAATAGCCACTAGTACTAGTAGTCCTTCACCAATGTCAATTTCAACTAGTGGTGACTTATTATTTTCCTATGAACCATTCCACAGTCCAACTTCCAGTCCTAAACAATCTAGAAAAGGTAAAAAAACACACAAAAACAAACGTAATAATCTTAGTGGTAGTCAATTGAGTAATATGACCCAACTATCTCTTTCACCCCAACAAAGTAGATCAATTGAAACAACATATCATTTGGACAGTTCGAATACTATAACACCTCAAAAAAAGAATAACAAAAAATTTCACAATAGAACCAGTTCTTTTAACCATTGAGATTGATAATTTATTAAACCAAGATTAATCCCCGTCACAAAGTTAAAAAAAAAATTAAAAAAAAAATATACCCATACCTACCTATATATATATAAATAATAAAACTAATCATCCAAAATTGTACACATTAAAATAATTAATATTTCATAAAGTGAAGTAAAAGATTCAATTTAAAATATGCATAAATCTCTCAAAAATAAAAAAATTGCAATAAAGATATATACCACCCCCTTTTCTTTCCCCATTTTTCACTTCAAAATTTTTTAATATATTATTGACAATGAATAATTACGAATTTTTTCATATATGACAATAATATTTAAACAAAAAAAAACTATTTATATATACAACAATGAAATCAATAAAAAAATTCTGGTTTTGACATATTAGGAAGCATATAAATAAATTTTAATTTTTGATAGATCGTATTTTAACTGCCCATCTTTTCTTGAAAAATAACTGCTATTGGTCATATTAAAAAAATTTCATAGTAACTATAATCTTATTAGAATCACTATACTAGAAAGATTAGTTTAAAAATTAGAGATTTATTAATAATTGATTTTTAGTTTTTTTCTAATAGTATAAATTTATTATCCAATAATTTAAATGAATTAAACTTAAGCTTTATAGTTTATATATTTATAATGGAGAATAATTCAGAATATTTTACATATGAAGGTAGTAATAATAGTAATAATAACTTAATTGAAGAACAAATCTCACCACATGAGAGTCCACATTTAAATCCGTTAGGACTTCCTCATGAATTGACAAAAAGTGATCATTTAAGAAAATCTCATTTTTCTCAATTGGATGCTTCACTCTATGAACTTCCAAATATAGGAGTGGATAAAATTCAGTCGAACCTCTCATCTATTGAGCAATTGTTGATAAGTAAATTCAAAGAAAATGAATCAACTATTCGAGATTACATTAAACAAAATGAATCAAAATCTAGAACCTTAATAATCAATAAGGAAACTTTTTCAAGATTATTTAATATATTTAATTTTGATCAAATAGATCAAATTTTTAATTTATTTTATATTAGTAATAATACCTATAAGAATAGTAATAAAAAAAAGAAATTAAAAATCAATAACTATAGTAATAGTGCTAGTAATAATAATAATATTAAAAAGAATCAAAGAAACAAAAGGAGATTTGGGAGAAAAAAAAACAAAAATGATAATACTCTCACACAAAATCAAAAATCATTTAGTGCACCACAGATTTTCACTGAATTGCCAGATTTTATAAATAAGAACACACTCAGCGATTTTGAGAGAATTTCAAATAGTGATAATAGAAATACTCTTAAAATTCCAATAGGAGGTAATTCATTTCCAATTCCTATTGAATCACCAAAATCAGATACCACATCAGCTGACCTTCAGAGTAACATTAGTGATAGTAATTCAAGTTGTAACACAACTATTCTTACCTCTAATAATACCATTCAAAGTGTAACTCCAAATGAACCCAGTTCAACCAAGAGTGTTGAATCAAAGATCTCCTATATAAACTCACCAATCGAGGTTTCGAAAATCGGTAGTAGTAAATTTTCAACACCTACATCCAATCGAGATAAAATCAATAGTAATAGTAGTCCAAATAAACCTACCCCACAACAACTTCAACCTCCAACATCTAGTGCATCTGCAAAACTAAAGAGTAAATTCAAAAAGAATCAGGTCAGTAATATAGAAGAGATTAATCTATTCGAAGTTATCAATCAGATCTATCTTTTATTGTCAAAGAATGGATCTGAGGAAGAACAGTTAAAGAGTATATTTAATCTCTACGATATCTATGATAATGGTTATATATCAAGAGATGACCTTAAAGAAGTTCTCTATTTTCGAGTTAAACAATCTGGATTGTCATTCTCTGACTACACTTTTGAGTGTCTTCTAGACCACATTTTTGAACAATTTGACAAAAACCAAGATGGTATCATTGATTTCCAAGAGTTTAAAGAAGAATTAACAAAAAAGAAGTCCCCAACACCAAGTAAAATGGAAAAAGTATGTAACAACACAAAAACCGAATACAATACCCAAATCTAACTTTATTTTTATTTCATAAGAAAACTCATAATGTTCGAAGATACTTTAGAATTGAAGGTTTAAAAATACTGTTTTTTATTATATACATTATGATTAATGTTGGATTGGTATTTGCAACCTATTATTCAGTTAGTACACATCAACACCATGCTATAATGTTATTTGGAAAGGGATTGTATCTCACTAGAATTGCAGCACAATTGGTAATATTCAATGCCACTATTATTCTATTGACAATGTGTAAACAGATTATTACTTGGCTGAGGAGCACTAAATTGAAAAAAATTATTCCTCTGGATAAATATGTTACTTTTCATAAACTGATTGCAGTTTGTTTAATTTTGGCATCACTGGTACACACGTTTGGTTGGTTTGTTGCTATGGGAATTGCATCTACTAAACCTGATAAGGTCTTCTATGGTTGTTTGTATCCACATTTCATAAAGAGACCTACAGTATGGGGAATGATATTCTTGTCACTACCTGGAATGACCGGACTTTTGATGGTTTTAATCTTACTTTTAATAGCAGTGTTTTCTTGCAAGATTATAAGAAAGAAGCATTTTGAATTGTTTTATTACACACACCATTTATTTGTCATTTTCTTTGTACTGTTGTTGGCACATGGTACAATGGGTTGGATAAAACCTCCAACATTCTGGAAATGGTTTTTGGCACCTGCTGTAATATATCTAATAGATAGAGGTTTTAGAATGTTTAAGAAAACATACCGTGTAAATCTTTATAGTGTCTCTTTGAAAGATCAAAATGTGGTGGTTTTGAAATTTCAGAAACCTCAGTCATTCAACTACGAGCCTGGGCAATATCTTTTATTAAATGTTCCACATTTATCTAATCTACAATGGCATCCATTTACAATGACCTCTTCACCTTTGGAAAATGTAATTACACTTCATATTAGAGTAATAGGAGGTTGGACTAAAGAACTTCATCAGTATCTACAAAAGATTGAAAATGATAATGCAGTAAGCGACATTGAAGAATGCGACAGATTCTCAAAAGTTCAAATGAGAATAGATGGTCCATTTGGATCGTCTAGCCAGTATGCTTTGAATTGTAAACAGGTTATCCTAGTTGGTGCAGGAATAGGTGTAACTCCAATGACATCACTCCTCCAAGACATGAAAATCAAAAAGGAATATCACATGTATGGTCAGAACCCATCTTACCAAATGGCACAGAAAGATAATTATGATTTAGGTAAACTTGAGAAAGTTCATTTCTTCTGGCTAAATCGTGATCCTATATGTTTCCAATGGTTTGAAGATTTGTTAGTTGAGATTGCTAAATGTGGTTCCAAAGCCATTCCAAAGATCTCTATCAACACATTCAATACCAGATGTTTTCCAAAACATGATGTCAGAATATTCATGTTATGGAATGGTTTGGACAAACTCTTTAATACTCAAGGTATAGATCCAACCACTAACCTTCCATTCAAAACTCATTGGGGTAGACCAAACTGGGATGCTATCTTAACCTACTACTCCAACAAATACAAAGGTCAAGAAATTGGTGTATTCTGTTGTGGTCCTAAAGAACTCTCCAAAGAGCTCTATGAAAAGTGTCGTTTCTATACAACAATCAAGGGTACCAAATTCATATTCCACAAAGAAAACTTTTAGTGATTCCCAATTCACTTTACATTTTAAAATGGTCCCAACAACATTTATTTATTTATTTATTTATTAAATTAATAAATTAAAATTAAAAATGATAATATTACTATAAATAGAATGAAACGGTTGGAGAATATATTATTGTTACATAAAAGAAGTTTAGTAGATTGACTATTTTTGATAACGTAGTGTGAGGATGCATTGGTTTCTTGCGCAAATGGTAATATACATTTTCTGTCGAAACACACTTCAATTGGTAATAGTGGTTCAGTACAGAATGCCAAAAGACATTCGGTTTCAATTTGACAATTTTTGTAGACACATGATTCAGGGTTAGAAGTAAAAGGTACTTGACATCCAGACGGTATAAAACATTTTAGAAATCTAATAAAATTATCTCTACATAAACTACCTAGAAAAGTATACCTAGTTGTGCAATAGCCAACTCCAGAATTTCTATCACATTTACAGTATTCCCATTCTTTACATTCTTTTTGTGAGAAACATGTATCAAATGACGGTGGCGGACTGTCCATGCATACACCAAACATTGGGTCACCAGGAAGAGGTTTACAATAATGCCCTACATTCCAGTTACACGAGTATTTTGATAATAGACAAAGACTACCAGTTGTTATATTCTTGCATACGCCTATAGATGTGCTGTTCATTGACTCCAATGCGCATGGTTGTCCAGTTGTAATACATGGAATGGCTTTATTGATTAAACATTGATTAGGAGCTAAAGTTACTTCTTGACATTTTTTATCAACACAAATGGAAGATTTATTACATTGTATATCATTAACACAACCAGTTTGAGGTGTTGAGCAAATTCCTCCTAGACATTGAAGTTCTAAATCGCATTCATAGCAATAGGTACATGCATCACCAAATTCTAAATAATTTGCTTTTCTACATCGATTTTTTCCATCAGGTTCTTTAATACAAGAAGAACCTAAAACACAATCATAATTATTGCTACAAATGTCTCCAATTTCTATACTTTCGACACATGTTCCATTGAGACATCTGTATTTAACTTGACATTTAAAACCACTAAATAAATCATCGTTACTACAAGGACCCCCTAAATCAGAGCATAAATTAACAGAACATGATAACTCTGTATTCATAAAATTATTTGGTCTTCCTATGATGTCATCGACAGCTGTAATGCTGCTATTATCTTGAGCATTAATATTAAATAGCAAAGAAATTGAGACCAGAAAATAAATTAAAAAATAATTGGACATTTCATATTTGTGATACGAATAAAATTGAGAATTTATATAAAGATTGTTATAAATAATTTTATTATTATTTGTATTAGATATATATCTTTTATTATTAGTAAGCTTACCCTATAGGATTAATTTCGCACTAATTAAATATACACACACACCCAGTTTGAATTTTGTAAAATTAATTACTTCTGAAAAAATAAATATATTTATACATTATAGATTTTGTACAATGATTTAGTCAGATTTTAGTGTGTAATTTAAAATATTGGGTTAACAAAGTAATATGTAAACAATTTATTACAACTAAAAAGATATGACATTAACATTCATATATTCAATAAAATTATTCTGTTTAGCAATATTCATACAATTAATTAATCAAAATCATTGTGGTTATTAATTTAATAACAACACAATTGAAAACCTAGTTTAAATGGTGGTGATGTCATATCTACTGAAATCTTACCCCCACCCTCTACCACTCAACATGTCAAGTGTCAAGCAAATATTGTTGAAAATAGACTCATATTTTTCTGTATAATAGAATTAATTTTTTTTTAAAAACACACAACCCTAATATTTTCTTAGGGTGCGAATAAACATTAATCGTTGTGAGATGGTAAATTAAATAAAGATTTAACAAAATAAGATCATTTATTATAATTTTTTTTTTCATTACTCTCTCAAAAATTAATATTAAATTTCTATAAAAACTACTACTTTTTATATATCATAACTTTTATTGTTTTAATCTTGAAAAGGTTTTTCTCCCAAAGATATCTTTTTTTTTTTTTTTTTATGTTAATTAATTAATTAAAAATTTTTTTTAATTAAATTTTTTTTCCAATCGATAAAACCCATTAAAAAAATAATCCTTTAAAAAAATTTTTCTTTGTTTATTTATAAAAAATAACCTACATATAGATTTAAAAGTTACAAGCTAAATTTCATAAAAAAAAATAACAAGATAAATAGTGACACAACCTCACCTATTAAATTATTGACACAGTAAAATGTCAAATTCATCTAGAATAACACATCAACCAAATTTTGTAGGTGGTCCATCTCCTACACATCAACCACAAATTCAATCCAATTCCTATTTACCATCACCCTCACATGCTATGGGAAGTGGAATTGGTCAATCACCACAGCACCAATACAATAAATCATCACAGATTTTACCAGGTTTAAATAATAGTGGGGGTGTTACAAAATTAACATCACAAGGAAACTATTATCAACCACAAATACCACCATTACCTATACAATCAAATCAAGGACTACCACATTCACCAAATGATACACCACCACATTCACCATATCATCGTTCACCTAGTTATCAAAATAGTAACCAATTTTATAATAGTTATTATCAACAGCAGCAGCAACAAAAGAATAAAATGTCACCTTTACATCAATCAAATAGTTCACCTTTTAACTCATTATCAGCATCCACTAATGCACTTTTGGCAGCTGGTGGAGGTGGTTCATCAGGATTTAATCTTCAAGACCTATTAGAAGACGATGATCCACTAAAAAAGAAAAGAAAAAGAACCTCACCTGACCAATTGAAAATCCTAGAGAAAATATTCCAATCACATCAACATCCAAACCTGTCACTTCGTAATCAATTGGCAATCGATTTACAAATGACACCAAGATCAGTTCAAATTTGGTTCCAAAACAGAAGAGCCAAAGCTAGAAATATGGAATTTAAACCTAATCTCTCAACTGGTAGTATACCTCCTGATTTCATTTACAATGTATCAGCCCTCGATAGAATGAGTCAAGGTCCACCAGGTGGAGGTGTTGGTTCAGGTCAAATGGGTTCAGCCCCCAATGGCTCACCACTTTGTCAATCGCCAAAACTGGTACCTAGTATCCCACATCATCATCATCCTTATTTTAGTCCATCTATGCAATCGACTGCATCTCTATCACAAAACATTGGTGGTAGTGGCTCGAAATTTAGTCTAAAGACCGACAAGGATGCCATGTCAAATGGTATCAGTATTGCTTCGATTTGGAATCGTATTTTAATGAATCCTAGAAACTCAATGGAACTATTAAACAACTATAACCCAGAGGATCCAAATTCCATTGATGTAAATGGACGTGATAACAAGGGTTTATCACTACTCTTTACCGCTTCAGTCTTGGGATATGAATTCCAAGTCCGACGTTTAATTGAGTATGGTGCCAACCCAAATATTCGTGACAACCAAGGTAATACACCACTAATTGCTGCTGCTCTCCTTGGAAACTCACCAATTCTCGATAATCTTTTAGAGCACCAAGCCGATCCCAATCAGATAAATGATGATGGTGTCTCACCATTATATGCCGCATGTAAAAGCGGACATTTATCTATTGTAAAATCTCTCCTTGAAAACCACTCTGAGGTCGGTCAGAAAGTTATCTCTACTGGTGAAACTTGTTTACACATTGCCTCCATCAAGGGATATGATAAAATTGTACAATTACTGCTGGAAAATGATGCCAAACCCAATGTATATGATAATAATAATCTCACACCACTACATCACGCCTCTATTATGGGCTACTTTAATATTGTAAAATTACTGGTCAGCAAAGGTGCTGATAAAGATCCACAAGATAAAGAGGGTCATACACCATTACACAATGCCGCATTGTTGGGTCAGGATTTAGTTGTAACCTATCTGCTCAATAATCACGCTCAAGTTAACACTCAAGATCAAGATGGATATTCAGCATTACACTATGCAGTAAGAGAATCACGTTTGGAGACTGTAAAAATCCTATTGAAATTCCAAGCTCAAATCTCTCTAAAGACCCGTTCCGCTCAAAATGTACTTCATCTATCAGTCCAACATGCCTCTGTGATGATGGGTAAACTCATTTTTGACCAACATTTCCCTCTGGATTCCATTGATGATATGGATGTAAGTGGTCACACTCCATTGTACTTGGCTTCCAAAGCCAATAAAACTCATTTTGTAAAATATCTCATTTCAAAAGGTGCCTCTGTCAAATTAGCTATTGATCTCTTGTTGGCAGATAACTCTGAAGGACACAAAGAAATTATCAATCTACTAGAACATGAATTATTAAAAGAAAAAGAAAAAGAAAAAGAAATTGAACACCAACAACAACAACATAAAGAGAAAGAAAAAGAAAAAGAATCAACACCAACACCAACATCAAAAAATAATAGTAAAATTTCAGAAATCATTAGTAGTAATCAAAATAATGATGACGAAGATGACTATTACACCAGAACTCTATATAATAACTCAACACCAAATAGAATTTTAAGTAATTCTTTTATTTATCAAAACTCTTTACAATAAACTCAAACGTTTCAATTAATTTATGTAAAAACAATTAAATATAGAAAGACAAACTAATTAGTTTTGGTTTAGGTTAAATTTATAATTAGACTTTTATTATTTTGAAGTTATTTAAAGTTTCAAAGTCTTTGGATGTTCCCAGGTGAATTCTGGTAAGTTTCTTCCAAAGTGACCACCAACAGCAGTTAATTGATAGATTGGTCTGAGCAAGTCCAAATCACGGATTAAACAACCTGGTCTCAAGTCAAAGTTATTTTCAACAATCTTGAGGATTTCTTCATCGGATTTGTTACCAGTTCCGTAGGTATCGACAAAAACAGATAATGGTTTAGCAACACCAATGGCATATGAAACTTGGACTAAACATCTTTCGGCAAGACCAGCAGCAACGAGGGATTTAGCAATCCAACGAGCAGCGTAGGCACCAGATCTATCGACTTTAGTTGGGTCTTTACCAGAGAAAGCACCACCACCGTGAGCACCAAAACCACCATAACTGTCAATAATAATCTTTCTACCAGTGAGACCAGAGTCACCCATTGGACCACCAATGACGAAACGACCTGATGGATTCAAATGATAAATGGTGTTATCATCGAGATATTTAGATGGGACAACTGCTTTAATGACTTTTTCTTTTAATTCGTTTCTGATGACTTCGTTGGTGACATCTTCATCATGTTGAGTTGAAATGACGATAGTGTGGACACGGAGTGGAGTTAAACGACCACCTTCCTTTTTGTATTCAACAGTGACTTGAGTTTTAGCATCTGGACGAGCCCATGGCAAGGAACCATTGTTTCTGCATTCAATGATTTTGTTAACCAATTCAGAGGCCAAATAGTGAGTCAATGGCATCAATTCTGGGGTTTCGTTGGTGGCGTAACCAAACATGTGACCTTGATCACCAGCACCAATGTCTTCAACTTTCTTGTCAATGTGAACACCTTGGGCAATATCTGGTGATTGTTGTTCAATACCTACCAAGACATTACATGTTTTGTAGTCAAAACCTTTGGATGAATCATCAAAACCAATCTTTTTGACTGTGTCTCTAACAATTTTTTGGTAATCAACTACAGCTTTAGTAGTAATTTCACCAAAGACCATAACTAAACCAGTTTTGGTACAAGTTTCTGTAATTTAAAAAAAGGTTTTATAAAAGGTCATTTGATTAGAATTTCTGTATCAAATATCTTTTTTTTTTTCACTAAAAAAAAATCAAAAAAAAGAAATCAACAAATATGAGAAGACGAACAATTATTCAAAAATTATTTGAATAAAACACCGAATAATTTCAGCAACTACACTAACACACTATAGAATTTCATTAATTACGTACCACAAGCAACTTTTGAGTGTGGATCTTGAGCCAAACAAGCATCTAAAACGGCATCAGATACTTGATCGCATAATTTATCTGGGTGACCTGTTATTAAGAAATAAAATAATTTGGGTTTAAATGTCAATTATTGAACTTGTATACCAATTATTTATAAAAAAATTTTAAAACTAACCATCAGTTACAGATTCAGAGGTGAAAAGGAAAGTTTGGGAAGACATTGTATAATATTATCAACTAACAACAATAAAGAAAAAAAAAAAAAAAAAAAAAAAATAAAAATCGTGTGCCAAAGCTTTAGAACGACAAATTATAAAATATAAAAAAAACAAAATTCAAAAAGTTCTTCAGGTGTTTCATTTTCAACATTAAATTCCTCCGTCGGGAATTCAGATATTTTTTTTTTAATTTAATTAATATTCATAGATTAATAATTTTAATCTGGTCTACGTAGGTTTGCATAACATATCGGTTTATTTTTTAACATGTAAATGTGAATTAAAGTCTGGGCTATCATCGTCGTCTTCATTTTCTTGAATATTATTTTGTGGTTCTGTATTATTGTTGATGGGTATGGACATATCAACATCTTCACTATCAATCTTTGAGAATTGAGTTTTATTCTTTTTTGGTGAAACTGTGGATAGAGGTGATGTAGGTAGTGATTTGGTTCTTTGTGTTAACGTCGAAGTCTTTGGTGAAGATTTCAATGATTTTGATCTTTTTTTACTGGTTTTGTTATTTTCTGATTGTTCTGATTGAGGTGTTAAATTTCCATTTGGTGGTGAGATTGGTAATGATTGTGATCTATTATTAATATTACCATTATTAGTGTTGGTGTTGGTGAGGGATTTCTTACGATTTCTTACTGAGCTCTTGGTTGATCTACCACCAGTAGCCAGATTATTACTATTAGACTCAATATTTGGTCTTTCATTGTTTACAAGGTAGGTGTCATAGAATTGTAGAATATCTTTGTTTCTCTGTACTATAGTTTCCTGTTCTCTTATTAGTTTTTCTAAAGAGGAGATGACCTTTTTCTTTCTAACGAGGAAAATAAACTTTGGAAGAAACAATAGTACCAATGTACTGATGACATAACAAAGAATGGAAATGGACAGAATTAGGAAATTGGCTAAGGGATTCTTGTGGAATATATAGGATAGAGGGATGGTGATAATAATAATCAATGTGTAATTGTACAGTAGAATACCAATATAAGTTGCCTCATTAAATGTACCTGGAACTGATCGGAATTTTCTACAAACCAATACCAAAAGACACCCAAATGCCAATATACCAACTTGATATACTAGGAAAATAATACTAAATACAATATAAGTATTGAAATCACAGTACTCTGTAAGGGTCAGTTTGGTGAGATCGTATTGAGTTGATGCATGTTGGTTAACAACAACTACAGATAGAATAGATACTAGTGCTGGTATTACTAATAGCAATGCAATGAATTTCAAAAGGTATGGATTTTCAACATTAGTTTCACGAAGTAACTGAATATCTTTAACCAATCTCCATATACGGAACTGTTTTACAAAAGTGGCACATGAGATAAGTGACAACGACATGAAGAGGAGAGGTATAGAGGCTTTACAAGAAGCATTGGTATGGTTAAACGATGTAGGTATAACAGAAAGACTTATAAGACATCCTGCTAGAATGATCATCAAAAACAGTGGGTTACTATATCGAATAACTCTTCTTTTTCTGTATTTTATAGTAAGGCACCCTGAGGCTATAACAGCCAGGGCTACTAAAATTGCAATGATACCAATTACAACTTTTACAATAGTTGAAGGTTCAACTTTTTTAAGACAGTACGTAACAGATTGAAGGACCACCAATTCTTTATTGTCACCACATTCTACCATTTCTACAGTTACTGTAACTGGTCCATTAATGGATGGAATAGGAACGGATATAAACGTTAGACTGCATGTCGTACCTGGTTTCGTGGAAAGCCTTATATCAGTGAATACGGAGCTTCCATTAACCTCTAATACCGAGAAGAAAGTACCTTGCACTATAGCATCTGGACATGGGATAATAAAGAAACCCAAGTCACTAGACCCTCGAATAAGGTTACCAAAGTAATCCGAAGCAAATACAGTTATAGTTAACTGTTCGTAGGGGTATATTTGTTTTTTCATTGAGACGTTGAATTGGTAATAGGCACTATTTAGAATCTCACCAAAAGTTGCAGTGTTGTTGATATAAGTACAATTGGTGCATGTGATATTAGGTTGAGAGATATTCAAACTGAAGTATGCTAATGCTCCTGCAAAATCTGCATGGTTGTTGATAAATGTATTATTCTGGAAATTAGATTCCACAGGTTGACTGGGTCCGTTATTGGGGGTGTTATAGTAGACTATAGTACCATAATGTGATGTATTATTAATAAATATACTATTTACAACTTCTTCATAACCACTATCATCAGTCTCCATTATACAGCCTTTAGATGTACCATGGTTATTGTAAAAATTACTATTTTGAATGTAGATGCTGTACCGAGACTCTGCAGAGAATAAGCTATTGGATACTGTATTGTTATCCATTGTACCATCGACATATACAATGAAACCCTCATTTGTAGTCCTAAAAAACCCCAGTGCAGTTAAGTTATAGAAATCCAAGTCAAAAGCCAATAGTTTTCCATTGGATAGATAAAAGATGAAATCATTAGTAGCAATATTCGCAAATACACAAGATAGTAGGATAATCTCTGCTTTGTTACCCACATCAATAGTACGAAATTGCATATTACTAAATGAAGATTCTTCCAATATTACAACACTATTGGCATCAACGTAGATAAATACACCTCGAATATTTGTAATCTCACTATTGTGTATAGTCAAATGGCAATAGTTATCGTATAGTGATATCTGTACTGCAGTATCTACGTCACCTTCAATCAAACAACTCTGAAATATAATAGGTGCAGTAGAATGAGTTTCAACAAGTCCTGAATTGGGTGCTGTGTTTCCTTGGAATATACACTGCTCGAATATAGATAGTGACTGTGAACTCAGAAATGCAAAACCACCAGTATTCATTGCCCTATTCTTGAGAAATAGACATGAATAGAATTTAGATTGTGAGATGAAATAGGCACCAAACGCACCACCAGTATTACTGAGATTTTCATAGAACATGGAACAATTTACCAAAAGATATCCACCAATGAAATCTATAGCACCACTATACGGTGCCATGTTATATAGGAATTTTGAATCGAATATATAAACCCTCGAAAGAAATATCTGTATTGCTCCACCTTTTCCTTCAAAACTCACATAGTTACTGACAAATTTACAGTTGACTATAGTGACTCTTGAGATTGTCAATGACATTGCACCACCCATTTGCGATGTATTTTCAATGAATTGTGAGTTGTATATATACATTTCCGAATTGAATGAACTTATAACACCACCTTGCGAACTAACTGAATTATTATAGAATCTACAATTGAAGATAGTGACATTACTGTAAAAGAGGAATAAAACACCTCCATCTACCAGCGATGAGAGGTTCCATTGGTAACCATTAATAAACGTGCAATTGGAAATCCGAAGTTTTGTTACATAGCCTTCGAGAAACCTTCCCGTGCCCGTCAAGTCTATGATAGTGCCTCTCTTAGATTGGCCTATAAAGGTCATAGTGACATTGATTAAATTGATATTAAAGGATTCTCTGTAGACTGCATTTTCAATGTACACTCTCTCTTCAATTCTCTGAAGATTAGGGTTAAATATAAAATTGGTAATGTTACCATAGTTTTCATATTGTACTCTGTAGTCTAAGAACAGGTAGGTCATGGTGAAATTAAATGTTTTGCAAGCGGTTTGAGGTGTTTTTCCACACCCCAACACATCAACTCCTGATCTACCTGATATATACCATTTCAAAATGATACTACCAATCCTACTGTCATTGGGATTCTGTAATTCAGTTGTAATAAATAGACTACATATTAATATGATTATTAATAATATTTTCATTTTTTTTTTTATCTAGAATTCTATTTATTATTTCATGTGATTATTTATATTATTATAATTATTATTATTCTAATTAAATGATTGATTTATACACAGATTTAGGGAAACAAATACAGTAATTTGGTATTATTAAAAAATTTAAAAAATACTATCACTTACAAATATAACACACCACACACACCTCTATTATTTAATTTTTTGATAATCACTTACTACTGGGTACGAAATTTATGATAATTATAGAATTCTATAATCTTCTATTTAAATCTTTTTTAGTTATAATTTACTAGATTGTATTTTAGATATAGAAAATTTGATTTATTTATTAAATCTAAAATATTGGAAATTTACGTGATTCCATGTGTGTGAGAATGATTTGTTAAAAAAGATGTGCTGCATATCTTTTTTAGAAAGGCTAAGAAATCTAATTTTTAAAATTAAAATTATGAAGTGATCTGTTGAGGTTTGGGTTTTTCATTTTCAAATAAATTGAATTCAATTTTCAAAAAATATTGAAAATGAGTAATAATAGTAATAGTAAAGTAAAATTACAACAGTTATTAAATGAATGCTTAAATTTAAAAGTTGAATTTAAAACTAAAAAGAGTTTAGATACAAAAGTGATACAAGAACTTAAAACTAAATCTGAAGAATGTATACAGCTGAGTAAAGATCTAAAGATTGAACATGGTAGAGCTAATGCATTGGAGTTATTATCATTTGCAGAGTGGTATGAATTGGTTATAAAGAATCAAAATTCAACAAATGAGCATATAGAGATTTTAAAAGAGCTTTCAGAACCAATTGAACAGAAACTATTGGAATCAAAGAAATTGGCTATATCATTCAATGACAAGGCACTTTATTTGAGAGTTCTAGAGACTCTCACTAATATCTACAATAAAACCAATCAAATGGACAAGGAAATTGAAATTCTAGAGAAAATAGTACACAATAATCTAACCTCTTCAATAGGTGCTGAACAACGTAGTTTACCAATGTCAGTAATGCTATTGAATGCAATATTGAAGAAACTAAACTTTATCTATCAGGATAGAGATAGAATATACCAATTACCTAGACCTCAACCACAAACTGACAGTGAAGGTAAAGTCATCTCACCAGAATCAGATCCAACAAATATAGAAAAAACAGATCCTTTTATGAAACTACATTTAGAGGCATGGGAGAATTATCAGTGGATTAAGAAACAACCTTCCAACCCATTTTTCCAAAAAGACCAATACATTCACCAAAACAAATCCAGTCTATTTAAATTGTGTATCTATTGTGGAAGTTTAGCTAATCCTTTGATTTCTGGTAAGGATCCAGAGGTTATTGCATTGGCAATGGAAGCTTTTCAAGAGGCTTTCTATATAGCTGATTTGATTCAAGATAAAGAGTACTTTTGTGCTGCAACTGCACATAGATCATCAGTACTCTATCAAACACTTTCAGAGGACGAAGGTAATAAACTATTACAGAGTCTAAAGGATGTAGAAGCTAAAATGAAACCTAAAAACTCTGAAATAAGAGACCTTATTCACAGTATTGAAAATAAAGCTCCTACTCTACATCCAGAAGAAAAAGAAAAAGAAGATCAACAAAAAAGTCAAGAGAAGGAGAAATAATAAATACTATGAAAAATCACATTTCCTGAAACTTCAAAATGAAATTTTTTTTTTTTTTTTGCAAACACAGAATGAATCCAATTATACCATCAACACCGCTAAAAACCCCTCTACGAAATGGGTATGGTGGTAGCAGTGATAGTAGTAAATCGTTATATAGCAATAGTAAACCTACACCTGAACAATATGTTTTTGATGTACAATTGTTTAGTGAAAAAAAGAGAAATCCTAATCAGACACCAAGATGTCCATCACCACCTTTTAAATCAACACCAGCCAGTAGAATATATACCAATACACCGATTATACACCATCTCTCTACACTTGCAACTCTGCAGCTACTAGATGATGATGACGATGACGATGATGAACCTAGTTTTCTATCTAAAAATAAATATAATAAGAATAGTAATACCAGTAGTGCAACTATAGATGAGCAGGGAACTGAAGATGAATTGAATTTCTCAGCTTTAAGCGCCAACAGTTTAACTTCGCTCAAAAGAGAGCCAGTAACTCTGTTTGATAAGAACTTTGATATACTGAATAAACTAGGTAGTGGAAGCTTCTCTGATGTTTTCAGAACTAGATCAAAGATTGATGGGAAATTATACGCAATCAAACAGGCTAGACATCAATATAGAGGATTACAGGAACGTGAAAGATCAATTAGAGAGGTTAAAACCTCAACAATGATAACACCACATCCAAATATAGTTCAATACTATTCGGCATGGGAACAATCAGGTTATCTTTATATTCAAACTGAATTGTGCCAAAATGGATCTCTAAAAGATTTCCTAGAGACTGAACCAAACCTAGAAGAAGAGTTGATTTGGTCATTTTTGTTAGACACATGTTTAGGTGTTCAACATATTCATAGTTTTAATCTTCTTCATCTAGATATCAAACCTGAAAATCTATTAATTTCAAGTCAAGGTACATTAAAAATTGGTGATTTTGGAATGTGTGTAAAATTAGAACACCATAGTCTTCATCATAGTAGTAATAACAATCATGATCAAATGGATATAGAACAAAAATATAATAATAATAGTAGTAATAGTAGTGATCAGAGAAATAATAATAATATTGAAGACGATGATGATAATAATCTAAGTTTAGATGAAGATGATATATTTTTTGATTTTATGGAAGGTGATAGTAGATATTTGGCAATAGAATTTCTAAATGATAAGAAATTAATTAGTAAACCATCAGATATCTTTAGTGTTGGCGTAACATTTTTTGAAATTATAACTGGTAAAGAAATGCCATCTAATGGTCCACTTTGGGAACAAATTAGATCTACTAGAGTAACTGAATTCCTAGAAAACAATCAATATTCACAATCACTGTGTTCTGTCATTGTTGATATGCTGAAACCTAATATCACTGATAGACTGACACTGTGTAGCCTATTTAAAAATCCAAATATACAACAAATTCAACACAAACGACTACAGGATCCAAATTATAGTTTGAATCTTATTTTAAAATATTTTAATAATCAAAAACAACAACAACAACAAAATAGTAACAAGAACAACAATAATAATTTATTTAATAATTTTTTACAACAAGAGAGTATTAGTAGTAGCACTAGTAGTAATAATCTATTGAATAGTTTTAATAATATCAGTACAAATAGTAGTTCTTCACAAGACGATGAGAACAGTGGTAGAGAATCACCTGTGCCCAGTTTAATATTCCCTAGTATAAATAATAGTATAAAATATAATAATAATGATCTTTTTAATAATAGTCATCCATTATCAACACCATTTGTAAAATCACAACAGAAACAATATCACAATAATCAATTAAATTCTTTGGTTCACTATAGTAATAATCTAAGTACATCAGGTGAATATATAGGTGTCGGTGTTCAACCACCATTGTTACCACCGCAGGCATTGAATACAATCAATGAAATCAACCCCAACATTCCACAAAGTTCTAATGTAAAAAAACTTGGAAAAAGAGGTTTTATAGAGAGTGTAGGCGAGGATCCGGATTCAAAAAATACTGGTTCCTCTCAAAAAGTATTTGCAGTTAGTAGAAGAGGTTTTTCAGAAACTCAAGAAGATGTTACCCTTTCACCAAGAAATTTACTAAGTGTATGTAAAATATTGTTATTATTGTTTTAGTTTCTATTAATATACTAATATATCTCTATATAAATAACCACACAACTAATAATAGTTATTCCAACAAACTAAACAAGAAAATAAATAACTTAAAGAAACTAAAACAACTCAGCACACCATCAAATCGGTTCCGGAATTAATTATATTATTTTATAATGTGTTATTTTTTTTTATTTTTTTTTTAATTAACTCAGTTTAAAGAAATCGGTGAAGTTGGGGAAATCAGTGGGTGTTAATAATAATAAAATAAATCACTGATTATAATAAATGATAACCAATTTTGATGGTTCGTTATTTACTATTAAAAATTTTAGGAGTTTTAAACATATCAATGGTTTAGGGGGTTAAAAAAGAGATAAAATTAATGTGAAGTAAAACACACATTTAAGTTATTGTGGTGGGTTTTAATTATAATATTGTCTTTTGACACATCATATTATAAAAAGAATGATTTGATTTAAATTTATCAACAACCCTATTTATATATATATCAATTTTCAGCATTAATCTTTTTACATATCTATGAACTCAATTGACATTTTAATTATTGTTAATTTGTTGTTTCATTTAATTTTAAATTTAATTTTAATCTTTGTTAAATCAATGGTCTATATTTATACATTTAAGTCCGAATACAATGATCAGATTAAACCTTATATATCAGAAACCGAATTTCAAACAATAATGACAAAATTAAATTTAAAATGTATAGAAATTTATAAATTGGTAGAGAGAGTTTTTCTCTATTTTGTAGTTACATATTTGGCCCTTTGTTTTATATGGATCCCAATATCCATTGTTGGTTCAAGATTTAAAATTTATTCCATAGTTTATAGTTCGATAGGAGTTTCTGTTTTTATGATTATAGTTTGTCCTCTAGCAATTGCAATAATTGCATTTTATTTTTATTATGTTAAAGTATGTATTCTATAGCTAGTCAATACAACGATTTACAATAAACTAATTTTCAAATAATAGTTATCAAAAAAGTTAAAAAAAATATTAAACTCAGTGAACGATGTATTGACTAAAAATGGTATTGAAATAAAATTGGATTTAAGAGTAAAAATTAGAAACCTTAGTATTCACAGACATTTGTTAATAACAGGACCTATACAGATGGAAATTGAACAAGAAATTTATAATAAACATGTATCTAGGATAACAAAACCAGATGTAGAAGCTTTATCAATAAATGTAACAGATTAATTACTAATACAGAATTAGAATTCTTGTTCCTATCTATACATATATTTTTATTATAAAAAAATAAAATTCTATGGTGTGGAGTTGAGATTGATAAATAAATTATTATTCACTATGTGGTTATTATTATTGGGTTATTTATTATTTAGAGTTGATTAGAAAATTCTTCTTGTTGAGTTGATTGAATTGGTGGAGATTGTGGTTGAGGGTTTTGTTGTTGTTCTCTTTCTTTTTTCTTTTCATCAATTGCTTTTTCAGTTTCATTTACAGTTTGTTGTACTTGTTCTTTTATACTGTTACCAACAGCTTTAACATTGGAAACAAATGGTGTATAGATTGCATTTTCATCATTAACTTTGGCAACCAAAGCTGAACCTTGTTGAGAAAGGAAATCAGTTGCTGATTTAAACATACCAGAGATTTGGAAACGTTCATCAACAACTTTTGCTTTCTCTACTACTGTTGACTTGATAGCAGCAGCACCTTCAGAGATGTGTAATTTGTTATTGATTTCATTGGCTTTAGCTTTAACAGCTTCAGCACCTACCTTAAGCTTCAATGAGATCATGTGTTCCTCATCAACTGTTTTAGCTTTTATCAATGCATCTTGACCTAATGAATAACCTGCAGCAACCAAAGAGGCCAATGTCGAAGTTTTAGTTCTTTGGTCATCTGGAACAGTATATTCACGGTTGGTAATCTCTTGTGGTTCAACTGAACGATAAATTTGATTGTTATTTGCATCCTCATCCAATGGTTCTTGTAGAACTCCATGCACAGCTGGATTGTATGGTACAACTGTAATTACTTTATCTACAATCAATGCATTGGTCAATAATAGTGCTGTCTTTGCTGCAGAGTCAGTTTCAAACATAACTAAAGACTCTTGAGAGGATCCTGTTTGGTCATTTCTCAACACCAAGTTGACAATTTTACCGCAAAATGAAAAAAAGTCACTCACTGATTTACTATTTGCTTTGAGTGAGATATTAGAGACAAAAACTGTTAAATCTGGATTCATTCTATATTATGTGTGTAACTATTGGAATAAACAAATATATATTATTATTAAAAAATAAAAAAAAAAAAAATAATAATAGGGGGTAATTTGAAATTATTTGAAACTTAAAATATTCAAAAAAAACTTATTTTTTCTTTAATTTTGAAGTTTTAACGAATTTCAGTTCATGACTTGATTTTTTTGGTGTTATCCCTCCAAATTCTTAATTGTATAAAAATGGAAATTTAAATCGTGGTTTAAATATATATATTGGAAAATTTTGATTTGTTTATTACTATTATTTAGTCGCTTCAAAAGCATCAGAGAGAAAAGTGTGATCCATAATTAAAATAAAGCAACTTGCAGCTGTAATACCTAGAGTAACTAAAAGAGCAGCATAATTTATACAAAGTTCACGATCTTCATCTGGGATTTTCTTGTCATGAAGGATTAGATAGAATACATTGACATAACTGGCACCACCCAAAAGACCACAATAAATCATGAGAAGGAAAAGAATCCAGACTGAACCAATCATTTTGTATTTTGCCTGAACTATCCATAAGACCATATTGGCGCCTTGAAGAACTGTTAAGATTTCAATTCTTTTGATTTTGTAGACTTGTAATGAGGAACGACTTATCAGTACACCCAATTGATAGCAAAAACTGAGAATAGGGTAACTATTCTTTACAAACCAGTCTGTAGAGTCGCTTTGACGGACTGCCAAATCAGCACCGCCTACACTTGCTACATATTCAAAAAAGTAGACTAGGTTGAGGTTCATAGCATTCCAAATAACTAGTTTTAATGCTCTTTTGTATCTCTGACCTTTAGTTTCACCTGGTGGTCCACGAATTGGTTGAACACCTTTTTGATCATCATCTTCCTCATCCTCAATTCTAGCTTGTGTCAAAGGTCTGGACTCATCCTCTTCCTTCAACTTTGAGTAATCACCCTTCTTGTCAGAGGCAGATGAGGAAGATGAAGAGTCAGCTGGTACTTTAAGACCAATAAAAAACAATAAAAAGTATACAGCTACAGTAGGTAACATTAAATAAAATATAGTTGAGTTTGGTAAACCTGCTGCTACCATACCTATATAAAATAGTGAACCACATACACCTGCTACACCAGTACCAGATGACCAACCATTTACAATATCAGCTGGAAACTTTTTCATAAATGAAAGTAAAACACTTTCACCGAATGAAGATGCAATACCAATGAGTGCAATACATGCAATACAAAATGCAAAATTAACATATTTCGATAATGCTACACCTACTAATCCTAATGCCATAATTAAACAATTTACTATAATCTTTAGTTTGGTATTTACATTTTCCAATAGAAATGTATTTAATACTGAAATGGTAGTTAGGAGGGGCGTATTAATATTATAATTATCTATCTAAATTAAATATAGTAGATAGTATCTATGCATACATCTAGATGCAAAACCAAATGCAATATTAGCCCACAATACTAATGCTATATTCTTTTGATTATTGAAAAATACTGCCAATGATTTGGCTGCTGCATTCACCACACAATAGGCAAAGTTATTGATATTTCCCATAAAATGGAAAGATATCCAATTTCTAATATAGACTTTATCTCTTGCCATAGTTTTTATTCTCTTTTCTTAAAACATCCCTATACAATAAAAACAAAAAGGTAAATAAAAAAAAAAAAATTAAATAGATTTTTAGAAATTTATTTCTCCATTGAATTATAAATCAATCCCCAGAGAAGATATTTATAAGTAATAACACCGAAGTTATTGACTTAAGATGGACCTGTAGTGCCATTTTTTTCTAAATAAATTTTTTAAATAAATAAATTCAAGATTTAACTATATTATAATTGTTAAGTTTTATATGTTAATGTTGATCATTTTAACCCTTTTTATCTATTATTTACAGAAAAATTGATTTTAAATATCAATTTCTTAGAATTTAATTAAATTTTTAAAAATTCATAAAATAAATTTTATAGGTATTATTTTTTTAGTTTAACCTTCATTATAATGAAATTCAATCACCAACTACTAAACAAAGAGATATTTGATAATATTAATGCTTCACAATATTGCTTTATTTGTGGACAAGACTTTGGAGTTTATGGAAAGATTTTACACTATTTAGAGTGCTCTAAAAAAATCACACAAATTTGTGAATTTATGTTAAATGAATATCACAATTCTCAAATATCAGCTCCCTCTACTCCTGTTAAATCTCTTGTATCAAATCAAGAATTAGTGCAACAAAATGAATCATCTAACAATGTGGATACCAATACTAAGATGAATATTGAAGGTATCCTTAATAATTTAAATACATTACAAATAGAAACAAACACATCTACTGAAACTACCATACCATTACCACTACCCAACTATCCTGTTATAACAAATAACAATAATGATGATAATCCATTATCATTTAAAAATTTAAAAGATGTTTTTAATAGAACTCTAGAAAATGGTGATAGATATGTAATGGTTGAATCACAATGGTATTCACATTGGGTAAATGGAGACGATATTAAACCACTAACTAACTTAAGTCTATTGTATTTTCAATTTGGTCATAACAACCTTTACACTATTGACACAAAAGATGATCAACAAGTTATGGTCAAACCTGGACTACAAAAAGGTAAAGATTATGAATTTTTACCTGAGTTTATCTATGATATCTTACACAGCAAATATGGTGGTAGCGATACCAAAATTGTAAGAAAAGTTATAACACTTAAAGACTTCAGTAAGGTTATTGATGAACATGTTCCTATACCCATTAGAATCCTAATTTCCAATCAAATGCAAAACTATCATACATCCATTACCTATCAATATGAAACCATAGGAACACTAGCAAAAAGATTATCTAACCAATTCAAAATTGATCAATCAGATTTTGTTCTATATGATTACACTGGTAATTCCAAAGCTAATGAACTATACTTCTACCAACAAGTTTCAAATCTAATCATACCAAATCAAATTATTCTAGTAGAACTCTACACTGAATAAATTCAATAAATTGTAAATATCATTTCTATCAAATAATCAGTTTGTTTATTTATTTATTATTATTATATTATTATTATTTATTTCTTTTTTTTAGTTTTAATAAAAAAAGATAAATGATTTTCACTTTTGTTCTATGTGTGTGTTTTTTAAATTTGTTATTCATACTATACAATATAATTATTATTTGTGTTTGTGTTTTTTAGGATTGTGTAAAAAAAAAGGTATGGTGTTCCTGCAGGAAAATTTAAGAATATAATTGAGATTCTCTTTCAATTAAAGTTTTGTTGAGAGCAGTTGCTAGATATTTAAACCATTTAGATGCTAGATATGGATTTAAATCAAATAGAATATTTACAAATTGACCTTCAATAGCATAGACTTCAACCTGATCAGAATCAGCTACTACATGAGCAGTAGCTTCACCACTTAGAAGATAAGTAATTTCACCAAAGGTATCATCTTGTTTCATGGTACCTAATGTAACTTTTCTAGTTTGCATTGATCCAGGTGCAATAGGGACAGATTTTTCAATACGAACTGAACCTCTACCAATTTGATAGATTCTCTGCATTTTCTCACCTTCACATACAATGACTTCATCCTTCTTGTAGATGGTACAACGTGAACCTTCTCTACCAATGAGTTCCCAGTCTTCTTTAGTCAACTCATCACCTTTATTCTTATTGGAACGTGTTTTTAAGGTGGCATTTGCAACTTTGTTTCTCTCTTGTTGAAGGTTTCTCTTAATCTCGTCTGGAGAGGTTGCAGAGTGTTTAGAGGATTCCCAGAGAATGTTAATCATTCCATAGGCATCTTCACGTTCTTTCTGAGTGGAAAATGTCAATCTATAAGATGATGAAATGGTATTCTTCATACGTGTCAATTCAATTTGATTTACATTGACACAGAATACCTTTTCAATGGTTTTTATGGGAATGACTTTTTTAGTTTTGTAACCAAAGAATTTGGAGTAGAAACACACGTGTTGTTGTGAAATGTACAGTCTTCCAGAACGGTTGAGTGAGCATGCATAATCTTTAATTACAATTTCATCTTCTTTCAGGTTGAATCTAGAAATGAATTCTTGATCGTTCTTTTTCATCACTGGTGATTTATCATCTTGTTGATCGGATCCACCGCTACTGGAACCTAATTTAATTCCGACTATTGTTGGAGCACGTGTTAGACTTTGTCTTCCACCGTCGCCACGGGGGGTATTGGATTGTGAGCCACTGTCACTTGACAAATTCTTGACATTTAGATGTATAGTTGATTGTGTTCTAATGGGATGATTTGTAATACCACCACTAGCAGTTGTTGTAGTTGTTGGTGTTGTACCTGATGATGGTGGTGGATATCTAGGTGATGATGGAGGTGTTCCAATGTTATTGGTAACTATACTTGGTAGATGAGGTATTTTAATTGGACTTGTAGCGGTATTAGATGGTGATCCATTGGCAGTGTTAGGTGTACTGCCACTAGATGATGAAGAGCTTGCTGGTTTAGACCATGGTAAATTCTTTAAACGAATTGCCAATTGATTTGCCATGATTTTGTAGAACTTTGCACCGAGTCTTGGATGTGAATTAAAGAGATTATTGAGGAATGGAATATCCATAACATAGAGATCAGCCTCTTCTTCAACTGACAGACGAGCTGTAGTCTTATTACCCAGAAAAGACATTTCACCAAACATCTTTGGAGCCAACATGGTTGCAACCTTAACTAGTTTACCTTCCTTATTCTTCTTCTCCACTGCAAGTGATCCAGTCTTTATACGATATAGATGTGAATTTATAGTATTTTCTTCAATTACCACATCACCACGATGATAAGTGATAACTGATGCATTGGTAAGTAGAATTATCCAATCTCTCTCAGTTAGTTCCTCTGCATTTACTCCAAAGATATCAGTTCTCAATGGAGATGAAGAGTCATCACCTTTACCATCCTTATCATCACTCTTCTCCTTACCATCTTGTCCTGCAGAAATCTCGAGTTTTCTCTCCAATTCTGATAATCTATCAATTTGATTAGGATCAAGTGGACGGAAATCATTGATATATTCCTTAAACCATGAAATACGTGGTGTTGTCAGTAAAGGTAGATAAGAAATCTTCATTTCTCTATATTCCTTAAACATTTTCATCTTTTTAGAAAGTCTCTTTACACGTAGGATATTAACCATTTTCTCACCACCACTGCTTATAAAAGTTTGGTTTTCAGTTGAGGTTTGAGAGAGATCTGCAATGAATGCACCGAGGAATGGGATAGTAGGACAAAAGTTTCTACTCATGTATGGAACTAAATGTGGATAATTACTAGATGTGATGGCAGCATGTGGGCTTTGAGCTAAAACAGTTCTCAATGGAAGATAATTAGATTCTGGTAGCATAAGTCGAGAAAGATCATTGAAACAGTCTATAGATTTTTGAGAGACTTTTGCCCAGGTGTTGGCAAGTCTTGCAATAGGTTCACTATGCAAAGCCGATAGAATCTGCATGATACCATTAAAGTTCCACAATGACAGATATTCACAGGCAATCTTGATATACTTTTCAACAACTTCTGATCTGATCTTTACGTCACGTTGTTTGATAATCTCTGAAGACACCAGTAATGACATTCTATTAAACCATTTCAAATACTCATAGATATGAGGGAAATTAGTTTGTTTCCATTTCTCAGGATCCTTTTCATTTTCAGTTGGCATAACTAAACCCACTGAATAACCTAATAATTCACGTGGATGGATAGATTGCAAATAAGTCAATTCTACAAATGTGTATTGCAATGCAATGAGTTCAGGATCTTCATCCAAGAATGTGTAATAGGAGTTATTGGTATCCTGGAAGATATTGATATTTCCAATCTTTTGATTTATAATCTGACCATCTTCGGAAATGGGTAGAATAAACTGCTTATTTAGTAGTTTGATAGCATGTTGAGCAGCGTCATTTCTGGCAAATGCAGAACCTCTACTTATCCAATCAATAAGTTCAGTAGCTGTAAAACATCTTACAGCAGTCTTTTTGAACTTTCTCTCTCTGAGTGCTAAGCCAGTTAAAGGATCACGAATATATGCTTCAATAAGTGACTTTTGTCCACCGTATTGAGTACCTCCTATAGATCCACCAGAAGTCGATGTAGAGCTTGTACTCTCATTCAAAGAAATTGGTGAGAAACTTGACGATAACTTCTTTTCTTTGTTACTTGTTGTACTGGAACCTGCTGAACTGCTTAAATCGAATCCCAAGTCACTCTCAGACAATGTCATTTGTAAGAACTTTTGATTAGTTAGATTAGACTCATTCTCGTAGGTTTGTAGAACTTGGAATATCTGGCTAGCCATCTGAGGGAACTCAGGTAGAATAAACTGTTTAGTGAACATTGTAATGTTGTGATATAACCAAAACTCTTCTTGTTTATACTCCAATTCTGTGATATCCAGTGTCCATTTCTTTGTAAAATAAGCAATACCAGCACGAATAGCAGGTTTCTTTTGCTCAAACTTTTTAATTACAAAACTGTCGCATTTATCACTGTTTTTAGGACCAAAGAAACGTCTGACTAGTAGTTTAAATACATTTTTGGGTGTGGAGAATGATCTATAAACATTCAAAAAGTCGTCAATAAAGGATTCATCTAAAGTTGTAACAGCTGAACTTGAAAGAGGTACTGAATTTCTCCATTGTGGAGGTGGGATATTTGATTTACCAGCGGTATCGGATCTCTTTCTACCAGTTGGTTGTGCACCTGAAGATGAACTACTACCACTACCTGGAATAGAAACTGAAGCTTCACCTTTAGTCATCATTTCAATTAATTTTGCAATGGTAGATGCAGTGACTATATTAATACCACCAACAACATTTGTATTAGCACTAAGAGTTGATGTACCACTTGTAGCATTACTATTTAGTAACGACAATTGAAGTTCTTCATCAATACCAGTTACAACACCTTTTTGGGTGTCATCTGAAAATGGATAAGGTTGTTCATTGTCTTCTTCAGTAAAGATATCAAGGAAATCGTCATTTTCCAATGTACTGTCCATTGTAAAGTCTTCAGCACTTGGTGAGTGATGAAGTATACCACTATTAGTTAACGATGATGATAATGAAGATGATGATGTATTATTTACACCACTGTTTATCAATATTGGTGGGATTGTACCAATATTGTTATTGTTGTTGTTGGTGTTAGGATTATTGTTGTCTTTTTGAGTTACACCAGTACTGGGTTGAGTTAGATTGAATTGGAAATTTGAAGGTAACATGGATTCGGAGATGGATGAGGATCTTGATTTTCTAATCATATTTCTAATATGTGGACTGTGTTGGAAAGGAAGTGGAATGAATTTCTTTTTGAGTTGATTGATACTTTCGACAATCGAGGTAAAGGTTGGTCTGGAACTAGGTTCATGAGTCCAACATGATTGGATGAGTTCTACGTATTCAGGTGGGCATGTTGCTGGAATTGTTGGACGAAGGCCACGAATGATTTCGTCTTCTAATTTAGACATCCATTGACCAAATGAAAACTCATCGAATGGATGGGATCTTGTATATAGTTCCCATAGAATAATACCAAATGCATAGACATCAGATGGTTCACTATAAACAGTTCCAGAGAGGACTTCAGGTGCAAGCCATAATGGTTGATCTACAGTTCTGACTAAAGCAGCACCTCCATATAATGCAGTACTAGTACCAAAATCAATGATGGAAGATACCTGGTTAGGTCCCTCTTGGAATGAGTTCAAAAGGATATTTGGTGACTTCAAATCTCTATGTATTACAGGTGGGTTGTGACTATGTAGATGTTGCATACCTTTAGCAATCTCAGATGCAATTTGTAGACGTAGTCCCCAATTTACCTCATGTGTGTTATTTGAAAGGAAACTATACAGACTTCCATATCTAATGTATTCTAAAGCCATGGAAAGTGGTTGAATACAGAATCCTGTAATCTTCATAATCGATGGATGATTTAATCTGGACATTGAATAAACCTCATGTCTAAATTCTCTAAAAACCTTCAAACGATCTTCAAGTTTCTGGTCAGGATCATCAGTTAGACCAATGGTAGACTCGTCACCAGTTGAAGGAAGAAGCATCTTAAGTGCAATAGGTTCACCTTTCCATTCAGCTTCATAGACAATACCAAAAGCACCTCTACCGACTTCCTTATTTAGTTTTATCTCTTTGATATCAAACTTGGATCTTGGAATATCAACCATTGAGATATCAGGTGCCAACACATTTAACTTCAATCTATGTGGTGGAGAACGTTCTTCGCTTCCATCAATAGCCTTTTGGAAACATGTTAAAACAGTTTTACCATCCATCACTGCAAATTCACATTCTTCAATTGTAAAAAGGGTGGGATTGATGTCATTGAGACTCTGACATTCGTAGCAACTAATATAACGTTTAATATCCAGTTTATACCATTGACTGAACAGAGATTCGATGGTGTCTGTAAGGACTCTTAATAACTGAACTGGTGTCTTTTGGTCATGTTCCAAGCCAGGGTCAGGTAGACCTCTAACATCAACAGTTAGTATCTTTCTGTTACTTGGACCAGAAGTTCGTAGTTCAATCAAAGCTTCGTGACCTACACTATTACTAACAACTAATGCCCTCTTTTGACATGCTTCAACTCTAACAAAACTCATCAACCTAATAATCAACTTTCCAAAGAACTTCTCGGGAATGAATGGTAGATGATACTGACGATTGAGACGTGTTGAATCAGGATCAACAAAATTTATCCATTGTTTAACTTGACTACTAGACTCTGGAAGTAGATTAGGAACTAAAAGTCTATCACCTACAGAATCTTTATCATTAGCTTCTTTAACAAAGTCACTTGGAGATAAAGGATGACAAATCTCAAATGCTTGCATAATCGATAAGAGAGCTTCTCTGAGATGGTCAGGGTAAGTTGGTGGTTTCCAAATAGTCTCCAGATCCTGTTTTTTAACAATTCCTTCTTGGAATGAAGGTGAACGTGCTGTTATCAATTGAGACATACAGTTGATAATCCATTGTGGATCTAGAATAATTAGTTTACCAACATTACTAGTAACAGCAGAACCATTGAAATATACAATCGAACCAATGTTATGAAGAAACTCAGTTGCACGCTGAATCTGTACTGTATCTTTAAGGTTACAGATATTAGCTAACCCTACATACTCTTGCCAATTCATAACTGGAGGATTTCTCTTTTTCTTGGAGTCCATTAGAGCTTCTTCCAAAGTAAAGAATGATGATGGTACTTTTTCTTTTAGATAAGGTTGTGTTTTTATAATATCTTCTATCAACTGTTTTAGTTTATCAACATCATAACCAGTAGTGCAACTGACCGAGATAATAGCTTGAATCAAAGTAAATTTCTTTTGGAATCTATTGGCAGTGGTCTCCAATATCTGATTGACAGTCTCCAAAGACTCAAAAGCATCAATATGAGTACCAACCAATACAATAGGTGAATTTGGAGCTGTACTACTGATACAATGCAACCAATACTCTAGATTACTATCAGAGATACCTTTAGTGAGATCCCATACAATGACATAAACAGATCTCTCACTTACAAATATCTGATTGGTTGCAAAGTAAACTTCCTGATTCAATATATCCCATGTTGAAAGTGTAATTGATCTTCTCTTTTTATCATCTTCATCAAAACTGACATCATATTCATATGAATCAATCTCAATACCTTCATTACCGCTATTTAAATTGGATTTCTTTTTCTTTCCTTTAATTTGTTGAATAATTGATGATTTTCCAACTCCAGCTAAAAATTATTAATATTAATATTTGGGAGATCTGGTAAGAAATGGAGGAGTTAGTTAGTTTATACATACAATCACCTAAAACTATAAGTTTTGATCTTAGACATGGTCTAGCACCAGTTTCAAGTTCACGTAGGAAATTGACAATATCTTTAAGACCTTTGGATACAATGGTAGCTGGTGGTGTAATGATGGGATTTGATTTAATATTTAGTGTTTTCAAACTACTGAGACTGGCAATAGAAGTTGGTAGCAAGGTCAGTTTATTATTATTTACAGAGAGGACTTCAAGTTTGGAGAGTCTCTCAAGAGAACACAGACTGGTAAGAAGATTATTATCAATTTCCAATCTCTTTAAATTTACAAGATCTCCAATAGCTTGTGGTAGTGATATTAATCTATTATTCTCTAGTATCAGTACCTGCAGTTGTTGTAATCTACCAATATCTTCACTTAATGTCTTTATATTATGATGTGTCAAAACTAATTTTTGAATCCAAACCAATTGATAAATACTAGTTGGTAATTGTACTAAATGTGTATATGATAATTGATATTCTAAATCAACTTGACTTAAATTTGAGTCACTTAATGTTTGATTAATATTATTATTATTATTATTATTATTTGGATTTGATGATATATTAATTGGTGGTGTTATTGTTGTTGTAGTTAAAGTTGTTTGTTGTACTGATGTTACAGATGGTGATGTTAAATTTGATAATGTAGGTGTTGAAGCTGCTGATAAAAGTGGTGGTGGTGTTTGTGAAGTTGATGATGGTTGTCCTAAAGATGTTGCTAATGATGAAGATGTAGTTGGCATACCAATACTTGAAACGGTGTGTGTTATGCCAATTGGATGTGATGATGTTGCCGATGAGGAACTAGGTGACACAATCAAATTAGCACCAATAGTAGAAACTCCACTACTTGATGAAATATAGCTATTAGAAGTTAAGCTTATATTAGCCTGTTGCATCATTGCCAATAGTTCCTCTGTTGTAATATTACTGCCATCCTTTTTCTTTATCAATGTTAGATTTTTATTGATAAATTGTTGAATTGATCTATCAGCTCTCTGATAGGACTCCTCTTTAGTTGCAGTAAACTGGTAATCTTGAAATTTTAATGGTTGTTGTTTAAGTTTTTGCATCTCTGATACTACTACGACTGCAGAACTATATCTATACTATATATACTATATATTAATTATTGATCATATAAAATAAATAAATATATAAAAACTCTATCGAAGATAAAACAAGATTGTTATTGTTTTTTAAAAAAATGATCAATCATAAATAAAGTGGGGTTAATGAAAAAAATAAAGATAAAAAAAAAAATGATAGCTTTCCTTGATCAAAAATTATTTGAAAAAAAAAAAACAGCAATTTGGGTTCAGGTATGGTATTTTTAGAAATTAACTAACTCTTGAGCAGTTCGTTTTCTTTTTTTTTTAATAATTTTTGTTGTTGATAATAATAATAATAATTTAATAGTCATCATCTTGTTGTTCTAAAAGACTGTCAATCATAGATTCACCATTGATGAGTTTAGTTGTAAGGATAATGAAATCTCTATTGGCTTGATCTTGTCGAGAGAGGAAACGGAGAGCACTAATTTCAGAAAATGTAACACCACCAATAAAGTAGACTAATGTAATTGGTTTACGTTCTGATTTTACATTGGTTGTGGCACCTTGTGGAAGAGGTTGAATCTCTTCAAATGTTGGACCGGGCATGAGTTTAAGTAGATCCTCAATGGATTTCCAACCACCTGGTTTAATGGCATTTTGAATGATACGTATAGACATTGGAGCATAACCACTATAGGTGTATGCAATATCATTGGGATTCTGCTCATTGATTTCCTCAACAATCAATCCCAACTCTTTTTTAATTTGTGGATAGGTGGGTTTGGCATCTGGCTTATGTAGTAACCCAAGTTTTTCCATATTGTGAAGAGTGATAAGTTGTTCTGAACCATAAGTTTGAATAATTTCCCTTTTTAGGAAATCCCACAGCTTTGGTTTTAAACCATTACATGTGGCATTATAGAGAATAAGCATTCTAATGACTTTATAGAATGGGTCTTTCTTATTGATTGAGTCTTCAATAAACTTTTCAACCTGTTCAGTATTTACACATGCTAATAGATTCTGTTCTGCTTCTAGTCTCTTTAAGAATGATGGTGATTTGGTGATATCCAGAATCTTCTCAGTTATACAAGTGTGTATTCTCAATGAATTATGGTCAGTCTGATAAGATGCCAATTTTTTCATGTGATCTCTAATGGCTGAGATGGATTGAGTGGTTTTAAACTTTTTGTAGTACTCATCAATCTCTTTGGCTTTTTTGTTTAGGTGGCTTGAGAGAACTGAGAAATTGGTATCTCTAATCTCAGAGTAGACCTTGTCGTTAGAGTGTAAGGGGAAAGGCACCTTTTTAACAGGTTGACCTGGCTGAGGTGGCTGAGGGGCTTGGGGAGGTGATTGTCCTCCAGATTGTGGTGGTGTTTGAGGAGGATTTACAATAGTGTCTTCAAGTAAAACTGCATTGTTATTGATACCGAATAACTCGTCAATCAAACCTTCATAAGTCAATTGTGAGCACATTGGTGTTATAGGATCAATTTCACGATCTAGAAGAATAAGGGAATCAATTTCAGGGGGAACTGTAACTTCTTCACCCATTTCCTTTCTCATTCTGGTAATCATATCCATTACCAGTCTTGAACACTGTCCTTTACCTTTTACAATAGGAATGGTACCAAACATAGATTGTAACTTCATGAGTGATTTTGCAACATAGAATAGCGAAGTTCTGTCACCGTCTAGAAGATATTCTCTATATGCTGATGAGAGTTCCAAAGAGAGAACATCTTCATCGAAAGGTACTATATCCAAAGGAAATTCATGTAGAACAAAGTTACCTAGTACACCTTGTTCTTCTAGTACTCTTTGACAGAGTATAGTTCCACGGGGTACGAAAACAATAGCATATTCTTTACGTTTGTTCTCTGAGGCATGTTGTCTGACATGTTCAGTAATGTAATGCATATACTTTATCTGTGGTCTTACTATATAAATTATATTCTTACAATCTGTATCGAATCTACCTTTCTTCAATTCATAACGCTTCTCTACACCATGACTAGTCAGAAATGCGGGGTCGCTTATAAGATTTAGTAACCCCATGAGTTTAGGATCCATTACAAATGCTTTGTTTCCTTTTAGTGAATCTAATGCCTCTCCTAAATCTCGTTTACTCTGTTCTCTTATCGATGTAAGATTGAGAACTTTACTTGATATATTAGGTATCTGTGATAAAACTATAGGTTTAAGACCAGGTTGTTGCTGTTGTTGTGCAGGTAACTTCTTTGCAACACCTTGTTGTGGTTGTTGTGGTTGTTTTTGACCTTTCATTTTCTTAAAACCTAAAGTAAAGGAGTATAATTTGCTAAACTTTTGAAATTATAAAAAAATGTGTTGTAATAAAATCTAAAAACAATGATCACTTGATATCAAAAGATTTTTTGTATTTTAAATTTCAAAAACTTTTTCAATTGTTATCCATATGGGTAATCAATCAACTAAACAACAAAAGAATTATACATTACCACACTATTTATTTAAATATGTATTAGTAGTATTATTTAAAAATTATGAAACTCCATTACACACCAAAATTGATTATCATCAAGGTATAATTATAGCTCAACTGAATAATCTATATTTAGTTTCAAAATCAATAAGAGATTTGTTACCTAAAGATCTGGTATTTCGAATTGATAACAATCGATTACTCTACTATGCATATTTATTTACCGTAAAAAGAAATATTCCTCTAAAACTCTATCAAAATGCCAAAACTGATCAACTCAATGCATCACTATTAAAACAACTAAAACTATCTGGTATTATTAAAGGAAATTTAATGTTCAATCCCAATAGCAATTCATCTTTACCAGATATTCTTTTACGTAAACATCTAAAACAATCACTAGAAAAATTGGAAAAACTACGATTTGACACCAATTTATGGATGGTAAGTCCACTGAAATCAAAGTTGGAGGCCTATGAGGATATCCCATTACACAATCTCAGAGATATAGTTTTTAATATATATCTAACTTTCCCAAATGCTTTTGATTTTGTCTCTTTTTTTGGACCTCAAACTGAGCGTTATCAATTGAATAGTTTTACTATAAAGACCACTTCCTGTGTCTTAATAATACCCAAAGAAACAGTACAAGTATTTAAATCGGTAAATTTAAAAATACTTGATTTGAAGTATATAAAATGCAAACTTGACGATCTTTTGTTATTGGTAGATAACAACCAAACTCTGTGGAAATTAAGATTGTCACAACTAGAAATTACAGACTACCCTGAAAATGATCCAACGATCAACGCTTTCCTCAACTGTATTAAATCTAATTCCAAAATTGAAGATTTACAACTCATGAATGTATCATTTCCCAATGGTATTATACCAATTCTAAAAAACAGTGATATCTCAATTTTTCTAGACGGCAACGATCATGTAAAATCTCTGGTTTTGAATGTGAAAATCACTGAATCTACCACCGATGAAAAATCACAAGAGATTGAAAATACCACATTACAAAGATTCCATATACACTATGACACTTACACCCCCAATGAAATATGGAATATGGGAAAAGGTTCTAATATCAGAGATCTATATATATTGAGACTAGGCAATCCTTCTAAACCGATCAATGAAATCTACCAAAATCTACAAGAATTAGAATTGGGTAATGTTAACCTAGGACATTTAAAATATCTGGTATTCCCATTGCTTGAATCTCCCAATTGCATCTTGAAAAGCCTTGTATTGTCAAAACATACTGATATTCCTCAAATTACTTGGCTGACGTTAGTGGATTTATATAAAAAGTCTAGAAGTCTAACAAAACTAGGGATAACTTTTACAGAGTTACCAATAGCTATAGTATCAGATATTCTAAAATTCAATCACCCAACAGTCGATCATCTATCTTTTGAAGGTTGTAGATTTGGTATACATATTTTGAAAAAACTTCAAAAATCAATATCTAAAAATAGAAGTATTAGAATTCTAAATTTGGAAAATTTAGAATGTTCTGATAGTCCAAATCAGTACTATGAGTTTCTAAGTTCACTTATACAGCGCTCCACAACCAATAACATATCACTTGAATCTATTAATTTTAATAACAAAAATATTACCATAGACTCTGACATTATCAATCAGTTTATTCAAAGTTCCAATCTGCAATTTCTAGATATTGGAAATAACTTTAAATTCACAAATACAATAATGTCAAATCTAAAATGTCCCTATATATCTCAGAAGATAACTCCTCTTCAAATGTTAACAAATACCTATTTATAGATCTTTATTACATAATAACAATTCCACATATATTTAAAGTTTAATTTGTTTATAATAGGGGCATATATGATGCAAATTAATACAAATAAACTAATTCTTAAATTATTTACACACTTTGTATTCTTATTGGTGGTGTGTTAGAAAATATTTTTTTTTTAATTAATAAAATCTGGTTTGTGGTGCTATTGCATTATTTGTAATACGAATAATTTACATGTGGTTAGCATTCATAGTTAAAAAATGATATAAATATATTTTAATTTATTTGAATTATAATTATATTCAAATGGAGGATAAAAAAAAGGATTTGGTGTTTGGAGTTAATACTTGCACTGAATTAGATGAATTTCAAATTGCAAATTATTTGGTTACTTTTGCAGGTGGACATATAGTTTCAAGATTCTTTTCAAGTTTATATCAATTGGGAATTTTTGAACAATTTAAAGATGATCAACCCAAACATTACAAAGATATTGCAAAAATTGTTGGATGCGATCCAGAGTGTTTACACAATGTCATGAAATTTTTTTTACCCTATAAACTATTTAAGGAGGTTAGTCTTGGAACCTACACTAAAACATCAACAACAAAATTATTTATGAAGGGTGGAAAATTATATAATTTTATGGACTTTATCACATCAGATAAAAATTATATGTAAGTTTTCATTAAAAATGTATATTATTATATACTAATGAGTTGTTTTCATATAGCCTACATAAAAACTTTATAGAAACCCTTAGAACTGGTCAAAGCAAAGCACCAGAGGCAATAGGATGTAATAATTTCTATGAAAGTTTTTCAGATCCTGTTTGGGAAAAAAGTTTTACAAATAGTATGGAAGCTTTCAACGATATTTCTTTTCCAAATATCCTAGAAAACGTTGACTTTTCTCCATATAAAACTATAGTTGATGTTGGAGGTAGTCATGGAAAGTATGTAAACTTAATTTTGAATTCCAAATTTATTCTAATTTTTTAAAAATAGTTTGATTAGACAATTATTAAGAAAATATCCAAGTATCCAAAAAGGAATAAATTTCGATTTACCTGATGTTATTAAAGGAAAAGTTAATGAGGAAAGATTAGAATTTGTCTCTGGTACTTTCTTTAAATCCGTTCCCAGGGGAGACTGCATGATTTTGAAATCTATTCTTCATAATTGGAAAGATGAAGATGTAAAAGTAATTTTACAGAATTGTTCCAATTCTCTTGAAGATGGTGGTCACCTTTACATTTTTGATTTTATGGTGGATCCACAAAAATTCAATCATCATGTGTTATGGATTGACATCACTATGAGACATTTCTTTGGAGCTAAAGAAAGATCATTGGAGGAAATTGAAACTTTGATCCAAGGAAAATTCAAAATTCATAAGGTTATTAAGGAAGTGTACATGGGATGTATAGTTCTTACTAAAATCTAATTTTAATAATTCCACCTTGAATAAAATATCCCACTACTCTTTTGACATTTAATAAAAAAAAAAAATGGAAAAATCAACAGAATTGTTAAAAATCGTGATATCACCAAACGTTAAAAACCCCCCTCAAAATCATGATTTTTTTTTTTTATTTTTGATTTATATAAAATAGTATACAGCTAACTAAAGTTTAAATTAAAAAAAAAAGAACAATGTTAGTTAATAGAATTGTATTATTAACAGCATTATTAGTATGTTGTAGTTTTATTGCTACAGCTAAACGTGGATTCAACCCACATATCGATTTGAGATATCACCCACTTCACCGTATGTCATCATCTTTTGATGATGTCAGTAGCAGCAGTGGTTCTGGATATACCTATCAATGGTTCACTCAACAAGTAGATCACTTTGATCAAGCCAATACTGAAACATTCCAACAAAGATACATTGTAAATGACGACTTTTATGTAAGTGGAGGTCCAGTTTTCATGATTATCAATGGTGAAGGTCCAATGGGATTAAATACAGTATCACCACAAGCTTTGCAAGCTGCTGCATGGGCTCAAGAATTCAATGCCCTTTTGGTAACTTTAGAACACCGTTACTATGGTGCCTCATTCGTCACTGATGATTTGTCAACTGATAGTCTAGAATATTTATCATCTCAACAAGCTTTGGCTGATAACGCTGTTTTCAGACAATTTATTGCTCAGGAATATTCTATTCCACAAGGCAGCAAATGGGTTGCATTTGGTGGTTCCTATGCTGGTGCACTTACAAGTTGGTTCCGTATCAAGTACCCAAATCTTGTAGATTTTGTAGTTGCTTCATCAGGACCTGTCAATGCTGAAATTGATTTCTATCAATATTTAGAAGTCGTACAAAACTCATTGGAGACTACCGCAAATGGTCAACAATGCGTTGCTAACATTGCTGTTGCCACTCAAAAGATTCAATCCATGTTGACTGAAAGTAACTACGGTGGTGTCAATGACATGTTTAACTTATGTCCACCATTGGAATCTGATAATGATGTATCAACATTCATGCAATCACTCGCTGGAAACTTCATGGGTGTTGTTCAATACAATGATGACGGTACTAATAATCCAGATATCAACACTCTTTGTGCTACCATGACCAACGAACAAAACGATCCATTGACTAACTATCTAGAGGTATGGAATCAGTTTGCTGAAGGTGACTGCGTAGATGTTTCCTATGAATCCATGATTGAAGAGCTACAAAACACTACCAACGATGCCAACACCATCGGTGGAAGAATGTGGTTCTACCAAACCTGTACTGAATTTGGATACTACCAAACATCTGATTCACCAAACCAACCATTTGGTAATCTCTTTGGTTACGAATTCAACGTTCAACAATGTAACGATGTCTTTGGATTTGACTTTTTACCAAATGTCAATTGGACTCACACTGACTATGGTGCCTTGAACCCAGTTGGTACTAACGTACTCTACGTTAACGGAAAAATTGATCCATGGCATGCACTCGGTATTTACCAAAACCCACCAATTGGTCAATCTGAATTACCATCCTTATTCATTAATGGTAGCAGTCATTGTCAAGATATGATGGTTCCAAATATTTTCACACCATCAACTCTTCCACCAGCTCAAGCTCAAATTCAAGCTTGGATTCAAACTCAATTAAATCAATAAACAAAATTTTGATACCACAACCTTAAATTTACTACTTTTCTTTTTTGATAGATATTAAATAATTATTTCTTTTTTATTTATTTTTGGTGTAAATTTCTTACGATTTGAAAAGAAACATAAACATTCCAATAATATCTTTAGAACAAATAAATTCTATTTAAATTAAATAATTGTAATGATAAGAGGGGGGAGATTTTATTTTATGGTAGTTTAAATAGAGATGGGGTAGGGTAAAAAAAAAACAATTAATTTAAAATTAATTATAGGAACCACCATTATTTGTAAAGAAATGATTGTGCATAGTGTAATCATTTGATCTTTCATCACTGTTGTTTGATGGTCTTCTGTCATTTCTGTCATTTCTATCATTTCTATCATCTTGTCTTCTATCATTTCTATTATTGTAATAGTTGTTATTGTGATAGGATTTTTGGAATGGACTGTTGGATTTGTGACCCATTGGTGCTTTGGAGGATTTGAATGAGTGAAGTACCTTTTCAAACCAGTCTGGGACCTCTTGGTTGGAGATTTTCAAGAGTTTATTGAGATCGGCAGCAATTGGTTTATTCTTGTCATTAAAGAATGAGACTGCAAAACCTTTTTTACCAGCACGACCTGTACGACCAATTCTGTGTACATAGACATCAATATCATTTGGCAAATCATAATTGATGACATACATTACATTTGGAATGTGTAAACCACGAGATGCAATATCAGTAGCGACAAGGAATGGAGTTTGGAATGATCTAAATGAGTGGAGAGCGTTTTCTCTGTCATTTTGTGAAAGATCACCATGGATACAAGTGGTTGGGAATTGTCTTTGGTTGAGGAAATAGGTCAAGGTATCACATGAACGTTTAGTCTCTACAAAGATTAGAGTGAGACCACAATCAGATTTCAAATTGGAGAGATAATCCAAGAGATAACTGTTCTTTTCATCTTCAGTTACGTATTCAACTCTTTGAGTAATGTTTTGGGTGGTACCAACTACACCAACTTTCAAAAAGATAAAGTTGTTCAAAAAGTCAGAAGCGAGATTTTGAATTGGTTTAGGGAAGGTAGCTGAAAACATGAGAGTTTGACGAGATGGACCATTGTTCATGTCAAAGTTTGCAATAATTTGACGAATTTGTGGCTCGAAACCCATATCTAACATACGATCAGCTTCATCCAAAACAAGGTATTTAATCTTGGAGAGAGAGATTTTACCACGAGTGAGTAAATCAACAAGACGACCAGTAGTGGCAACCAAGATATCACAACCTCTATCGAGTTCAGAGATTTGGAAACTGACATCAGCACCACCATAGATGACTACAGAGGTAACTGGTGAACCATGAGAGAATTTATTTGCCTCATCAAAAATTTGTTGAGCCAACTCACGAGTTGGTGCTAATACTAAGGCACGTGGTTGGATTGGTCTTGGTAAACCTGGTTTGTATGGTGGTAAAGGTTCTGGAGCACCTTCCAATAGGATACCAGAGATGATTGGGAACAGGAAAGCAGCAGTCTTACCTGAACCAGTTTGAGCGCAAGCCATAAGATCTCTATCCTTGAGAATAATTGGTAGAGCACTCTTTTGGACTGGAGTTGGTTTAGTGTATTTGGCGTATTTGATATTGGTCAATAGAATATCACCTAAGTCGACATCGGTAAAACTGTTCAAAGGAGTACAGATATTTTCAGAGGTTTCAATGGAGATATCATCGTCGTCGTAAGAGTCAAAGTTAATACCAACACCTTGGCTTTGTTTGGATTTAAAGATTTCATCAACCTTAGTATCATCCAAATCAAATTTGATTTCAGTTCTCAATTCTGGGAAGTGTCTGGTATCTTTGTACTTTTGCCATCTTTCATAGTATCTATCATATTTGGAACCTCCAGCGGTTTTGTATCCTCCATTGTTTCTATTGAATGGTGAATTGTTTTGTCTAGAGAATGATGGTGATGAATAGTTATTATATCCACCTTTACTATAACCACCTCCACCATTGTTGCTGTAGTTATTATAACCACCTTTATTATAGTTTCCGGAACTTGAAAAGGAGTTATCGTCTCTTGGGGAATCGTATCTTCCACCACCATTATTGTTGTTATTGTTATAGTTGTTATTACTATTGTTATTATCCTGTCTAGAGTAATTATTATTACCGTTATTATTTGATGGATAATTGTCTTTGTTACTTTGGTTGTTATCTTGTCTTGGATAATTGCTATTACCATTGTTATAACTACCATTGTTACTGTTGTTATTGTCCTGTCTGAAAGCACCAGATGGTTTCATGGTGTTTCTCTTTGATGGAGGGACATAAACAGATGATTTGTTTTCGCTACCATTGCTACTAGTAGGTTGTTGTTGTTGATTCTTCTTATCGGAGATGGTGAGACCTGAAAGATTTTCGTTCAGGCTGGTACCATCATTTTCGTTTTTATTATTTCCAATAGGCATATAATGACTAATTCTTTGAGTAAGTTAATAATATCTAATTTATATATTTTCAAATAAAAATTATTTTTAAAAAAAAAATTTGTTAAGTTAGTAAGTAATTGGAAAGATTGATAAATAATAATAAAAATTTTAATAATAAATAAATATTGTTGTTTTGGTGGTGTTTGTTTATACAATAAAAAAAAAAAAAAAAAACAATTTCAACAAAAAAAAAAACAAATAAAGAATAGAGATTGTAGAAGTATATACACTTCTATGTCTCAATTTATGACTGATCAACTACTACTAATTTGAACAATATTGTTGTTTGAATTCTTACATACCTCACAAATAGTGAAATTTGAAAGTTTTTTTTTGCTGTTGAGTTGGTGAGTAAAAAAACTAAAGAAGAAGAAAAAAAAAAAAAATAATTTTTATCATAAGTTCGTTTTTTATTTTCAAAATTTAATTTAAAAAAATTAAAATTAAATTGAGAAAGTTGTAATAAAACGAAAGTTGAGAAACTCAAGTTCTAAATTGAGCAGTTAGGAAATTGATCTATAGGATCTGCGGTGGCAATATGTAACCAAAGCACCAATAGCAGAGACTATAAAAAATATAAATGGTATCCCTGAAAATACAATCACCATTGTCAAATTAATAGTTGGTATACGTGTAGACAAAAAACAAAGATTCGATTGATTAGGGTCAATATAGCATTTATAGATTTCACCAACTTTATAACCATCTAAAAATGAACATACCCTTGATCTTGAATGTGATGATTTTGTTGAATAATCTAAATATCATCGTATCTATAAGTATACAATATTTAAAGTAGATTTAGTATACTTGAATTTTATACATACAGCCATCTACACAGTAAGCTTTGGTAATAGTTGAATTTGAACTGTTATTGAATACATAGTTTACACCTAGTATTGGTGTCCATTTAAATGAAAAACCATCACCAAATTTCATATCAATCTTCTCAGTGACATTACATTGAGTTTGAATAAAACTCTTTTGGATATGTAATTGTGGATGTCTGAATATTCATTTATATTAATATAAAATATTTCAATATTTCCTTTTTTAAAAACATACATGAAAGCAAAATAAAAAATTAAAAAGAAAAATATAGAAAATATAAGACTTATAATACTATAATATATCCAAAGTTTCATCAATTTATTTAATTGAACATATGAATCAGAAAACATAATTTTAATTATTTCAAAAATCAAAATTATTTTAATTTAAATTTCCAAATTTGGTGCATCTAGATTATTCAAATAAAATAGCAAAGACACAGGTGTATTTGAGAATATATGTATACAATTGTAAAAATATTTTGGTTTATTTATTTACTTGTCAAAGATCTTTTTAATACCTAAATAAGCAATAACTATCATTGAAATTGCAAATACTAAAAATGGTAAACCAGAACATGCAACTACAATGGCAATATTTTGACCTGGAACACTATCAGATAAAACACAATGGTCCGATTGATCTGGATCAATTAAACATGTAATATTTGATCCTAAATCATATCCATCTAAATAACTGGATACTTTTGAGTGTTTAATAGATGATTTATACAAATAATCTATCATAATAGTGATTGTAAAAATTAGTTTTTAGCTGTACATCTTATCAAATGTTTCCCTGAATAGTAGATATACATACAACCGTCGTTACATAGAGCATCATAAGCTTGACCATCAGTTACATAAGTCACACTAACAATTGGGATATATTTCCATTGATAACCATTACCAACCTTCATAGCAGTCTTATCAACTACAGTGCATTCAGTGGGTATATAGTGTTCTCTGATTTTCAATACGGGGTTAATGTAGGCATAGTACAATAACAAAAACATCATCAGTGTAAATAAAGCACTGATAATACAATATACGATAGCTTGTTTAAACATTCTTTTTGTATATAATTACTGAATTATCCGATAAATTATTTTTACAACGAATTTAAAAAGAATTTTTTTAGGTATCTTTTATTTTATTTTTAAATTCTAAACAAAAAATGCATTTTTTTTGTCAAGCTGATTTTCTTTGTGAAAAATAAATATCTCAAAATGTGTAAACATTTTTTGGTTTAAGGTTTTATTATTGAAATTGGAAACAATTAAGATTGTCTGAAAATCTTAAAAATAACCTTATTATCACTTAACTCTATTTAAATCAAATGAATAATGAATTTAAACCGAAGCTATCCCACCTAAAATTTTTTTTTTATAAACCAGATTCCATTTCATTTCTAATTCATTTAATTCTAGTATGAGGTTAGACAAAACGAAAAGTTTATTAATTCAGGGAAACATTTGATAAGATGTACAGCTAAAAACTAATTTTTACAATCCAGCTATTATGATTATTAAAATCTCAAAAGTATCCAGTTATTTAGATGGATATGATTTAGGATCAAATATTACATGTTTAATTGCCTATTTTGATGTGTATAGTTATCACACAACTCAAAAAAGAGTAATGACCAAATGTCAAACACAACTGATCAGGCCAATACTCGACCATCCAAAGTTTCCAAACAACTGCATGTAAAAAAATAACCCGCAAAAAAACAGACACTGTCAAAAGAGCTCTCTGTACCCAACCACGAATTTATTTACCCAAACTATCCCTTAAGAAAAAATAATCAATAAAATAGTGTATTAATAGTCGTTTTGATATCAATGCCTGTATATACGCTAATTTAAATTTTTTTTTTTTGTAACATTTCATCATTTTTTTTCAAATTGTTTGAACATCCAAGATAAAGAATGAGTGAGAATAAAAGAGTTTATTTTGATATTACTATAGAAAATGAGAAAGCAGGTCGTATTGTAATGGAGTTGTTTTTTGATAAAACTCCAAAGACTGCAGGTATATATCATAAATAGAACAATAGTTGTTAAATAAAGGATAGAGATTCTAATGTTATGTATTGATAATGATATTTAGAAAACTTTAGATGTCTATGTACTGGTGAAAAAGGTATGGGTAAATCAGGTAAACCACTTTCATACAAAGGATCAACATTCCACAGAGTAATCAAACAATTTATGATTCAAGGTGGTGATTTCACTAAAGGTAATGGTACTGGTGGTGAATCAATCTATGGTGAGAAATTTGAAGATGAAAACTTTGAAAGAAAACACACTGGTTCTGGTTTATTATCTATGGCTAATGCTGGTCCAGGTACAAAGTAGGTATTATAGATGTTATAGGTGTTGATAATGATGATGATGATGACTAATGATATTGAAATTTCTAGTGGATCACAATTCTTTATTACAACTATATCTACACCACATTTGGATGGTAAACATGTGGTATTTGGACAGGTTATTAAAGGTATGAGTGTTGTTAGAAAAATTGAAAATGTTGAAAAAGGTGCAGATGATAAACCTGCTAAGGCATGTGTTATTGAGAATTGCGGTGAATTGGCTGCTGGTGAAGATGATGGTGTACCAGTGAGAGCTGATGGTGATAAATACGAAGAGTATCCAGAAGATGAGCATTCAGTATCTGGTGATGAACAATTCCTAAAAGTAGGTGAAGAGATTAAAAATCTTGGAAATGAGTTATTTAAACAATCAAAGAATGAAGAGGCTATTGATAAATATCAAAAGGCACTTCGTTATTTGGACTGTTGCAGTGATATTGGTAATTTGAAACAAATTCAATCTCAATGTCTATTGAACTCAGCTCTTTGTTACATTAAATTGAATCAAGGACAACAGGCTGTAAAATGCTGTAACGATGCTATTAAAATACCACCATCAGGATTGGATTTGGTAAAAGCATTGTTTAGAAGAGGTAGAGGTTACACTATTCTCAGAGACTATGAAGAAGCCATTGCAGATTTCAAATCTGTCTTGGAAAAAGATCCAGAGAACAAAGACGCAAAATTAGAGTTACAAAGAGTTCAAAAAGCTCAAAACGATCATCTAAAGAAACAATCTCAAGCCTTTAGTAAAATGTTTAGCGATGATTAAATTACAATTCAACTCATTACTATAAAATAAATATCACCACCACGCTCACTCTCAACTTTAAATAATGTAATTTCTTTTAATTACAATTATTGTAATTTTTTTTAATTTTATTTGGATCAATTTTATTTTTAATTTTCAAGTTCATATGCATCTTAGATACTGACAATCAGAATGAATAACAATAATAAGATATCAAAATACAAAATCTCAACAAGTTATCTGGTATTATCAATATTATTTATAATATTTCCAATGGGATTGAAGTCAATTGGTATCACCATTGAAAACTATACAGTTACAGTTGAAATACTTTTAAGTTTATATATAGCATCATTACATTTACTATTTTCATTATATTTATATCCTAGCTATTCACAATCCACCACATTATCACAAACCCCAACTTCTCTAAAAATTCAAAGAGCTCTCTTTGGGTTTGTTATCGGTACTCTTATTTTTTATTTTATAAGCATCCTATATGGTGCTCCTTTTTTTACGTAGGTTTATACACATTACATAGAAGAGAGAGAAACAGTTATTAACTGAAACTATTAAAAAGATCCATATTTAGAACACTTTGTTTTGGTTTATTAATTTCATCAATGACAGCAGTGCCCTCTGCTATTATATTGGGTTCAAATCCTCAGAATTGGAAAGATTTATATTTTTATCCAAGGTAATTACATATGTGTGTCTATTTTATAGTAACCATCAATCAAATCAAATGTACTTTGAATGAGTTTATTGGCTGTGGTATTGTATTATTTTTGAATGTAAATTCGAGTGTTGTTTAAAGTTCAGTATTGAATTTAGGAGGTGTTACTATCATTATTTGTAAAATAGAGAGTACATATTCAGCAACAGGCAATAACATGATGTTATATGATTGTTTTTTTTTAACAATATGTTTGTTAAATATTTGGTGGGGGTGGGTGATAGTGGTTTTTAGGGAATTGGGAAATGTCAGGGGGTGCTGTGGTTGTTTAAAATTAATATAAATTTTCTTTTCCCAATATCCACACAACGCATCACATTTGGAGTGAATGTTGATGTGATATTGTTAAATAATTTAAACACCCCCCACTTTCACACACAAAATGTCAAAAAAGTCAAATGACATATATATCAAGTTAAAATACTAATCAAAATTTAATTAACAGTCACAATAGTATATTTGACACCTGTTGTACTATAGTGGTTCTATGTAGTTTATTTGGCGCCTGGATAGGAGCTTTTGCAATTCCACTCGACTGGGATAGACCTTGGCAAGTTTGGCCAATTAGTTGTGTTTATTCATCTCTGTTGGGTCACTTTGTAGGCTTGATTAGCAGTACTGTCTATTGTCTTCTGTATAGTGACAATAGTACAAACAGTCTAGTTTCAAAACACAATAAATAACACATCAATCTCCTCCCTCCATCCAAATAAAAAAAATAAATATTATTCAAAATAATATTAAATATTTAAAACACCATTTTTTTTTTTTTTTTTTTTTGGATTCACTGATTATTTATTGAATATATCTAAATTATTGAGACTTTATCACAAGGTGAAATTAATTAATTATCTTTGCAAATCAGCAAACAAAACTATTTTGGAAAAAAAAAAAAAAAAAAAAAAATAACAAAAATTAGGTCGATTTTTTTTTTTCCTCACAAATTGAATATTTCAAACAGGTAGATATTGTGATATTGAAATCAATGTTATTTTTAAGGGGGTGAATAGAAATATTAATTTTAAGATTACTTTATATTGTAGAGTTATAAATACCATTAACCAAAAAAAAAAAAAAACCAAACTGTGTTTTAAAATTTTCCTATTATATATATGTATAATATAATATTATTATGATCATTTGCCAAACTAGACACATAATAATAGTCAATTACTTTTAATATCATTTATAATATTAAAAATTTCAAAGGGAAAATAAAAATAGCCAAAGAAAATTGGACCATACAAAAGTAGAAGACATATAGACAGAGACAGAGACAGAGATCCAATAATAGAATATAATAGTTATTTAAAAATACTTTGTGATTGAAATTTATTTTATGTTGTCAGGGAAATTATTACAATGGGATCAAATTCAAGTAAACCATTTAATAACCCGTATATATCAAACAGTAGTTTTAGTGTAGAGGAACAAGCGCTACAGCCACAACAACCTCAACTACAACAGTCAACTTCACAACAACACATACAAACACATTCACTATCATCTACATCTTCATCATCATCTTCTCTATCATCAACACTGCCCACATCGTTGTCCTCTTCTCTTTTATTTGATAAAAAACAAAAGAGAAGAAGTAAAAGAAATTCTTCAATTGATTCAAAAGCATCGAGTGGACATAGTTTATCACCTTCTGATTTACAATTTATTGATGAAAAGACTTTACAACAACAACACCAACAACAAATTAACGAAACTATTATTACAACTACCTCTATACATAATAACACTCAAAATATTATTGTTGAAAATATAAATATGGATTCACAAAGTAATAGTAATAATAATGTAAATAATAACAACAACAACAATAATAATAATAACATTGATATTAATAGTACAACAACATCTGATCATACATTTATTCATGATCATAATAGCACCAATTCCAATCTTTCAATTAGTAGTCTACATATAGTTTGTGAGAATTGTAACCATCACATTACACCAAGAATTTTAACACCATTACCTAGTACAACATCTACACCTACACCACCATTACATACTACTTTCTCATCCAGTAATTTTATAACACCTATACAATTACCTTCTATTCAATTACAAAATTTTAATAATCAACAATTACAACAACAACAACAAACATTACAACCATTACAACCACCCCCTGGTAACCAAAATATTAATTTATCAATTTCATCAACATCTATAATTACTCCACAACCTCAAAGAAAAAGTAAAGAAATACAACCAGATGGTCAAAATAATCTAAATGTTTTAGCGGCATCTCTTGGAAGTACTTCTGATTTATTTAAAAATTCTTTGATTAGTAATTTCCTCAACCAGAGTCAAATTAATACAAATAATAATAATAATAGTTTCACACATTTCAATAATACTAATAGTAATAATATTAATAATATTAATAATAATAATAACAACTCATTTTCACCACCAATTACACCAAGATTTAAAGATGCAAGTTATGATTCTAAAGATTTTTTAACTGTAAATATAACTCATTCTGATCAAATATCAGAGAATAGCAGTGAGAGTCTTAGTAATAGTAAATCATCTTTGAAAAGATTTACTGATGTACTGAGAAGTAATAATCCTACACCAACACCTGGAGGGACAATGAACAGTACTACTAGTATTGAGCTATTCAATTCCATTAATAGTATAGGTACCACAGCTAGTAGTAAGATGGTTGACGACTATGACAGTAAAGAACAAACATTTCTTTCTAGTTTTGATCAGGAATCAGTTCTAAAAGATAAGAGTATAACTTCAAATACCTCATCATCTTCAATATCGTCTAGTAGTAACACCAGATCCTATCTTACAACTTCCAACTCTGCTGCAAGACCACGTGGAAGATCTATAAGTGACTCATTGTTCATCTCACAGAATGCAATCAGCTCTGGTATAAATGATCTTCAAAAGGCAATTGACAATGAAAAGGTAAAGAGAAATCGATATCAAGAGTTACAAGCTCTCTTGGCAAACAAAGAGAATATCATAGACGTCAATGACATTCAATTTGTAAATAAGATTGGTGAAGGATCCTTTAGTGAGGTTTGGGAGGGTAAATGGAATGGTATTGTAGTGGCAATAAAGAAACTAAAGATCATTGGTGATGAAGAACAATTCAAAGAACGTTTCATTAGGGAGGTTCAGAATTTGAAAAATGCATCACATCAAAATATTGTGATGTTTATTGGCGCATGTTACAAACCTGCTTGTATTGTAACTGAATACATGCAAGGTGGATCTTTATATAACGTTTTACATTATCCCAGAGAGAATAAACCTCGTTACTCTTTTCCAATGGTTCTCAAAATGACAATGGATATTGCCTTGGGATTGCAACATTTACATAGTATCTCTATAGTACACCGTGATCTGACCTCTCAAAATATTCTACTGGATGACATGGGAAATCTGAAAATATCAGATTTTGGTCTGTCCAGAGTAAAAACTCGTGAAGGTTCAATGACAATGACCAACGGTGGAATTTGCAATCCCAGATGGAGACCACCCGAAATCACTAAAAATGTAGGACATTACTCAGAGAAGGTAGATGTTTATTGTTTCTCTTTAGTAGTCTGGGAATTGTTGACTGGAGAAATACCATTTTCTGATTTGGATGGTTCTCAGGCTTCTGCTCAAGTAGCCTATGCTGGTTTGAGACCTATCTTACCCGATCATTGTGACCCAGATCTAAAGAAATTATTAATACAATGTTGGGACTCCGAACCCAATACTAGACCATCTTTTACTGTAATTGTTTCAAAACTCAAAGAAATCTATCATAATAACCCTCTGGGTTTCTTGTCTATAGGTGGACATGACTCTGGAGAATCCAGTAGTAACAGTAGTAATAATCTTACAAGTAGTGGTCACCACAGTCATCATAGTCACTCTCATAACCATCATCATAATAATAGCCAACATAGAGGTGATAATAGTCATATAAACATAAGTAATGGAAGCAATAGTTCAAGTTCATCAACTAAATAATCCATTTAAACAAAAAAAAATTACTCCAACTCCAACTCCTCCTCCCCCAACATTACTAGAGTAGTAGCAAGATACCAAAACAAAAGCAAATATAATATTTTTTTTTTTTATTAATAATTTGCTTTTATTTGTTAGTTCAAAGAGAATCCATTTTATAGAAGAGAAGTAGAAAAATGATAATTCAATAGAGAAAAAAGAAAATAAAAACATTCTTTTACATCTTTTTTTTTAATATCATATAACTTATCAACCTCCATAATATTTATTAAATCTTTTTATTTCAATATGAAATAAATTAACTGTTTCTTATTGGTTGTTCACATTAAATTACAATTTGGATTATAAATATAGGGATTATTTAATGGATCATTTAAATTGTTATTTTTACGAGGTGAATTATTATTATTTTCATTATTATTATTATTACTATTATTATTATTATTATTATTATTATTATTGTTTTGATTTAATTTAGGTTGTTGATTAAATAAATTATTATTAATATTATTATGAATTATATTATTATTAATATTATTATATATTGATTTTAATAATTGTTTTGGAGTTGGTGATTCAGGTAGTTTTGGTATTGATTGGGTTACTTTTACTGGTGATTGTGTAGGTGATTTTGGTGGTGATGGTTGAGTTATTAAATGAAAAGAATTACTTCTTTTCTTTGGTTTAATTGGTGCTAGTACTGGGTTAAAATTTAGTTCATCTGAGCTACTAGTTGTATGTTGGTTTGTATTATTATTATTTTGTTGTGAATGTGATGGTAATTTATCATCAGACTTTTGATCAATATCTACAGATGAGAATAGTTCCAGTATAAGTGGATGTTCATTTGCTAACTGTTTCAAATCAGATAGTGTAGTATTTCCACTGTGACTTGATAGAAATTCTTGTTTTTTACGAAGATAGTCTTCTTTTAGTTTTTGGGCTGTTTCACTATTGTTATTTACCAATTCTTTAAAATATGGTTTGAAATAGATTGTATGTACATGATTAATTAATGATTTTAGTTCATCAACATTTAAAAAATTATCATTGGTTGAAAATAGTTTAAATAAAACTGATAATATAGGTAAAAATAATATTAGTACTATTATATATAAATAAACAAAGTTTAGAGGGTATATTTACATTTTATCTTTTGATCGAAATTTCCATGTGATAAAGTAGAAATTCCCTTTACAGTTTCTTTAAAATTTAAAAGATTATCTTCATCTTCATCCATTAAATTAAACATTTTCTCTAAGAGTAGTTGATCAGTATTTTCTCGCCAAATAGGTAGAAATCTTAAGATTAGTTGCTGGAATTGTAAAAAAGCAATTCCAGTACCATCGTGTGAGAGAATATTAAATTCCTCTTTTAGAGATTTTAATTTCTCTTTTTGGAAATTTGTATATTTCAATAGATATTTTATATCCTTTTCATCCTCTGTCTTTTCAATTCTAGTTTTTGTAATGTTCCAATGTTTTAATTTTAAATCTTGAAGTTTCTTTTTTGAGAGTACTATACCTATTCTCTTATAACTGGCTTGAATAGTTGAAAATAATTGTGGATTGAATGGTTTATTCGATAAAATAGATGCAACTTGAGCATGTGATGATGCCTGTAATAGTTGATCTAAATTCATCTCAATTAATGCTAATGCTACCTCCAATAACACTCTAGATCCTCTTAAAAATAAATTATCCCATATAATTAATGCACACTATACAAAAAGGGAGGGTGTTAGGTATTTTGTAGTGAGAATTGGAATTAAAATAATTACTTGTGCTGGTAGGGATGTAGTGAATAAACATAAAAACCATTCAATTGAAAGTGCTGGTAATACTACACCAATTAAATTAAAGTGATGATATAGTTCTGGAAAGAGTTCTTTTATAAGATCAGATAATACATCTTGATCAATTTGTGATCCTAACATTTTTTGAGTATAGTAATCTGGTAGTATCTTTTCTGTAATATAACATAGACACCAAAATACCAGTTCCTCTGTATTGTAATAGTAAATTGATACTATGGTTAGATATACCTTCCAAAAAGGTGGTATAGTAGTATTAACATACCATTATCAATAATCATTAATAAGAAAAATGATATAAAATTTAGAGATTGGCAATAACCAACCGATGGGTTATTTACACTGAATACAAGAAGTACTCTTTGAATTTTATCTCTAAATTCAATATCCTTTGATTTTGGATGATTTGGGAAAGTTCTTTCCAAATCATTAATGATATCATTTTCGTAGACAAACTCTGCATTGTTGTGATCTTTAAGTACTGAGTAGTAATAGTCCTTTTTAAAATCTAAACTATAACAATCCAAGAATATTAGCCACATTGTCTTTCGATAAGCTGTTGGAATACCTCTATAGAGAAGATCCAAGAAAGACTTTTCATTGAATACTCTTTTGATTTTAATGATATCATCTTCATTAAAACATATATTAAATATCATTTGTTTCCATTCCTCTGTTTGATCAGATTCTAGTTCTTTCTGATTGACTAGTTCCTTTATGAGTTCAGAGTCTTTACCCCAATCATATTCAAATTGGTAAATGTCATTATAGGTTTTTGAAAATGTAGCAGGTTGACCATTATCATTAACCATTAACAAGTCATTATCATCAAGTGAATCTGACTCTTTTTGTTTTTCTGCTAACCTATTCATTGTATAAAATAGGGGAGTGGGTCAAGGGTGAATAAAACCCTGTTTATGATAAATTTTATAAAAAAATAAAAAAGTAGATACAAAAGTAAGAAAAAAAAAAGTAATCTTGTCATCACCCCTAAAAAACATCGGAAATTTCAGTTTCACCTTTGTTTGGGAGAGAAAATTATGAAAATAAAATATCTATATATGAACTTTATTTAAAGGTACTAATTGGCCTGACAATTCTAGAGAATTGATAAGCTAAATAACAAATGAATTTGTTAAGTAATGAAAGGTTTTGAATAGTTTCTGTTGTGATTTCAGTAGATTCTTTTAGATCATTTTCAAATTGGTCCTCTAATTGTTTAGCGACGTTACTGTTGATAAATGATAGATTGACTTCAAGGTTTCTCTGTGACCAAGGATCCAAATTATAAGAACCTACAGAACTGTATATACCATCAATAGTGACAGTCTTTGAATGTAAACGATTTCCATTAAACTCATAAATCTTTACTGATTTGCTAAGGAATTTATTATATATATGTCGAGATGCCAATCGTATCCAAGGTACATCAGAGATACCAGCAGTCAAAACTCTAACATCTACACCACGTTCAGAAGCCTCAATCATTGCGTCCCTCAATTTCTTTGGTGGTAAGAAATAAGGTGTAGTAAAATAACAATGACTCTTACTGCTCTTCAGTGTCATAATCATTGCCTTCTGTATACTCTTCTTGTTTCTAAATAGATTGGATTCCTGTACCTGTACAAATGATGTATTGTCCTCCAGTTTATGTTGATCTTCTTCTTCATCCTCTTCAAAATCTTCAGTATGATCATCGTATTCCTCAGTTTCAAATTCATCAGTATCAAATTCATCCTGTTGAAGTACAGGTTCAATCTGAGTAGATCCTTTACCCAGCTGGGTATACTGATGTTGTGGTACCACCTCACACTTTTTCTTTTTTTTAAATAAATCCAATTCATTGAAAAATAAAAAGTGACCATCATCCAATTTAAACAGTGGAGAATTCATCTCACTCTGATATAAATGATACTGTAGGTTTCCAACTGAGTTGTATAAATGGTCCAAAGGGGTCATACCAAATGGACATGCAGCCGCCAGAGCAGGCGAATAACTATCATATGTCTTTCCACCTGTAAGTATAACCCTATTATCCTTCATCGAATTATGAAATACTCTGTGTAAATCCAATACAGCAGGCCCCTCTATCATCACATGTGTATCTCTAAAATAATCTGACCCACCAATTTTCGAAGTTGCATATTTTGCAGAGATATTCATACCACCACAAAATCCAATCTTATTATCAACTACCATTATTTTTCTATGGTTTCTAAAGACGAATGGCATACGACCGAACAAGGACACTGGATTGAACTTGTAAGTTGATCCACCTAACATGTTCAATCTAAACAAATCGTCATCTGTAACTGAACTTGATCCAATACCATCATAGACAAACCGTACATTACACCCACGGTTCTTTGCCTCTGACAATAGATCAATAGTCTTTCTACCTATATCATCCATCTCTATGGTATAAGTCTCCAATAAAATAGATTCCTTTGCATTTTCAATGGAATCCCACATGGCTTGAAATGCCTCATCTCCACTATTGAAAATAGTCACTGAGTTACCATGTGAATGTGACCCTAAACTACTCAGTTTAGTGCTAGTTTTCTGCCATGACTTTGCAATTTTCTCCCATATACTGGTATTCTTTAGATTGAGTCTCAATTGATCTAGTGTCTTTTTATTCTTAAATATTGATTTAATAATTTGAGCATTACTACCTCTGAACATCTGGATGGGGAGTTATTAGTAGAGTCTATCTCTAATCTAATGTATCTATATATTAATATGTAACTAGTTAATTGTTTTTACTGAAATGAAGGAGAGAAGTATGAAACTTTGTTTCGGGTGAAATTTAGAAAAAAAAAATATTATTTTGATGATGGAAATTTTATTTGCATAAGTATTGCGTCAAGGTAAAATAGAATAAATAAAATAGGGAACATATCCATTATATATTTTATAGATACTATTCGTATTGTACCACAATTTGGTGAAATTTAAATATCTTTTGAGAAAACCTCCATTTTGAGAACTATTGCTTACAACTTTAAAGAAGTTGGTGGAGGAATCCAAGAGATTCATTGACTGATATACAATCTCTAATGAGTGAATGGGATATGTGAATAATGTTACCAAAATTGCCTTACAAATGATATTGGAGCTGAAGTAACTGGTATATCTCCAAAATTTAGAATTTGTATTTCTAATGTACTGATCGAGTGAATGTTTCTGTAAAAGTTCTATTGCACCGTACAATAGATTCTCTAATGAAACTTTAATAAGATAGAAAAAGAACCCGTAATAGAGACCTTTTAATCCATGTTGTTGTAGATGATATGACCAACTATAGGTTCCTTTCGACAGAATATCCATTTGAGATGCCAAATAGATTGGGTATCCTGCCAATGTAGGTAACATATACAATATCAAATCTCTAGCTGCTTGTGATAACTTGTACTTTTGAATCTTCTCATAGACATACCTATAACATCTCTCTTTTGCCGATACACTCAACAATCTATAGGAAAGTCCTGTAAACAAACTAGAAAAATTATAATAGGTTGCTTTGAATGGTCGCAAAAAGGTAGGTGATTTTTGACAAAATAGTGATATATTATAAAATGGTTGACTCATGAGACCTGTTAGCAAGTCCTTTAGTTGTTCAGCTATTGCAGCCATAGTTTCTTCATCTATTGGATTGCCTCCATTTCCTCCACCACCACCAAAGTTAGTTGCATATGTATTTCCTAAAGAGTCACTGACTACATAGTTATCGTATACATATCTAAGTCTTGGGTTACTTAGTACCTTATATGCATTATTTATCTTTGCCATTTCTTCAGGTGATCCATTTCTATCGGGATGATGAAGTTTAGCTAATTCTTTATATTTAAGTTTAATCTGTGACTGATTGGCATTCTTTGGTAATCCAAATGTCTTATAAAAATTAAATTTACCAGACTGAGTAATCTCCCTTAGTTCATTTTGATTTGGTGGTCCTTTATAAAAATCATCGTTATTCATTGTGTATCTCTCTAAAAAAATAATTAAAAAATTTAAAAAAATTATTTCATTTAAATATTAACTTTAAATCTTTATAATAGATCATATTTTAATACTTTTAAATTTAATAAATATTCTAAGGATTTTGATTTTAGTGATGTTAATTATTTAATTTTTTTTAATTTTTTAAAATTGTAGAAACCATGGCAAACAATATTAATAATAACAATCAAGTTATACCAAAACTAATAGATATAAATACACATCAATTTGTTGAACCTAGAAAAGTTATTACAAATCAAAATGAATTAAATCAATTTTTAATGACACAAACATGTAAAGATTTTCTCGTGTTTATTCAGAGAGTTGGTGATGAGATTGTTTCAAAGAGTAATTCAGCAGATGTACTAGTGAGTCCTGTAACTTCTGGTATACTAGCAGCTATAACAGAGATGAGTAATTGGATTGACGGTATACCACCACTAGCACAACCAATGAGATACGGAAACAAAGCATACAGAATTTGGCATGCTAAATTACTAGAAAATATAAAATCACTACATGAATCGTTTCTACCACAACCAATGCACAAGTCAATTATAGAATTGTCACCCTATCTAATTGATGCAATGGGTAATCAGACTAGATTAGACTATGGTACAGGTCATGAACTACATTTTGTAGCATGGCTCTATTGTCTACGTTCTATAGGTGCATTAGAGGCATCAGATGAGCCTGCAATGGTACTTAAAATCTTCACTTCCTATCTCAATCTAGTTAGAAAACTTCAAACTGTCTACGGCCTTGAACCAGCAGGTACACATGGAGTATGGTCGCTAGACGACTACCAATTCATTCCATTCATATGGGGTGGTGCACAACTTGTAAATCATCCACTAATCAAACCATCCAGTATCCTAGATGAAAAAATTGTAAATCAATACTACCAAGACTACATGTACCTTTCCTGTATCAAATATATAATGAATGTAAAAAAGGGTCCATTCCACGAACACAGTCGTGACCTATTCAATATCAGTGGTGCAGCCAATTGGGATAAGATACACAAAGGAATGTTTAAAAAGTTTTTTGATGAGGTAATGACAAAGACACCAATCATTCAACACTTTCTCTTTGGTAGTCTAATTGTATTTTCATTAGATGGTTAAATAAATATAAATTTAGAGAGAGACTCACTCTATTTGTTGTTGGTATTTTATTATTTGTAGGTGTCAGATTAAATTGTAAAATTATTATAGGTTACAATCTTTTTCTTGTTATTATTTTGGTCGAGTAGTAGATCACTCATTTCAGAGTTATCTTCATAGTTTTCATCATTTTTCTCTCTCTTTTTTCGATTTTTAAAGTATTCATCAAAGAGTGAGACAATGAATTGAATAACTGGTACAATGACTTCAATCAGCCAGAATACATCTAGAACTGCAAACATAATCACTGTTACAATCTCACCAAAGGATACGGAATGTGATGATGTTGCATAATGATAGAATACCGATTTTTCAAGACGAATATTAAATGTGAAATTTGGATCTGCATCGTGGTATTCCTCTGACCGGATATATGTAGACGAGTTTGAAATCTGTGAGAAATCTTTATAACTTGATGGATTGTAAAGACACTTGTCAATCATAGGTCTCACTAGAGATAGACCTACATTAGAACCAGCAGTTCTAACCTTACAATCAGAGACCAAAGTCAACATGGAGAGTATGGAAATACTAGCTGTTGGACGCAAAATAGTACCTTCATTAGGTTGAATAACTCCATAGACAAAAGAATTACCAGTATTAATATCCGAAGGCTGATTATTAGTCGAGATATTATACAGAATTCTTTGAGTGTAAAAATAGTCGGTTGGAGAAACAGTCAATGCAATATTAGTTTCATCTGCGTATTCGACTCCAGTTGGTATAGAAAGTGATATTCTACAGTGTTTAGATGAGTTAAATTGCTCATCTAGAATATCAGCTTGTAATTGGTAATTACAAGTACCCATATAGTTAGCCTTTTGGCAACCTGTTAAAACAGCACTGATTTCACTTTGTTGACAGTCTCCAGAGTACCCTAGTAGATCAATGTTAATAATAATAGGACTAGAGTCAATAAGCTTCAGATACTGTGCATCAGAGTACTGTTTAGTTGGATCTGGTACTGTTGAGGCTTGGCCCAATGGTCGAAGTTCCAAAGTGACATCGTTATTAACTTGTTGGAATTGGAATATAAATACACACATGAGAACAAACACAATCAGGAAATAATAAGAACAGAAACTCTCTACAGCTTTTACAGGTTTTACAGCCATTCTTCTCTTTCTTACAAATATACCACGTTTAGAAGCACGTATATTATTAATTTGAATAACTGAGCTTGAGGTGAGAGATGGTTCTTCATATTCAATAATCTCTGTCATCTCCTCTCCATCCCAATCGTAAAAGTTGACTTTAAGCAACCCTTTAATGATTTTGTTTTGAGTCTTGTGATACTTTGTGCAAGGCCATGGAAGACATATACTAAGACTCAAAAGTAGAGTTCCACCAAGAATAATTAGGAAATATGGGTAACAACTATTATAGAATGTGCTCTCAAAATCTAGTTCTTCAGAACTGTTAGGGTCGGGATTCGATTGACTGTACGATTCTATAGGTATACTAGGTTGTGGTACCACCGAACCATCTGGACAAAAGTCATCATTGGAGCATTTGTTGATCTTACAGTCTTCAAATGAATCAATACCATAGAGGTTATTGGTAAAGTACCCTTTGGGACATGGATAACAAAGTTCAAATGATGTATTTGCTTTGGTATTGCTTACGGCTTTATATTGACCCGGTGGACAAGGTGAACAGTTCTGCGATGTCCATTGATATCCTTTAGGACAAACTCCAAAAAATGTGAATCCCATACGAGTCAATGTCAAATCTTGTGACAATAACAATAACTCATCTCCATAGAAACTTGATGAGAAACCATATTCAAAAGGTGTCTTATAATTAAGATTTGGAATCGAAGCTTCTATACCGTTTTGATAGGGTTTAGATGAGTTTTCATCCTTGTAAATTTCATAGAAATAAGTACGTGAACTTATATCCTGAGATGCATCACCACTTGCAGTTACAACCAATAAATGTGAACCAATATTAACCAATCCACCAAACCCATTAGAATCAGTTTCCTCTACTGACTTAAAGTATTCAAATTTCTTTTGAGAATCATCTTGTAAAAATGGTTGATTAGAATTACTGTCATTGAGATAATATAAATCAACTACCATCTCTTCTGGATACCCTATTGCAACCCAATCCTCACTCATTGCTATCGATGATGGACAAGACCTAATTTTTTAAAATTAAAATTAATATGAACACGAATTATAATTTATACTGTGGTTTCAGTGGTCTGTCTATACCTACTCATTTCTTTTTGTGACTTGAAATTGTATTGGTACTATATCATTAGACTTAATTTGTAATTCTACAAAAGCACTGAAATAGCTAACTTTAATTTGGTTACCTTCTGGATTCATACAAACACCACATGCTGTAAATATAACTTTATCATTGTAAGTGTTCATACCAGTTACATATAATTGACCTTTAGTGCATGTAATATTACTAAACATTAAGATCTCTGTACCATTTCCCCAAAACTTAATATTAGTACAACTATTATATGATGTATCCAACTATTTAAATAATTATATATTAGAATCATATTTCATATTTCAAATTAATGAGTGTATTGATAATTACATCTAATTGACATATTGCAATTGCTGATGAATTTGTTTTTGGATTCAATAGATTATTTAGACATTGTACAACAATGAAGTTTTCACCAACAGCAACGCTACCAATATCACAAAACGATTTATCATCATTTTTTTGTTTTTGTTGTTTTGGGTCTGTTGAAAATTGTATGATATCCTCACATTGTGATTTTGTACAGCTATCAAAATCATAGAGAAATACTAGGCTCTCTGTAGGTGAGGTTATTGCACCAATTGTAGTTTGATTATGTTTATATGTTGCTGATCCTAATGCCACTGAGGATCCAAATTGTTTACTTTGATCACTGAATATATGTAAAATCTGATATTGATTATTTGATGAAAATGGCCTATAAACAATAACAATAATGCTATTAATAAATTGTAATGTTTAATTTACTAAATTAAAATATAACCCACTCCACACATTCTCAATTAACATTACTGCAAATTTTGCATATTATTTGAAAAATGGGAACGTATCTATTTTGAATGCCGAATGAGACACATACAGTGATCTATTTTCTTTTTGTAGTAATGTTGCAAATGATATTTTTGTATTAGGGTTAGATCCTATTAGTCCATATCCATTGTAGAGTGATGATGAAATTATAGAATCTGAAAAATTCATTTGTAACATAAATAGTAAAATTATAAAAAGTACTGTACATGGTTTAATAGATAATTGTTTATCTATCATTTTTGTTTTTAATTAATTATCTATATTATTCATTAGTGGGTTTTGATTTGTTTGAATTAATAGATTTCTTATGAAAAAAATTTTTATTTATTTTTTTTTAAATTCTAAAAGAAAATTATTGGTGAAGGGTCATAATGGGATTTGATTGATAGAAAATCTCGGAAGTGGAGAATGGCATTAACACAATAGTTTATAGGATATTTACTTTTAGTTAATATCCCACATGTTAAATGATACCAACATGGTATTATATACTTATTGTTATATTTCAACTCATAAATCTAATATTTTAAAAGAAATCTTCATTTTGTTTCATTGAAAAAGAATTACAATTATATAAAAAAAAATAAATAAATTAATTGAAAATCAAATAATGTAGTTTATAGTTTACTGAGAACATGTTCAGCAGAAGAAACTTCGTATTTACCTGGTTCCTCTAAGAATAAACTTTTAACAATATTGTTCTCAACAATCATTGCATATCTCTTACTTCTACCAACACCCAAACCATGACCACTACCATCCATTTCCATACCAATTTTTTTGGTGAATTCAGAGTTACCATCAGAAACCAATGTAACTTGACCATCAATATTCTGGTCTCTTTCATAGGCAGACATTACAAATGGATCATTAGTAGCTAAACAAATGATTGAATCAATACCTTTAGATTTAATTTGTTGTGAGTTTTGAACAAATGATGGTAAATGTTTAGCTGAGCCTAAATGTCATAATACATAAATATTAATTAACCTGAAATCATTTAAAAACCCTACAATTCATCATTTCTGAACCTTACAAGTTGGAGTGAAAGCACCTGGAATTGCAAATAAGACAACTTTTTTATTATCAAACAATTGGGTAGAGTTTACTTTTTTACCCATTTGACATGCACCATCAATAGCTTTGGTTGAAATCCAAAAATTAACTTCTGGTAATTTGTCACCAACTTTAATCATTTTATGTACAATATTGTTAATAATGTTCATCTAATTTGTCTTGCAAGAAATACAAAAAAAATTTAAAAAAAAAAAAAGTAAAGAAGTTGATCAATGGACTTTACCATGAATTATAATTATAAAATCTGTGTTGTGTAGAAGAGAGTTATTTATTTACAAAAGATTTCTTTTTTTTAAATTATTAAATAATAATAAATATATAGTGAGGAGAGGTGTAGGCGTGTTATGTTTTTAAAGTACTCTTTGAAATTTCAAAGAGGATTTACTGTTGGCTGTTGTTGTTGTTGTTTTAAATTGATTACTAGTGGAAATTAAATTTAATAAATTATTTAGAGTCCAGCTTCTTTCTCTTTTTAGTCTGTTTATCATATTT